>PPUV02000001.1:600000-994802 GCA_002911495.2 Spathaspora sp. UFMG-CM-Y285
AACACCAATATATCCAGTATGTTCCTTGTCAAACACTTGGAAACCTTTAATATAATCTTCAGGTAATCCCAAGGGTTTAAAACCATCTGGTCGATTAATTATAGTTTCATAAGTATCATAATCAAATTCATCACCTTTGATGGTTTTTTGTAATTCAGAAATTTCAGCTAAAGTTGGATTTTGTCCAACTGATCTTAATAAATCGCCTAAATGTTCAACTGGGATTTTACCAGTTCCTTTCTTGTCGAAAAGAGCAAAGGCATCTTTATAAGTTTTAGTGTTTTGAGACTACGAGTTGTTAGTACTAGCTTGGAAGAAGTGTATGACTTGTGTTATACATACCATTGTATACTATATTAAGTTTAAAGAACAAGTTGTTAGTGGATCAAAAAAAAAAAAATTGAGTGTTGTTATGCGCGTTCAATAAAAAAAATGTAAACAAATAAAGTGGGCGTTACCCGGAGTAACGTTGTAGAACTTAAATTTAGACTTGTTGAAAGAGAGTTGGTAGTTGGTGGTAGTTGGTGGTAGTTTCATGTGAAAGAGGTAGGTCACATACTTTCTTTTAATATTTTTCTGCTTTTGGTGGAAAATTGATTGACTTGAAGAATTTGCAAAGCTTGTTATTTGAGTGTTCATCAATTTGAAAAGTTGGTATCACCAACTCTTATGAATGCGGAATCGATTTGATGCAGTATATATCCTTATATCAATTCAATTGGTAACTGTTGTTGCAGATAATAACCAACCCTTGTGACCCATTTGGTAGCACCTAACATAAAGATTTTTTCAAAACGCGCATATCGCGCACTTCTGTCAAACACTTTGATCTAATCTTCATCTATACCAAACAGATGCATCAAGTCAAGAGAAGAAGAATAGATGATCAACCTGATACTAATCTTGAGTTTAAACCAGGATTCATTAAAACTGTCAAAGTATGGAATTTCACTACATACACCTTTGGTGAGTTTACATTATCTCCCAGTTTAAATATGATTATTGGTCCTAACGGAAGTGGGAAAAGTACTCTTGTAGCATCGATATGTATTGGACTTGGTGGTAAGATTGAATTAATCAAACGGAAAAATTTAAAATCAATGATTAAAATGGGTCAAGATAGGGCAATTATAGAAATTACTTTACAGAAATTTGATAATGAAGAGGTGGTTGTAAGACGGGAGTTTACTGCTAAGGAAACTATTTGGTTTATTAATGCTAGAAAATGTACCGAGACTGCTGTTAGAGAATTGAGAAAACTGTTGAATATTCAATTAGATAATCTTTGTCATTTCTTACCTCAGGAACGTGCTGCTGAATTTGCTGCCTTGACTCCTGAGAAATTACTATTGGAAACTGAGAGGACACTAGGAGATGGTCATTTATTAGAGATTCATCAGGATTTAATTAGTAAAGATAATGCTAGTCAGGAATTGGCAAGAAAAATTGATGAGATTTCCAATAGACTTGCATTTTTATATGATGAACGAGAGAAATTAGAAGAGGAAGCAAAGAAATTACAAGAGTATGAAGAAAAAAGTCAAGAAATTAATAACCACAAGATGTTGATTCCTTATGCACAAATGTCAGATTTGAAACATCAAATTAAAGAACTTAAACGGAAACAAAAAGAGGCCAAGGCGAGACTAACCGAGTTTGGCAATACTGTTAAGGGGTTAGAAAATGATAAAGTTGACACTGAACGAGGTATTTCTGAACAGGAAGAAGTATTAGAGGCACATGAAGAAAGTTTAAAGAAATTACAAGATGAATTAGCAAAACATACTCGTGAACAACAAAAAATAAAAAGTGAAATTGATCAATTACAAGCTCAAAGTAAATCACTTGCAAGTAAAGCCAGTGAAAAGAAACAAGAATTGAAAAAATTACAAACTGAACTTCAACAACTTGAAGAGAGAGAACAAAGTATGGATGATATAGATGAACAAGAAATCACAAAATTAAACAACATGTCAATGGAGAAAACTCAAGAGATTCGGAACTTACAAGACAAGATTGAAGAAGAAAAATATCAAAAGGATGTTTTAATGAATGAATTTAACCGATTAAAGAAGAGACTTGGCGAAGTACAAAAGAAATTGGAAAGTACAGATAAATTAGATTTATTATCTAGTTCAAGATATAGAAATCGACTTCGAGATGAATCCTTTGAAGGACATCGACAATTACGTGCTGCCCCTCAATTTCAAGGTTGTTATTTTGAAGCTCCCGTAATTAGTTGTGATGTAACTACACGAGATTTTGCACCAGCATTGGAAAAACTCATTGATAATAATACATTGTTTGCGATTACTACTTCTTCACAAGAGAACTACACCAAAATTCAACAATTTTCTGAATCAAATCAAAAGAATTTCCCCTTGAGATTTACCAAAGTCCTGGAAAGACCTACACCAGATATATCCAATGATGAACTTAAACGATTGGGATTTGATGGATATTTAAGTGATTTTGTTCGTGGTCCCAAGGAAGTATTATGTATGTTATATGATACTGCCAAAATTCATACTATTCCAATTAGCAGGAATCCCTTGAGTCCGAAAACAATTGAAAAATTAACTTCTCCTGATCCTCACAGTAATCGGGTTCCATTTATGAAGTTTATTGCTGGTGATACTCTTTTCAATATTAATAGATCAAAATACGGGAATAAGCAGTTGTTTTATCTTACTGAGAAAATTGGGGGTTCTTATTATTTTAGTTCTCAAGGGATGTCCCAAGAAATGAAAACGGAATTGAATAATCAAGTTTCAAGTGTAGTGAAAGAAGGCGAAAGTAAAAAGAAAGAGATTCAAAATGTAATGGAAAGTTTAACAAAGTACAAGAGTGATGAGGATGCGTTGAGACTGGGATTGGAAGTTACGAAGAAAGAAAGAGATAATTTACAACGGATTAAAAATAAGAAATCTGCTCTTGAAGGTATAATTTCCAACAAACGTAAACAAATTCAAAAAGCGGAACATGATGCCAATAAAGATTATACGGCAAAAGTTAAACAAATCGAACAGAAGATTTGTGAAAAGTATAATAGATATTCTGGATTAACTGAACAAAATACGGAAATTACTGTAAAGATTTCTCAAGAAATGCTGGAATATATCTTGACTAAATTAAAACTTCTAAATTACACCAACAGAAAGTTATCTGTTGATTCGTTATTAGATGAATTGGAAGTTCGGAGAAATGAACTTATCGAAGAATACAAAAAGAGCAAGTCTGAATATGATAAACTTAAAAAAGGAGATGTAGCAAAACAAATTCAAGAACAAAGTAAGAATTATACAGAATCTGAGCGAGCAATCTTATCCGAATTAGCCAACAAATATATGGAAAATAATACATTCACGGAATCTTTAATGTTACAAAAGATTAGTTTACTTGAAGATGAAAGATCAATCATGTCTATTGGAGATCATAGTTCGATTGAGACTCTCAAGAATAAATTAAAAGATATCGAAATAGCCGAAGTTGAATTACCCAGAATTCAACTCGAAAAGGAAAGATTAGATAAACGTATTGAAGATATTCGTACTGATTGGGAACCGGAATTAACCGAATTAATCAAGCAAATCTCTATGGCATTCAACAAGAGATTTTCTCATGTTGCAAGTGATGGAATCGTTGAATTAAGTAAACTGGATCGATTTAAAGATTGGAAATTGCAAATATTGGTCAAGTTTAGACAAGAATCAGAATTGAAAATCTTGGATAATCAATCTCAATCAGGTGGTGAACGTTCAGTGTCTACGATTTTCTTCATCATGGCATTACAAGGATTAACTGATGCTCCATTTAGAATTGTCGATGAAATTAATCAAGGTATGGATCCCAATAATGAAAAAATGGCCCATAGATATTTGGTTCATACTGTTTGTAAAAATATTAAATCGCAATATTTCTTGGTGACACCAAAATTATTGACTGGGTTGTATTATCATCCAAATATGGTGGTTCATTGTATATATACAGGACCTCAAATAGATGTAGATGATCGAGAAGGATTCCTTGATTTTATCTCAAATGAGGGGTAGTTTATATAATCTATGTACAGGTATTTAAAAAGGTTATTGCTTGTTCAAGTCTAGTTCTAAATTGTTGTTCTCCTACGAGATCGAGATATTCATGTACGGATAATCCTGAATTACCACCAGTTATAGCAAACCGAAGACTGGTGAATATATCCTTTCTTGTAATTGTATTGTTTGAATTTTGAATGATTTTCTTGAACAAGGGATTAAGGTCTAATGTGGAATCCAAGACTTGTAGGATTATAGATTTTGTATGAGGAGTTGGTATTTTATCTTGAGAATATGAAACATTTTGGAAAATATACATGTGATTAGTTTCAATTTCTGACATGGATCCAATATGAGGACCAACAATATGTAATACTTTCGCCAAATATTCTTTATCACACTTTGTAATTTCTACAAATCTTGGATAATACTCTTCAACTAATCTGTCAAACTCTTCCGGTTGCTTCAACTTTCTCAAAAAATGTTCTTTGTTTAGATAATTCAATTTTGTATCGCTAACCTTAGCATTCCCCTTGGTTAAATGATCAACGGAAAACTTATTGACAATTTCTGACAAGTTCATAACATCACTTATACTCTCACCAGGATTTTCTCTTACTGGAGCCCAACCAAATAACGCTACAAAATTCACAAGTGCTTCTGGGAGAATTCCCTTATCTTTCAAACTGTAAATGTTTAAATCTCCACTTCGTTTAGATAATTTCTTATCCTCTAAAGAAGTCAACAATGGAATATGTAAATATTCAGGTGCAGCCCATCCAAATGCTTGATATAATGCTACGTGTTTAGGTGTAGATGGTAACCATTCTTCACCTCGAACAACATGAGTGATTTCCATTAAATGATCATCTATAACATTGGCGAAATGATATGTAGGCATTCCATCTGCCTTAACAATAACAAAATCATCATATCTTCTATCTTGATAATTATATTGAGGTTGTAAGTTTAGTTTTCCGTGAAGGAGATCTTCAAATGAGTCGTATGATTCAGGAGATTTGAACCTGATGACATACTCTTCACTTTCACTATGATTTGTCAAACACTTTCTATCGTAAGTTACATTTGTCGGAGGTTTCAATTTCTTGGCCGATTCACGCAAGTCCAACAATCTTTCCTTTGAACAAAAACACTTGTATGCTAATCCCTTGGATATCAACAAGTCAGCATATTTTCGATATATTTCCTTTCGTTCTGATTGTCTATATGGTCCAAATTTACCCCCTTCATTAGGCCCTTCATCAATGGTTAATCCACACCATTTTAAAGTCAGATAGATATTTTCTTCAGCACCTTCAACTAATCGAGTACGATCAGTATCTTCAATCCGTAATATAAATGAACCTCCAGTGTTTTTTGCAAGAAGATAATTATACAAAGCTGTTCGTAATGAACCTAAATGGAGAAATCCTGTGGGGGATGGTGCAAATCTTGTTCTTGCTGGGGTGGTAGGATGGTGCAGAACATGTGAGGAATTGACTAACGGGTTGGGTTTTTTCTTTCTCGTAATTAAGGAAATCTTAGAATAGGGTCGAGAAGTTAACAAAGATCTAATACTTTTCATATTGTATGCATTTGCTTGGTCATATGGTTAGATTTGATTTTTCGATTTTATTTAAATTTTTCATATTTGTGCGGCTCAAATTTGGTAGCGAAGAGTATATTGATAATTGCAGCCATCGGAAGGCATATAAAGTACCAATTATTGTTAGCTAGTACTTCAAATGACATGTATTAGATGTTTCACAAGTCTAATAGTCAATATCAATATCAAATGGTTTGTCATATCTGGAATTTAATTATAATTTGAATCAAACCAGCCTAACATTAAACAGAACAAAACTAACAACCACAGATTTAGTTTGAAGTAAAGAAACGTGCCCAGAAGAAGTACAACCCGTAGAAGTACAACCCGTAGAAGTACAACCCGTAGAAGTACAACCCATAGAAGCAACTTCTTAAGTATTAATCTTGAAATTCTTCTTGAACGGATTTAATACGGAGGTAATGATGTTTTCTTTCTTACCCTTCTCTCCGGTTTTCGCATTTAATTCGGATGTATAGAATCTTATCGAAAAATATAAATTGCCACCACACAATACCCCCTTAAAACTTACACTTTTTTTTACTTTTAACACCAACATACAATGTGTGGTAAAGATAAAGACAACGATAAACAATGCAATTGCAATAAATCACATGGCAATCCTCATCCTTGGAATCCAAGTTGGAATGCTCCCTGGACTGAAGAAGAACATGAACGATTCCATCGTCATGTTGATAAAGTTAAGGATAATTTAAAAAGTTTAACCAATACGGTATGGGATGTTTCTAGTGATCTTGGAAAAGATCTTAATGAACGTGCTAGAAGATTTTCCTTGAGTTGGTTAAACAAGGATGATGATGATTCCTCCTACTTTGGCGATAAATATGAAAAATATGAACTGGAACATAAATTTGAATTCCCTTCATTTTATCAAGCAAGAGATACCATTCAAGATATTACTCAACATCCTGTATTTGGAGAAATTTGGAATGCAATTCCTGGTTTTAGTGGTTATGGATTTAGAGATGGTAGTACTCCCTTTGGATATTATAGTTTTAAAGGTCCAAGTATGAGACAATATCATAATTGTTTAGAAAAACAAGGGAAATCTATTTGGGATGATAAAGGGTATTGGAGATGTTTATTCCCTAATGGTGAAGTACCAATTGATATGTTGAACTATAAGAATAAATATTTAACCAGTGAGATCTTAACTAAGGAAGATTTCTATGATGCCATGAACAAGTTAAGTGTTAATGAAAATCAACAAAATATTGATTTAAAGGAAAAGGGAACCTTCTTTAACAAATTTGATGATTATTTGAATTGGAAACATAACAAGTATTCCTTACAACAACAAGAAAAACAAAAACAACTAGAAGAAAGAAAGAAACAATTTGAATTGACACCAAAGAGTGAAGTCGTTGATAAGCGAGTTGTTTCTACTAGTATTAAATCCCAAATGTTTACTGATTCAGAAACCAACGAAACGAAAATGATTGAAGAGAAACTTGAATGTTTTGAAGATGGAACTTGTTTAACTTCAAAGATTGTTAAACTGAAACCATTTGGTTCGAATGAGTGGGTCAATGTTGAAGAGACTCATGAAGAGAAGGACAAGAAAGGTTGGTTTTGGAAGTAGTTTTATAATCTGTAAATAGTGTTTTAAATCTTATGTGATATGTTTTTTTTTTTTTGATAGTGCGACATTTTTTTTATTTTTGACGACACTATTGAGTTCGGCTCAAGAAGAAACAACAAAGTAGCAGTAACTAATACATCACCAACAACCTCCTAATATGAACGCACTTAACAAGATAATCTTTCTATCTGCATTCCTTGCCTCAGGTTTTCTTTTAATTCTATTATCATGTGCATTATTCAACAATTATAAACCATTATACGTTATACTAATATTCTTAATTGCCCCATTACCCAACATCTTGGCTCTGTCAATAGAAAGTTCAAGAGATACATTCTTAACATTTAACGATAATGAAAATAGTGTCACACCTTTACAAGAATTTTGTAAATCAACTACCGGGTTTTTAATTGTGAGTGGGATTGCCTTGCCCTTAGTATTATATCATTGTCATTTAATTGAACTAGGAGCATTAATTATGAGTGTACTTGGAGGGTTGATTGTTTATATTGACATTGTCGTGTTTATATGGTTCTTTAGTCATGAAGAAGAAGAGAATGACGAGTTTAACTTTTAGACTTTAGATATATATATATTAGTTAAGCACCACTAGTAATAAAATTAGAATAACAGTCAAGACAATAATTGTTACCAAACTACCATTTTCCCGAGCTTTGGTAGTGAAATTATGTAATCTATTACTAGCACGACTTAATCTCGCTTGTGCGTTGTCCACACCTGATTCTAAATCATTTAATAATATAATATGATCATCTAATTCTTGATTTATATTGATTCCCATTGAATGTTGTGTTTTGATTGAGTTATGTAATACATCTAAATCCTGATCTTGTCTCATTAAAGTTTGTTGATGTTGAGCAAATAATTGTCGATTATCTACGTCGTCTAAACTTGATGTGCTTTCTTGATCAGAATATGGTTTGAACGTACGTGTGCCCATAAGTTCAGCAGAATCAGCTTCATGTTGTTCATCCTGAAATCTCACAGTTTTCGTTGTGGGTGTAGACGGTGTAGTACTAGGTTTAAATTTATATTCGGTTATATCTATACTGGTATCTTGAGATAATGTGTCGTATAAATCAGAATATTCAACAACATACAGAGAAAACAGCGCTTGTAATTGATCGACCGTATCTCTGTTGCTATTCCCTATAACTTTAAGATCTTCTTGCAAATATTTAAAGTATTTTATTATTTTAGTTAATAAATTAATTAATTCAAAAGTATCATTTGAACTTGGAGTTAATTTCATTTGGAAAATTGTCTCCCGTTCTTCTATAGTTGATTCTAATTCTTGTATGCATATCCCTACTTTACCCAAAGTAGTTCTAACCTCTTTAATCTTGCTTGACATGGTTATCTATAATTACTCGTTTACCTAAGTAAATTCTAAGCAAAAAAAAAAAACTATTTTTGAAACCGAATCTCCGCGCCACTGTTCAACACAGTGGTAAAACTTCCGCACCAGACGTAAACAGAGTACCAGCTGATATTTGCCAACCCCAACTATGTTCTCCAAGATAAAATCATTCTCAGAAGATATAGTAGCAAAGGGACTAAATGAATTACAACAATCTCAATCACCACAACCATCCGATTTAACTCAATTACAAAAGGGAGCAAATATCTTACATGCGCAAACTCCAGATACTTCTGAAGTAATCCAACCTGAAGATGAACCGGAAACTAACACTGACGAACAGCAAGCCACGACAACATCAGAAAAACCTGATGTGACTGAAAATCCAGATGAATTACCTGCTCCCATTCGAGCAAAACTTAAAAAATTTGCTAAATATGAAGAAAAGTACCCCGTGCTTTTACAAGCATACAAGGTTGAAAAGAAGAAATCGGAATTGATTGCCATTTTTGAAAAAGTACTAAAAGAAAATACTCCCGTGTCAAGTATAGCTGATGCAAGTAATCTTGTGGAATATCTTAATGGATTAAATGAGAAGACTAAACTTTTAAATCAAGAAATTAGAAAATTGAATAAAGAGAATTCAGTATTGACTTTTAAAGTAGCCAAGTTTGAAGAGGATAGTAAGGAAGTGCTGAAGAATTTGGATAAATTTGAGAATTTGGGTAAAGAAGTGCATGAGTTAAAAGTGTTGAATCAAGAACATGAACATTTTATTGAAAAATTGAAAACTGAAAATGAAAGTTTGAAGGTTGAGGCTGTTGGAGTGGAAAATCTTAAAGCGGAATTAAAAGAAAAACAAGGTAATTTGGAGGTTTCATTAGAAGAAATTGAAGAGTTAAAAAAGAAGTATGAGGAGGAAGGTGAAAAAAGTAAGACCGATGTAGATGTAGAGGAATTAAAAAGGAAAATTAAAACTCAGGAACAAGAAATTGAAGATTTAAAAAATAAGGACATTGAAAATAAGGAAGAAAATGGCGATATGCAGGAAAAGGAACAACAAATTGAAGACTTAAAGAAACAAGTTGAAGAATTAGAAGAATTAAACAAGAATTTCACTGGTCAAATTGAAGTTTTGAAAAAGAAAATTCAAAATAAAGAACAAGAAATTGAAAGCTTGAACTCAAAACTTGTTGATTTTAAAAGTTCTAAAGTTGAAACTGGTGAACTTGAAAAGAGTCTTGAAGATAAGCAAGTAGAAATTGAAGATTTAAAGAAGCAAATAGATTCTTCAAGCACTTCCGCTCAACAAGAACTCAAAGACTTAAAAAAGACTATTCGAGACAAAGAAGGGGAGATTGAAAACTTAACCAATCAAATGAGAATTCAAGAAGAAAATGACACCAAATCAGAAGAAGAAATGAAGAAAACAATTGAAGAAAAATCAAAAGAGATTTCCGATTTACAGGTGAAATTACAAGAAATTGAAGAATTAACAAATCAAATTCAATCTAAGGAAGAAGAAATCAAGCAATTAAAGACTAAATCTCCTGAAGAAATAAATTCTCAAGAAATTGATAAATTAAACAAAAAGATTCAAATACAAGTTAGTGTAATTGACAATTTAAAGAAGCAAGTAAATTCTAATGAATTTACTGAAAAGATTGAATTGCAAGAGAAAACAATTGATGAATTAAAGCAACAACTTAAATCAACTGAACAATCCAAGGAAAACATAGTTCAATTACATGAACAACTCACTCAGTTAACCAAAGAAAACACAGAATTATCGTCTACATTACGAAAATTAAAAGAATCATTGTCAGAAAAGAATGAAGAGATTACAGATTTACGTGATCTGTTGAAAGATTTGGGAAATGATTTTGTTGCATCTAAAGATCAAATTAAAGAATTGAAATCAAAACTTGAATCAAATGATAATAATAAAGAATTAAACAATAGAATTAAATCGTGGCAAGATAAACATGAAGCTAAATGTACTGAATTAGAAGAAGTTAATTCTAGATTAACCCAGTTACAACTTGAAATTCAAGAAAAGGAAATCATGCAACGTAAATCAGAGCGGGATTCTAAAAAGGAGATTTCTTCAATAAAAAAATCACTTGATGAATCGGAAACCAAACTTAATCAAACCAAACAAGAAGTAAAAGTACTTACTAACGAAAAATCAACTTTGGAAAAACGAATTGAAGAATTAACAAAATTCAAAAGTAATGATGCTTCATTGAAATTAGAAATTTCTTCGTTACAAACTTCAATTTCATATAAGGATGAACAATTACGTGAACATCAACAAAAGATTGATACTTTAACCAAGGAAAATCTAGAATTAAAACTGTCGATAAATAAATTACAATCCACAACAACTGACTTCCAAAATAACAATATGGAATTATTAAAAGAAAAGGGAGAATTATTAACTAAACAAGAATTATTAATTGATCAATCAAAATCAATAAATGCTGAATTAACAAAATTACAAAGAGAGAAACAACAATTGGCTACTGATTTGGAAAAGATAACAACAAAATATGACAATTTATTTAAAGACAAGACAGATTCGTCTAATGTTATCTTACTGTACAAGAAGCAACATGAAGAGTTATTGATGAAATCTAAGGAGTATATATTTAAAATTGAAGCATTAGAAGATGAACTTTCTGAAGCAAGAAATTTACTTCAAGAGAGAAATCGAGAAAGTTCCAGTATTCGAAGATTGTTAGTTGATTCAGAAGAATCATTGCGTAGTAAGGAAATTGAATCCAAAAATGAAATGTCTCGATTGAATGATGAAAAGATTGAATTGGAAAGACTTCATAATATTTCCATCAACCGTAAGCAACGAGAAATCGATGAATTGAAACTGTCGATCCAGGATTATGAATCGAGAATCAAATTATTTGAGCAAAGGATTGAAGATGCAAAACGTACATCCCTTGAAAGTGTGAGTACCAATAGTGAATCTTCAAAATTGGTAATTGAACTTTCCACCACAGTAGACACTTTAAGAAATGCTCTTCAAACAAGTTCTAAAAAGTGTAAGGAATTAGAAAATATGAATAGTATACTTAAGAAACTAAATGATGAAAATAATATGAAGTTTGAAAGATTATCCAAGAATTATAAATTGATAACTCAACAATATCGAAGTATGAAAGAATTTACCAAGAGAGAATCACAACCAGAAATTGTTCCTGTTCCAAGTAAGGATGACAAAGATAGTACCAATGTGGCATATTTGAAGAATGTCTTGCTTGGATTTTTTGAACATACAGAACAAAGAGAACAATTGTTGCCAGTTGTCAAGACATTGTTTAGTTTTACCCCAGAAGATGAACAGAAATTTTTATTTGCTTTAAAGTAGTTTTTTTTTCGTTCAATGGTAAGCAGAGATGAGCATACAAACACACCCAATATATATAGACAATATATAGAACAATAGTAATGCAAGATCCCTTTGATCAAAAGAAACAAGCTATTCTCGATGAAATAAATCTGAATAATTTAGATGCATCTCCCAAGGGAACCATTGATGAAATATGTCTCCCTATTATAAATCTAATCAATCGTGATCCAAACATGGTGACGACATCTTCATGTTCAGGAAGAGTGAGTGTATTCCTTGAAGGGAAACATCAGGGTAGTACTAAAATCATCGCCAAGGGAAACGAAGGACGTTGGTTGTTTGTCACACATTCAACGGAAAACTTGAGTAATTGGTATGAAGAAATACCATTCACATATGCACCAAATACTTTCCCACTTGGTGAATCTCGTTGCATTTTGTTCAAATTTGAACCATTGATTCTTCATGTTAAATGTCGAGATTTAAATCAGGCAAGTAAATTATATACCATTGCTATGAATTGTGGATTTAGAGAGAGTGGAATTGGAAGTAATTATAATGTGGCAATTAGAATTAGTATAAAGTTGGATATCCCAATTGGATATGGCGATGATCAAGAAAATTTGATTAGTTTTGTATCAAAGGAATATTTGGAGTATGTTACTAAATTATCGTATGAAAGATTTACGGAGAATTTCAAGAAATTGCAACAATTATATGATGATATTGAAAAAATGATGTCCTATGAAGAAAAGACTGTTGTCAAGGAAACAAAGGAAGAAAGAAGACAACGGAAAATACGAGAAGGTTTAAAAAGACAACAAGAATTGAAGGAACAACAACAGCAACAGCAACAGCAACAACAACAACAACAACAACAGTAATCACCAGATCTGAAATAATTTCCTGTATAGTTTTCGCACACTAAACACCTCCTTGAAAAATTTTCTTTGTTTCATTTTATCCTTCTTTTAAATATACACTTTTATAGAACACAATTGTAAGATGTCTACAAGTGAAGGTATTCAAAATTTGTCCATTAGTGAAAGTCAATCTTCAGAAACACCAGCTTCTGCTGCTGTTGCTGAAGGAACTACTCCAATTCTTGGTCCAGATGGACAACCATTATCTGCCAAGGCATTAAAGAAATTACAAAAGGAAAAGGAAAAAGCAGAAAAGAAAGCAGCTAGAGAAGCTCAATTAGCTGCTGAAAGAGCTGCCAAAGAATTAGAAGCTGCCAATGATCCTGCCAATGTCAATTATGGTAAATTACCTTTGATTAACTCTTCAGTTAAAACGGACAAAAAGAGAATTCAATTCAAGGATTTAAGTGCTGTAAATGATGGAGATCATGTTATTTTCAGAGCTAGAATCCATAAATCTAGACAACAAGGGGCCACTATGGTTTTTTTGACTTTAAGACAACAAACTGATTTAATTCAAGCTTTAGTTAGAACCAATAAGGAAACTGATGACAAAGCCATTTCTAAAAGAATGGTTAAATGGGCAGGTTCAATTAATTTAGAATCTATTGTTTTAATTGAAGGTAAGGTTAGTAAAGTTGAAGAATTGATTAAATCTGCTACTGTTCAAGATATTGAAATTCAAGTTGAAAAGATTTACACTATTCAAGAAACTCCGGAACAATTACCTTTGTTAATTGAAGATGCTGCCAGATCAGAACAAGAAGCCACAGAAAAAGGATTACCTGTTGTTAATTTGGATACCAGATTGGATGCTAGAGTTATAGATTTAAGAACTCCTACGAATCAAGCAATTTTTAAAATTCAATCAGGAGTTTGTCAATTATTTAGAGAATTTTTAAGCAAGAAGGGATTTACTGAAATTCATACTCCTAAAATCATTGGTGCTGCTTCTGAAGGGGGATCCAATGTATTTGAAATTAATTATTTCAAGGGTTCTGCTTTCTTGGCTCAATCTCCTCAATTATATAAACAACAATTAATTGCTGGTGATTTTGAACGAGTTTTTGAAATTGCTCCTGTTTTCCGTGCAGAAAATTCCAACACTCATCGTCACATGACTGAATTCACAGGGTTAGATTTGGAAATGGCATTTGAAGAACATTATGATGAAGTTTTACTTGTTTTGGAAGAATTGTTTGTGTATATTTTTACTGAATTAAAGACAAAATTTAACAAGGAAATTTCTACTGTGAGAAATCAATTCCCAGTTGAAGAATTCAAAATCCCTGCTGATGGTAAAATGGTTAAACTTCATTTCAAAGAAGGTATTGCCATGTTAAGACAAGCTGGACAAGAAGTTGATGATTTTGAAGATTTGTCTACTGAAAATGAAAAATTATTAGGTAAATTAGTCCGTGAGAAATATGATACTGATTTCTATATTTTGGATAAATTCCCCTTGGCTGTACGTCCATTTTATACTATGCCAGATTCTGAAGATCCAAGATATTCTAATTCTTATGATTTCTTTATGAGAGGAGAAGAAATCTTATCAGGAGCTCAACGTATTCATGATCCTGAATTGTTGACCCAAAGAATGAAAGCTCATGAAGTTGATCCAAATGTTCCTGGTTTAAGAGATTATGTTGATGCATTTACTTATGGATGTCCACCTCATGCTGGTGGAGGTATTGGATTAGAAAGAGTGGTTATGTTTTTCTTGGATTTAAAGAATATTCGTAGAGCTTCATTATTCCCAAGAGATCCAAAGAGATTGACTCCATAGTTTATATTTTGTATAGTTTTGAATAAATTAAGTACACTAGTCTTGGCTCGTAGAGTTTCGTGTAAATTTTTTGTTTGTGTGAAATTGGTTCTATTTTTCTGGCTTCCTTGTAAAATTACCCATTCACATAACCACAGATACCTCTTCACACTATGGAACCAACACATTCAAAAGATACAAACGCCACCATTTTATTAATGGGCCTTCGTCGAGGAGGTAAATCTTCTATATGTAAAGTTGTCTTTCATAATATGCAACCTTTAGATACCCTTTATTTGGAAAGTACTTCCAAACCCACTACAGAACAATTTTCTTCCTTGATTGATCTTTCAGTTATGGAATTACCAGGACAATTAAATTATTTTGAACCAAATTATGATAGTGAACGATTGTTTAGTAGTATTGGAGCATTAGTATATGTCATTGATTCTCAAGATGAATATCTTAATGCCTTAACTAATTTATCTATGATTATTGAATTTGCATATAAAGTAAACCCGAAAATTAATATTGAAGTGTTAATTCACAAGATTGATGGATTGTCAGAGGATTACAGAATTGATGCTCAACGAGATATAATGCAAAGAACTGGTGATGAATTATTAGATTTAGGATTAGAAGGTGTTCAAGTTAGTTTTTATCTAACATCGATTTTTGATCATTCAATTTATGAAGCATTTTCCAGAATTGTTCAAAAATTAATTCCAGAATTACCTTCACTTGAAAATATGCTTGATAATTTAGTTCAACATTCAAGTATTGACAAGGTGTTTTTATTTGATGTAAATTCCAAGATTTATGTTGCTACTGATTCTTCACCAGTTGATATTCAAACATATGAAGTTTGTGCTGAGTTTATTGATATAACTATAGATTTAGATGATTTATATGTGGAGAATGATCGAACTAAACATGCAGCACCTCCAAATAACACTGACAAGGAATTAAAATCAATTAGTCATTTATCAAATGGGTCAATACTATATTTAAAACAGATGATTAGAGGTTTGGCATTGGTTGCCTTGATACGAAATGATGATATTACAAAAGAAAGTACAGGTATTGCCAATATCGATAAATCTTTGGCGATAATTGACTATAATGTTAATCTATTTAAACAATCTTTAATTAAAATATGGAAGAATTCAAGATTACAAAGTAATACTCATTCAGATGAACATTTAGAATAGCATATATAGTATATAACCGTTTTTTTTAATTCAAATAAATCACCCGACTTACGTAAATTAAAAAAGTGGTTACTTCAAAGAAGTAAAGATAAATCAAAAATTAAAAGATCCACACAAACCTAATCCCAACCAAAGATTCCCGAAAGAATCAATGATCAGAACCATTAGCGGAAGCTGGCAAGGTATATCATGACGCTGTGCAATGTCTCTAATATACCACGATTACAAGACTACTTGATCTCTTGTAATATCTCTAGGTAAGTATGAAGAAGAAAAGAGTAAAAAAAAGAAATTGAAAATTTCTTCGTCAGTCTATGGGCGAATTTATAGTCGTGCGAGAAGAGCCGGGTAAGTCCTACCTGGCAACGGGAGTGTCTATTACACTATACATAAATTCTACTCTTCAGTTAAACTTGCTAAATAAATCTTGGATTGTCCCACATTCCTAATGTAAACAGTTTTGTTGTTGGATTTGGATACAATTGCTCCTAATCCAGTAAATATTCCCTTACGTAAGTTAATTCCACCAGTAGTTATAAACCCTATCACATTGAAGTCGGATGTTTCATTCTTGATATAGATTCTGGCATTGTTTGTTATAGTTCCTTCACCTAATAGTGTAACTCTCACTGGAATAACAGGCAATTTAGTTCTTACAATAGCAGGAATAGTTTCAATAGTGTAATTGTTCTCAAGAAATTGTCTATGTCTAGGATTGTTTTGGTCATACAATTCGATCACTGGCTCTAAATCTACTTCACTCTTTAAACTCTTGACAATTTGAATCATATCGTGAGTGGATGTAATCTTTCTAGTTGTACCTTCAAACGAAGCATAATTTTGTTTGGAGTCCAAACTCTCAGGTAAATCTTTTAATCGTTGAATATGAATCATATTTCTTAAAGAATTCCAATCACATTTATATGCATCGAACACATCACTTAATCTCGATTCAGCACTAGCTAATGTAACTTGACTCTTCGGTAATTTATCAGCTTGCAATAAGTTTGCCTTCCCATTTACATCATTATATATCCATCCATCTTTCAACCAGGGGAAATCTTGTGGGAATGAACGTTGATCATTTTCAAAATTAAGTTGATAAATTTGTCGAATTCCTCCTGGTTTTACAGAACTTACTTTGACTAACAGTAACCAAGTGGGTAATATCCAATACCAAGGTAGAATAATCATCCATTTTTGTTTTCCAATTTTAGAAATTATTACTGGGATTTGTGATTTTGCAATATCACTTGGTTTGGAGGTTAAATTCGCATGAAATTTTCCCAAGTCCTTATTCGATAATTGATCTGAATATGAGTTGTTTCTTGATTCTGATTGACAGAGTTGGTTAACTATGGATGAGTCAACCAACAGGGTTGAACTGAGCAGAATTATCAAGTCGAAGATATTGTCACGAGATTTTTGGGCCTTACTTGGTTTGTGGATTCTTGGATCTTGAATATTGAAAGTAAATGTTGTCCCTAAGGGTATAAGATCAGTATCTTGAACATTAACTAACTGATTCCAAATGTGTAAATCGGGGTTATCATGAAAATGTAATATCTTCGATAAAGAACTCAATCCTGCAGGTCCAGTCAATTCAATACTACCTAAGGCAAATCTACAATCTTGAATTGAAGTTACCTTGTCTTTAGTATATGTGAATAATCTTTTGTATACTGATGGAAACACCCTTATGATTATTTGTCGATTTGGTAAACTTGAAAGAACATACCCTTGACAAATAGGTTGTTCATTCATATAGATCCATCCATAATATGATTTCTCGCCTTGGACAAGCCTTTCAGATTTTGTTCTTATAAGTTCATGTAAAAAACTCCTGTACTCTAATTCTTCGTCAATTCTAACAATCATTGTTGCATAATAACTCGTATCAAACACAATTGCCTTGTTTTTCCCCTGTCTACTCATTGATCTAAAACATTTTTGCGTCGGAGTATATGGAATTTGATATTCGAAATTCTTGATCATTTTAAATCGTTTTGCATGCCATATATGTGTAGGTAACCAAACAAACTGTCTTTGTCTTTTAAAGTATTTGATATTACCTGAAGGTGGTTGAACCAATTCATTCACTCCAACAATATCTCGTGATCCTACTGTATTATTCAAAACTGGTAGTTGTTTACTTTTAACTTCAGTTAACTGTTTACTTAAAAGTTGATATTGCTTACGAATATTTAATTTGAAGCTCAGTTCCGGTATTTGTTTCATCGCTCTTAACTTCCCGGCAACTTGCAATAATCGTTTCCTGGCTTGTAATTTATACAATTGTCTACCTTTAGGCATACGCTTAACTGGTCCAACTGCACTCATTTCTCGTAATGCACGCACTCGAAGTCGTTTAGGTATACGTTTAACATTATGTGATGCAGCACGACGACGTAATGATCGAGGTAAACTTTGAAAGATTCTAGTACTCAATGCATTCTTAGAATTTAATTGGGATAATTCAAATGATTTGATTTCAAATTGTCGTGATTGAAGAAAATTGGGGATTGAGAGTTTTTCACCTTTGTTGGTGATGGAAGCGTCTATAGATTGAGATTTTATATTTCGACTATTGTATAATCTTGCTTTCTTCCTGTTGGGATTTGGGGTGGACATTGGTATTGTTAACTACTAGCTCATCTGATTTCTTGGTGTGAAAAAAAAAATCGCGGGTTTATATTTTTTACAGTGGTTGATTAACGATATTAATTATATATTTCTATATTTTTACCTATAAATAGTGAGTTGTTGGCTAGGCCACATTAGTAATATGATACCCCATATAGCGTAGGTAAATGTGTATGATCCTTTTGCCATTCAGCTAAAATGGCCAACATTTGATCTTCTAAAATTACATCTGATTCATCCTCAATTTCTACGTCTTCTTCTTCCTTTTTTCGTTTAAAATCATGTATCATATTAACTAATTTTAATATCCCCTTACCTCCAATAATTGCATTCTCATTATCATCTTTAATATCAACATTAATCACATGAACAATCTTCTTAACATCATTAGCATCTTCATTAACATACATTCTATACATTAAATCATCCAATACACTATCAAAACATCGTTCTTCACATGTAATCACTAAATCAAATTTACCAGCATATGAATTAGAATGCCATTTTTCAGGTGCAGATTTAACTTTACGATTTCTATCCAACATATGAATTAATCCATTCAGTTCATACATCTTACGACATTTCTGAGACATTAAATCATCATATATCACTTGATAAGGAGTTCCAAAATCATATACATTAGGTTTATCTATTGATGGACCAGGTAATCGAACTGCAGATCCTGTCCCAAATGATTTAACATCGAATCCTGCATCTTGTAGTTGTTTGTGAGCTTCCATTGATCTATTATTGTTGGATGCACATACTGTACATATCTTAAGACTATCTTCAAGCATTAGTTGTTTAATGTTGGTGGAATGTATATGCTTTTTTTGTTCAAAGAAAAACATTTTTATACTTGGAGTGCGCTACCACTTGGAAATGCGCTACCAGTACATCACATATAAATGCTGCTACTACTTTTTCACTACAATATATTCACACTAGCTAATGTATATTATTTAGATTTATTTACTGATAAATCTACAAAATCTTCATCTTCTTCTGATTTCCCTAAATTCAAATTAACAAAGTCATCATCTTCTTCAACAACTTCCCAAGATTGATTATTTCCTGTTATATCAGGAGATTGTTGTAATGGATGAAAATGAACAATTTTATTATTATTCTCAATACAATATCTTTTAAATTCTTTATATTGTTGTTTATTTTTGAGTAAAATCCCAATCATCATTGAAGGATCCAACATATTTATATTCAACTTTTGATATTGATTTGTATGATAAGTTTCATAGTTTATTGGATTTTCATATAATTGTGGTAAATGAGGATCAAAATAAATTAAATCTTCATCTTGATATCCTAAAAAATAAAAACTTGAAGATGGTTTACCTCCTGATATTCCTGTTGTATAGGGGGAAGCCAATAATTGGAAAATACTGTCATAATAGTATGAATTAACATTTTCAATACCTAATCTAACAGGGAACAAAACCAAGACACTGGAATTTTTCAAAATTTCTTCCATTTCTTCATCATATAAATCCGAATTCTCACTAATGAAAACTTGGGGATACTCTATCCCTTGTATTGACTTGTCCTGTACTTCATCAAGTAATTTCTTGGTTGATAAAGATGCAGCATTAGGACCAAACCATTGTCCAGGTTTAACTTCCAAAGGCAGTTCCGAAGCAACTCTTATGAAATTATGTAATGAAAAAATACTAGCTATATTATCATGAAACAAACTAATCACTTCTTGTTCAACCTCGTTGGACTCCCCGTGTAATTTAATCAAAGTATTAGCTAATAAGGTTTGTGTAGTTCGAATCATACACCCCCATCCCACATCAGAATTAAAATTTTCATGATCAAACAAACTCCGAAGATTCCAAGTAGTGAATAATCTCTTGTTGAATACAATTGAAGGTAGGAATGATATTGGAGTAGGACCATTAGGGGATTTAGTAATTGGATCAAATCCACAACGATATGAAAGCCAGGGTTTGTTAGATATATCTTCTTCTGCTTGTTTTAAATCTGAGAATTTAGTTCCTAGTATAATTAATGGTGACACGGGGTTGGTTCCTTGAGTTTCCTCGTCTGTTGTTCCTACTGTTCCTCCAGATATCTCTCGTACAAAACTGGTAAATCGTTGAATATTCTTTTCAAGCATAACTTCAATTGAATCATTGGATGGTTCAACAACTATTTGTGTATCCGATTTACTTGTTTCTTCCGTCATCGTTAATTGTTTTAGTGCTACACAAACACAAAGTTTTAAGGGAATTTTTGTTATCGCCAATTTGCCTCTTTTCAACTCGGTGCGGCTCATCTCGATTATGTCTGTTTTTAATTTCTTTTCAATCTCGGAAAATTTACAAAGTAACATTACTTTACAACAGACATTTTGCTTATGCCGAGAGGAAGGAGAGGAACAAGAAGAGGTCATAGAGGTGGTGGTCGAGGTGGTGGGAATTTGGGACGTGGAGGACGTAAACTGAAGAAATCAAAACATAATCGTCCACCACAATTAATCCCACGAGGTCATCCTCAACAAGATTTTCCTGAATTATTGGATTTACAACTGAATATAATGATTCCCATATCTCAAGGGAGAAGAAAAATGATGCAAGTTGTAGAATATACTAATACGCATTACGATGAACGAATGCTGAAAACTTTACGAAATCAACCGATTGTGTTTGTTAAGGCAAAGGAAGTATATGATCCTAATTCAATATTACATGAATTGGCAAAGAAGAATAAGACAATATCTGAAGATTTTGAAAGTATTACCTTGGATGAGGCGAATGAAAGTGAGTTTGAAGAGGAGGAACAGGAGTTACTTGATTTTGAAGAGGAAGAATATTCTGATGACTTGGATGAGTCAGAAGGTGAAATTATTGAAGAGGAACTGTCTCTGCAAGAAGAAGATAAATCCGACTTTCTGGATGAACCCGAATTTGAGGAGAAGGAAGATCATGACATTTTACAAGAAGTTGTAGAGCCTGTTCAACTTCCAGAAGTATCTCAAAAAGAAATTATGTCAGATATCCAAGTAGAGGAGGATACTTCTCAACCCTCACAGCCATTTTTGGACATTTTAATTGATACGCCAACTTCTACAACCATTATTAAGCCTGAACCAAAGCAAACATTACCTGAATCTGAACCTGAACCTGAACCTAAACCTGAACCTGAACCGGAATATGGCTACCTTGAAGAAGATTATGAATTTGATGTTTCTAGAATTGAAGTAACCAATGTTCGATTTGGAATTCAAAATCAATATTTTGTAAAATGTCTTGAATTAACTGGTTCGGATTTTGCTTGGATTGATGAAGATGAAGTTATTGAGTTTGTATTGAATAATGGTGTTAAGGAACATCGTCTTGATAAATTCTTGTCATTTATAACTCATGGAATGATTGATGAGCATGAAGAAGAACCTGAACCTGAGGTGTATATTTCCGAATCTGAAGAGGAGGAAGAAGAAGAAATAGAAGTTGATCAAGAAGACGATCTTGATTCACTTATCCAATATTCAAAGTCAAGTTCACAAGGCTTTCTTTCATTTCAAGATCGTGATTTTTCAAACAACACACCAGCAAAATATAGATCTACATTTGCTAATTTAGATATTGATGATGATTTACAAGAATCTTTACATCGACAATTACAAAATTATAAACAAAACAAATCCAAGAAACGAAGCGCTAAGGAGAAACAACTTCAAGAAGAAGCAATTATGAATAATGATTTACTTATTAAATATCCTGACCATTTACGAATTAAGGATATAAAATATGAATTTGAATCGTTGCTAAAAGATGAAAATCGTACAAGTGTAAGTTTTCCTAAACTTGATTCTCATGGACATCAAACAATCAAGAGATTAGCCAAATATTATAATATGGGAGTAACCAATTGTGGACAAACAACTAATAAATATTTGAAAATTTCTAAAAATAAATCTACATATAAATATTACCCTAACTATGATCAAATTGATCGAATTCTTAGAGGAAGACCAATTTTCCATAGACAAGATGTTAAGCGAGTTCCAAAACTGGAAACCAAACCTGTTAAAACTCGAGGTGCTGATCTGAAAGCTCGATTTAAAGAAGGAGATATTGTTGGTGCAGAAGCTCCTGAAATTGATGCTTCAAATGTAGGTCGACAAATGTTGGAGAAATTAGGTTGGATCAAGGGTCAAGGTTTAGGTGCTCTTGGTAACAAGGGAATTAATGAACCTATTGTTGCCAAAGTTAAAATGTCTAAAACTGGTATTAAGGAAACTTTATAGAATATAATTTCAACGTTTTGACTTTTTCTTTTTAGATTTTGTAGGGGGTGCTGCATGGCCTTGTTCTTTTACATGAGTAAATAATTTATTTCTTGAATCAAACGTTTTATTACATACGGAACATTTCTCGATAGCTTGTTTATTCTCGGGTTTTGGTGTTGATTCTGTTGATCCTTTATTCCTTTTCTTTTGTTTCTTTCCTTTTTTCTTCGTATCTGACCAATCATCGTCATCATCATCTAATTTAGTTCGTTCCATTAATCGAGCTAAATCTGCTTCAAGCTGTTTAGCTTCATCCTCGCTATTTATTTCGTCATCCACTTCAAAGTTTTCAGGTACAACAGGGACTTTCTCTTGTTGATCGCTTGCTTCGCCCTCTTCCAACACTTGTTCCTTCTCTTCTGTAACTTGTACCTTCTCATCAAACTCTTCTTCTATATCTTCCTCCTCCTCCTCCTCAAATCCACTTGATGCAGTTTCAAATTCATCTAAATCTATATCATCCTTATCTATCCCCAATTCTATACCTTCTTGTCTCATTTCATATTGCATTTGTCTTACTGCTTTCTTATGTTTCTTGGATGCTTCATGAATATCAAATTGTTGTTCATTTTTGAAAATTTTATCACATATAATACATTCATAAATTTCTTCTTCAAGGTCTTCTTCTCCATCTTCATATTCATCAAATTCACTATCGGAAGATTGTTCATATTCTTGTCGAAGTAATTCTTCAACATCTTCTAATTCTTCTGCAGTCAATTTCTGCCAATCTTGTTCTTGAAAATCTCCAGTTTGCTTTAATTTCTCTAATGCCAGTTGTTTAATTTGATTTCTATATTCTTGCATTTGTTTCTTTTTACGTTCTTTTTCAAACTCTTCTTGTCCCGATTTTACACGAGGGTCTCTTCTTTTTATAAATGCCACAAACTTCTTTACAACTTCATTATATTCTTTTCTTGCTAAATCTCGTAATCGTTTATTTTCACGTTCCATCAATCGTCTAGTTCTTCGATCAGGCGCACTTGAATAACGATATTCATCTCGCCAAGCAAATGATTTGACAGTAGTAAACCCACTCCAAACATTATAAAATTTTCTAACATGATCAACATACAGGGATTTACTATTTCCAAACAAAGGGAATTTCAATAATTCAGGATCAAGAGCATTGACATTATTATCATCATCACGAAATTTATCATATCCTGCAACATTCAAGTATTTACCATGCTGAATCTCTTCTCTTGCTAATCTTTCAAATAATCTCGAAGCAACAACATAAAATCCATTAATTGAATCGTCAATTTGATTAAATAAACTTGGATTAAAGAATCGATATATTTCATCAGCTGAGATACTGGGTATATGGGAATCACCAGTATCGACAACATCTTCAGCTTCATCATTCAAAATTGAAGATTTGTGAGAATCATACCAAGATCTTTCTTGAGGATCACTCAACACTTCATAAGCAGCACTTACTAATGAAAATTCATGATTTGCTTGTTCAACATTGTCAGGATTCTTGTCAGGATGTAATTGAAGAGCTTTCCTTCGGTATGCCTTTTTAAGTTCTAACTCGGTAGCTGTTTGTTCAACACCTAAAAGTTCATAATAACATGTTTTCATTGTTATTGTATGTAGTTAGATGTAAGAGAAGAGAATATTGGAAATTTTCATTTTTTGGTATTACCTGCAGTACAGTGGTAGCGCTGGTAATGGCCCCAAAAAAAAACTTTTCTTATATTTATACATTTCTAGTTTTATTTCTATATTGTTTTATATATAAACTTTACCAACCCTTTGAATGATAATCGTCAAAGTCATTGTCAAGTGATGCTCCATTGGTTCCACCAGTGGTAATTGCTCGATCATCAATTACACGTTCAGGTAATGGCACTTTACCTAATTTATAATCAAGAGTTAATGCTTCTTTCAAAGATGCACTTAAACTTTCATCCAAAAGTTTATCATTTTGTTTTAATTCTATAGTTGTTGTAGTTACTGGTCGTGGAGGTACCATAGGTAATGGAGGACTCAAACTGAGTTCGGGACTTGGTTGCTTCACTTGTTTGTTAGTCTTTGGTTTTTGTTTCTGATACATTTTCGTCAAGTTTAATTGTGATCGAGATAATATTGTTCTAAATGATTGATGAGATAAACTTCGAGATATTTTGTTTAAACTAGTGGATAATTTTTCATGATCTTCCTCTTGCGTTGTAGTAGATATTGCATTTACATCAGATATAGCCACTATAGTTTCTTGTTTGACGATAGGTGCAGGAGTACCTTCTTCGGAAGTGGTTAAATCAGTCAGAGAGGGGAATTTATTGGTAAATACAATCGAAGGTTTCTTGTGTTGTTCTTGTCTATTTTCAATTGTAAATATCCCAGTTGTTCGTGATCTTTGTAAATGAGGTTTTTCCTGAGTATTGGGAACCAGATTAGTTCTTGCCATTTCATTTAAAAATAATCCCAGAAGTAATGATCGTGGCTTTTGTAAAATTGGAGTGCTAATGCGTTTCTCCTGTACAGCAATTGGAACAGGATCAACTTTATGAAAGTTTAATGGTGGTGGAACATGATGCATTTCATCCAGATTATTTGATTCTGAACTAACTGATAACCATTCACTGTCATTGTCTTCTTTGATTATTTGAGATACTACGCTCTTTATGTGTTCTTCATCCTCCTCCTCTTCTTCTTCCTCTTCCTCGTCCTCCTCGTCCTCACTATCAATATCTTCTTCATCTTCGGAAATATCTGTCGATGAGTATCCTTCATCTTCCTGTTCTATCTTACTATCATTATTATTATCTTGAGAAGAAAACCCAAAATTACTAAACAAGGAACCTTGTCGTTGCATAGTGGAATTTCCTGTAACTTCACTTGTACTATCTACAGTGCCCGTGATCTTCAATAAATGACTCTGAGCGGGATTTGATTCTTTATTTGTTAAAGGTGATGGAGAATTCCCAATATAAAAGATATTATTCCTAACAGGTGAAGTTTGCTTTGATTTTTCATGTTCTGAATCATCTTCATGATACCCTTCATCTTCTTCGTGATTCTCGTGACTTTGTAAATGAAAGGCAACTTTACTATCTTTCTTCTCTTCATTAGATATTATACTACTTGTTTGAGTCGACTTTTTTTCAGATCCAAGACTCAACGTGGAAGAATTAGATAGTATGGGTCTATGGTCAAGTTTAGGCATGTTGTCAAGGAATGATCTTGTTAAATCTTGGGTTTGTAAAATCGTCTCGTGTTTTAATATTATTTTCTGATTTAGTAGTCTCCATGTTCGATTATTTATTCGTGTTGTTCCTTGTCCAGGTATATCATTAGTTGTACAGGAAGTATTACATGTTAATTTCCATAGTTGTACCATTGCATCTTCTGATGCAGGATTATATTTAAATGTAAACTCGTGGGTGGACATGTGCTAAATTAAATAATCTTGCGGTGAATATATCTAGAGTATGCTCGATATTCTGACTAATATATTATGAATAGGTGAATTATGTCTTATCAGTTTCAAACGAAAGTAATTCAAGTTTCTTCACAATTTCTCTCCAACAAAGTTCTCTCCAACAAGTTCTTAACGCAACTATCACGGCTTTTCTTTTTTTTGCGGTATTTTTGATTTGTTTGTTGGATATATATTGGGAAATCAGTGGGTGTGTGAATATACTACGTTGTTGCAAAACTATTGATTGTATTGTTCTGAAAAGGTAGTGTAAAAATTTCCCACTGACAAAACTCTATATAAAGACACAACACAAAGATATTTCGTGAATTTTAATTAATTTCTTGAGTATATTATTGTTTTATTATTATTTTCTTTTTTTGCTGATTGAGTGACATTGAAAAATTTATTTTTGCCCGCCGCCGAATAAAATGTGTGACACCCTCCCTTGCCTTTTTTTTTTTTTGTTCGTTTCCCCTGTCGTGTTGTGTCATTCAAAATTTTTAAACTTCTTAGCACATATCTTTGTAAACAAAAAAAAAAGAAACTTATTTGGGTAATTGAATGACCGTACTTTCCTAATAGAGTAATCAACCTTGAAGTTTACCTTGTTACTAACTGTCAGTTGTGTTGGTCTGTAACTTGGTTTATGTATATATTTTCTTCACATGAAGTGGGGTAGATGGGGTGGATTCAAGATAGGCATGATATGACTAAAGTGGGGGTGACAACGCGGGGCTACGCCCTTTGTTATTGTTGTTTGTTTTTTTTACGTCATTGACATTTGATTATTATTACCCCAAAAATAATGATCTAAAAAAGTTCTAAATTTAATCTTTCAGTTATACATTGGAGGATGTATGGAGTTTTTCATTTAATTAGTTATGTTTTGAGTATGATTTTTTGCAAATAAATTGCAAAAAATTTCCAATATTTTGTGATACAATTGATGATATCAATTATATTAAAAACTTAGAGCAAATTTACTACACACTTAATGCTAAGAGATATTCGTAAAATTATCGCTCTGTTTTACCAAATAAACAATATAAACACAATCATTTGTTTGCTTCAAGTAAAGAGAACGTATTCAGTACCTAGCTTTGTGAGTTTTATTTTTGTTTAATTTTTCCAAGCAATTCTGATTTTGACGAATCTAACCTCCATAACAAATTATTATTTAAACTTCGTATCAACAATAAAAATTCTTACTAGAATCGTCTACTTGCATGACCTTGCATCTGTCATGAAATTTGACAAGACATTCGATTGTTATCACCAATTAATGTGGTGCATATCTTCCAGAATAGATTTGACCAACTTTGATTGGCTGGTTGAAAAAAAAGCAACAAACACAACAAGAAATAAACGATTGAGGACTTCGTTAACACTAGCTACCAGTAGAAGTTATTTCCCAGTGACTTAGGGTACTAGGGGTTTGTAAATGAGAAATGGATTTCAAAAATTGGGTGATATTCATAACTTGGCCAACTTTTAGCGATTGTTCTCGTATTGCTTGTTGTATACTATGTAGCTTTCAGAAATGATACTGTTTTATTTCTCATAACTTCGTGTCGAGTAGTTCAGACTTGTCAACAACGACATGGACCTTCATCTAAATTATATCAAGGGGGAATTTCATCAAAACGAATGGGTATTCAAAAAGCTGTTGTATGAAGTTTGACATCATTCGGCTTAAAGTATATGGGATGAGACTTTTCATAGGAAGCAAAACTTTTTGAAATAGTAGTGGTGATGTGATTCCTAGTGGTATAAAATTGAACTCGTTAAACAACGTTTTGTTTTATTCTGCTTCTTTGTAGTACTTAGAAAAGGAGATCTATAGCAGGAGTGATTTCATGTCAGTTGAGATACTGTAGGAAGATCTGAGTTTGTTGCAAATAATGGAATATCGTCCATTCAAATGTTTCGAGTAAAAGAGAACGTTTAGTAAAAAAAATTTAAACAATAGCCAACACAAGTTTACATAAATTACGTTGGAATTGTGTACGTTTGACACTAGAATATTATCCAAATCACTTCTAAAACATGCTCTCGAGTTTATAAAATTACAAAAGAACTAATCTATACTCTAAATACAACCTTTTCACCAGAAATTTTACCTTGTTTCAGCAATTCCAATGCTTCATTAGCACTTTCCAAACCCGGCTTCAAGATCAACAAGTTAGCATGTTTAATTTGATCAATATATTTTGGTAAGTATACTTTCCAAAATTCATCATAATTAGCCAATAATTCTGGAGTTTGCTTAAATGTAACTGGACCCAAAACAACTTCCTTGTCAAGAACATTATAAGCTAATGTGTAACCATAATGAACAACTCTATCTGGTTTAGTAGTAATAACTGATCCATCAACCCCTAACAAAGAATCCAAAAACACCTCAGGGGTACCTTCAGTGGCATCATAAACCTTTTGGAAAGTTTCTGGGAAAGCAATGGTATCCAAGGCATAAGTAATATTGTTGTTACCTACTTCTCTAATCTTTTCTACAACCTTGTCATCTTTATAATCAAATACATAATCAGCACCCAATGATTTCAAATACTTGTGATTTTTGGGTGAGGCAGTAGCGATCACATTTAATCCATAAACCAATTTGGCTACTTGAATTGCAAGAGTACCAGTGGCACCAGCACCACCCCAAATCAAGATAAATCTATCCTTATTCTTGACCTTGTCATAATCAATATTCAAATAATGGGAGAATGAAATACCAATAGTAACCAAACCTAAGCCAACACTAGCAGCTCCTTCAAAGGAATTAATCACACCAGCTTCATTGCTATCACTATGTTTCAATTCATGATCATACTTGATAGTTACTCTTGGATTAATAATGGCATATTCTCCAAAGGCACCTTCACTATCCGAAGTATTACCCCGAACAAAGGCATTAACATAGTCCCCAACTTTAAAACCTTCAACTTCAGATCCTACTTCAACAACAATACCACTGACATCAGATCCAATGATATTGTTGGCCTTACCTAATCCATATAAAATATGTTTCCAATCTGTTGGATTAATAGCAAATGCTTCAGATTTAATCAATAATTGATATGGTTTAATAGCTGGTAGCTCAATTTCCTTAACTGTAGCCAATTTATTCTCTTCAAGAGAACCGGAAATAACCGAAGCTTTAATTACTGAACTAAACGTCATAATAGAAATATACTTATACCTGAAAGGAGGACACTACAAATTAGAAGTTTAACAGTTGTTGCTAGGAAAAAATTTCGCAAGAAATATTTTTGTGTATTTATAAGGACACATACACAATATAGCAAAATACCTGTCAAATTTTTTTTTAGAAACACACCCATAGTTGACGTGTGCGGAGTTGGTGCAGGCAATTGAAATTTGCACCCTATGCCATTTAAACTGCATCTTGCTTCCCCCTTATGGGGACGCATTGTCAGTTTTAGCGATTTTTCGCAATCTTCCGTGGATAATTAGTCGATGAAGTTACACTAACACGTTTGCTAATAGATCTAAAACAAAAAAAATAGAACCAAAATTACATTTGAGCCACTACTACCGGGAAAGATCGGTCAAAGATTACATTTGTCTTGTAGTTAAATTTCCGTTAATTTTGTGATTCCTGTGGAAAAACTCTCTCCCCCTCCAATGTCGCCGTGCGCCCTACTTTTTCCTCGGGCTCCGACCCAAGCTGACAAATCATCCCAACATTTGGGATTACCTAATTAAAGGGGAATGCTAGATTGTATCACAAAAAGTTATCTGATCGACTCTACAAGTTTACCCTTTTACTTTTAGACTATACATATACGGGTTCTACAAAAGAAACCCCCTTTGTATTAACACATACACCCTTGTCAATCGTATGATTTCATGCGTCGCCCAGGTGAATTAAATACTGACGTTGCTTAGCCCCCAAGTGGGGAAAACCACCAAATGTAAACATAATCCGTAGAAGAAATAATGGTTGGGCTTCAAAAAAAGAAAAAAATACTAAAAACAAGACAAAGAACAAAGGGTGCAAAATAACGGAAAAGTGAGAATATTTTTTACCCTTGCGGAAATGTGCCAGGTCTTATTTCCCCATTTGTCACTAAAAAATAAATAACCGCTGGTTTAGATCATACATAAATAACGCAAATTTAATTTGTTTGCTCATAGTAAAAAATGTGTGAAGATGTTTTTTTTATTTACGGCGACTCGGATATATGGGATGTGTCGGAAATGTCACAGTGGATTTTTCTTATTGTGGCAAATATCCTATTCTTGTCCATTTCCGGAAAATGTAACAAATTGCAAAACAAGGGAAAATTGTCGAGAATTGGACGTGAATTACATCATCCCTGTAAAAATTACCGGAACCAACACATTTCCCACTTTTGAACAAATTCTATAATTTCTATCAAATATATGCAAAATTGTCTACTAACTATATTTTTTTATATAGCTATTACTATATACTGATCTTGTAATCTCTTATTGTTGTCTTACTTTGTTTCTGATTAAATGACAAACACCTGATGCAATAATACTAACACCCAACATAACCACCAACATCATATTGGAATATTTGAATAATCTAGGAACATCAGCCGGCCAACCCAGGTATAATGCATATGTAGCAGTAACAGAACCTAAATTACCTAACCCACTAACCAAAGCAGCACTAACGGCAGTTCCCACATCTCCATAACGAGGTTGGAAAATTTCAGCACTCCAAGACATACAAATTGGAACAGTTGGACCTAACCCAAAACCAGCAATCAATAAACCAGCATATTTATTCCAATGTCCATGAGCAAATGTAGTAACAAACATACCGGTCATAATAATTAAACATGCTCCACTGAAGATTGCTGCTCGGAATCTCTTATACTTGTCAGCAAATGGCGTAAGAATCAAGATTCCCGCAAGATCAAATAACCAAATTGGGGCGTATAACAATGAAACTTGAATTGACGACAAACTTGGATTGTTTACAGCAATAATGGTTGAACCAAATACTGCTAACCCAAACCCAGTACCAACAACCCCGAAATACATGATAATGATTGGCCAAATACGTAAATCAGTGATAATAAGAGCAACATCTTGCCAAGTCCATTTCAAAAGAGTATATCTATGTTCAAGGTCCTTTCTATGTAACAATCTTTGAGTTTCATTTAATGGATGAGGAGATCTTAAAAACTTATAGTAGAATTGTTTGAATCTGTTTGTGGATTCATTTGGTTTAGCAAAAGGTCTATCTGGTAACCACCATAATAAGGAAATACCCACACAAACAGTAACAGTACCATAGACTAAATACATCCATTGCCAACCAGTGAATCCTCTCATTCCATCCATTTTTTGGAAACCAGCACTAACCAAACCAGCAACAGCAGCCGATATTTGAGCAGCAGTGAAATAATATCCAATACGTCTAGTCAGTCTGTCATTAGGATACCAAAGAGAAATATAATAACTCATACCTGGCCAAGTACCAGCACCAACAGTACCACTAATAAAACGACAAGCAATAAGGCCTCCACTACTTTGAAGGGCAGAATAACAAGCATAAACCAAACCAACAGTAATAACAATTCTAGCAAGCCAAGTTTGAGGATGAACTTTGGTCATAATAAGATTCATAGGAACATCAAAGAGAATATAACCCACATAATAAAGAGCCAGGGCTGTGGCAGTGTGATGACTGTTTAATTTCAATTTTTGAATAATTGAATGTCCAGATTCACTGTTCATGGTTAAGGTGAGACCATAAGCACTAGAACCAAAGGAAGTAAGGAAATAAAGACACCATAAGGCAGGAATAATTCTATAATCTAATCGACGATAGACTTTATCAAGTTCCTTAGGGTCAATTTCATCAACAGCAATACAAGATTCTTGATCTTGTTCAAGAGATTTAAGCATTTGTGAATCGTCTCCGACAGCAGCAGTCATTGTTTGTCTTGAATCTTCGTCAGAGGAGTAACTCATAATAACTTCTTGATGGGAATTAAATAGAACTCAACAGAGAAACTCACCTATATTTATACACTTTGTAAAATAATCACAAACAGAATATGTTGTAGAGAAAACAAGTAGAATTGCAAATAATTTTTTGTTGAGTTGTGTCACAGTTTTTTTCCACCACTCCATATTTCGATGGCAGGGATGCGAAATGACTCGGAGTCATAAATTAAGAAATATTTTTTTGACACTAAACGCATGTGAGTCAAGGTTAGTCAAGATCTACACAGCAAACAATCCAATAGAAAACAATTTATATACAATAGAATACGGCGATAATCAAGAAATAAACAATAAATACCAAACTAAAAAAATAAGAACGGCGCAACAGCCGCCTCAAACAATGGAATAATTTACCCAACAATTACTTACTCACATAGTTCCTTTATTGTATTTACTGTTATCTCAGCAAATTCTTTACTTTGACAAACACAAAAATTATGTTGGATAGGATTTGCATCATCACAACAAACTTGAAATCTCAGTCCCGATACATCTCCATATTGTTCAATTAAATGGTTTCTTGTTTGTTGACCAACCCAACGATCTTTACTGGCAAAAAATACCCATTTTTTATCCTTTATTTCATGGAAATACCAATCATTTATCTCAGATTCCAGGTTAATTTCTTTCATTTCTTCAGCAGCCAAAGTCAAAGCTTGATTGATTATTTTCTGGGATTTTAAAAGTTTGATCCCACCGACTATTGAATTCTCTACTCCAAGAGCATTTCTTTTATTCCGCGGAATTAAACGTAAAGTGACAATCTTTTGTATGGCATCGTCACTAAAAGTATTTAATAAACTGGCAAATAATAACACAAACCAAATAAATGGAATATTCCAATTTATCAAAAATGTCATTTTTGATCCCAGAGGAGAATTTGCAATATCCAAAATAGTTGGTGTAATTAATCCACCAAATTTAACTGCAATCTTACCATCAAGTTCTTTATCATGAAGAAGTTTCCAAAGAGTACGTTGATAAACATAACATCCCATAGAATGTGACAAGGTATACAAATTAGTTTTCTTTCCGGTATTGTTATACTTGTCTAGTATAAACTTCTTAACTATGTTATACTTGTGATTAACTTGAAAGTTCAAGTCATAAATCTTTGCCGTGGCTCCACAGAAACCGGCATGACTAATCCCGAGAATTTCCATATGGGGCAACAGTTCCTGAATTAGATCAAGATATGTTATATAAAATTCAATTATTCCAGGATTACCTGGAATCATTAATAACAAGTCATATTCATCTTTACTAAGATCTTGTAAAGGTGATTTATGATAGATTGTGGTTCTTGGTTCTATATCTAACTGATTAAGCATGATTTGTTTATGGGTTCAACAAGGAGTAATTGAAGATTTTATTTCTTTAACGGTTTCTTTTTTTCTAGACGAGCGGATATAAGAATTACGGAGATAGCAGTTGACTCCTTTAAGCCGACTTATGTAGAAAGCGAAACTGCACAGAAAGACAGGAAGGGAATATCTGTTTCTATCAATTGAAATTGGATTCAATGTCAGCTTCTGTTTCAATAGCCAGGTCAGAAGTGGTATCATTAGGATCAACTCCCCAGCTAGTTTCTCAGTTATTGTCAGGGTAGTTGTCCGAGTAGTTATCCGAGTAGTTGTAGTAGATTCCGCTTTAGTAATGAGAACAATGGTAAGATCATTTGTACAGTCTGGACATGGCTGAATTACAGTAATCACTTTCTCTCCATAGTAATATTCAGGAATAGCTTTAGCTATGTGAACTGGATTATAAACAACAACTGAGGCAGCTTCGCCTGGTTCGACCTTATAAGTGGTGACAGAAGTTGAATTACCAACATTCAGAAGTGTATGTAACATGAATGAAAATTTGCTAGAATAATTGCAAAAAAAATAAATGCAAGTAGAAAAAAATGCAACATAGTAAGTCATCCTTAACTTTAAAAACATCCTTCTTAAGTCTTCAAACTTTGTTCTAACAGGGTGATTAGTCAAAACACTCCATAGACTTTTGCATACCCAATCAAGTAAGCTTCAGGTTAAGAAACTGAAACATGTGTTACAAACAAAAAATGCTTTTCAAGAAAAAACTATTCCATATTCTTATTCCAAAACTTAACGGAAAAACTGGTGGTTTTCAAATCTAGGTATTTAATTCGAACACCGCGGTATGTGTGTTCCCCGTATGGGTATATTATATACGGAATTTGCTTTGTAATTACAAATTAGCCCCAATTCCCAGATAAATTCAGTTTCCGGTCCAGACCTTTTTTGCGAACAATAAAATGTGTAATACTTGTTCGTAAATTTACACCCCTCACGATTCGTATTCAAAATTTTTATAATTACTGTATTACTTGGATTTTTGGCACAGTAGATGTGATGTTGAATGATATAATCAAGGGAAAGCAATACTGTCACCCCAGGGTTATATTCTTCTTCCTTGTTAACTACACAAAACTACAAGTTAATCAAAAAATGACTTTGATTCTATTTTTGGGCCTACACAATAAATAACCTTAGTCACCTCTTTGTGACACCATTTTGATGATGTAAAATGCTAAATTTGTAATGAGCAACCATATCTTCTTCTATTAGATCATCGGAATTATGTATATTCTTCTCATAATAATTAAGATGACCATTCTTATCTAGTAAAATAATAGTTTGAGTTCGTGTTCCATAATATTTCCCCACAGCAATACAATCACGTTTAAATCCAGCTCTAACCAAAGGAGGAATAAATACGGAATCACGCAATGCAATAATTTTCTGTTCGAAGTCTTTACTGTCGATAATATTTCGATCATAAGTATCATTACTCAATAATTCAAAACATTTATCAACCAAATCTTCTTGAGAATAACCATTTTCAATAGATTCACTTATCAAGTTGTCTAATAAACCTTCACCAATATTGACTTTTTTCCAAGGTTCATTATATAAAGAATTTGATAATCCAAATGTTGTTTTACCTGATATTTCATCTTTTTCTATATCGTCAGTTTGGAAAACTTTACCATGTTCACCACGATTACTGACAATATGTAAATGATCTATTTTTGACGTTTCGGGATTTAATTTTAATTGTCCATATAATAATGTAAATCCACCAATTTTATCTAATTGAACTTTTTCAAGGTTTTCTCTCCATTGTTCGTCCAGTTCGGAAGAGCAAAGATAATCTAAAGGTAATATACCTCGAGAAATTTCCCCAATAGCCCCTAGAAAAATTAGTTAGTAATCTTGTACAAGAAAAAAACAAAAAAAAATGCCTTAGATAATCCCCGGAAAGAGGGGGTAATCTGTAAAACAAAAAAATAAAATGAAACATACTTGAAGAATCAGATTCATGATAGTTGACTAATACTGCCACTTTTCCACTTGTAGTTACACCTATCCAAGTTCCATGTTCAGGTCTAGCCAAATCTAAAGGTGACAATAACTTTATTCCATTTTCTATGGACCGGAAATGGACGGGCATCGTGGGTCTCTTAAAGAACTCGTCTCTATTAGACAATAGAATGAATGGGAAATCGGGATGATTTGTAGTAGCTATAGCGATACACATTTTTTTGTATGATATTGAATTTGTAGTTAGTTTATAAAGGTAAATGCTGTTGTATTTAATATTTAAAGAATAATGAATAGTAAAAGGAAAAAAAAGCAAAATACAAAAATCTAAATTAAAAAAGGAATAAATACTTGCCTTTATATTCCTTAATGCATGAAAAAGGGCCAAGAAGGAAACATAGACCCGACACAACTCTAACCACGTAACATCAAAATAAAATAAAAAAAAAAAGAAACAAAGAAAATCTTAACCGGCTTTGCCTTTATAATTGTTTACATGTATCATTTATTCTTATTCTATTTTTATTTTTCCGTCATACATTTTCTTTTTTTTTTGTTTCCTTCTTCTTTTAGCATTTCCCCCTAAAATTAGCAGATGCAGATGGTTACCTCTCACACATATGATTTTTTTTTCTTTTCTGATTCTTTCTTTGTTTTGGATTTGAGTGTGGGGCAAACGAAAAAAATAATTCACCAAAAAAAAGGATCTTCTCTGTTTGAAAAGTGGGGGACACACCCACACTAATAAACTAAAGATTCATTACTTCTTCACTATCTAAGGAAAATCTAGTAAATGAAGGTTTGACAACCTCTCCTTTATATTCAATCCGAGGTTCTTTAACCAGTTCAATACACGAATCATCTATATTATTTTCTTTATTCATCCATGCATGACATAAACTATAAATGTCATTTGTATTATTTCCCGTGCTTGGCTCAAATTTCTCGGAATCTCCAACATAACCGGAAAAATAATTTTCCTCACCTGTTACATTGGGGTCATCATAAAAGGTACAATCATTATTAGACTTTCGATTGGATGACCGTTTTGCCTGAGTTGGTGTGAGAATTTTCTTGGTGGGTGATGCTGTAGTTGCTGTTGCCAAGGTATTACTAATTGTAGTATAATTGGAGGTTATCTCTGGGGTTGGTATCCCTGACAATTTATTTAATGTTGCTTGAATAGGGATATCATTATCAAAATAACTATCTAGTAAACCAACACTCTCTTTGAAATATGTCATCTTACTTACTTGAACAGCACTAGGTCTAAGATTTGGATCCCATAATAAGCACAGTTGAATAACTTCAGCTAATTGCTGTAAATTAGGGTTATGAATGACTTCATCAATAGTCAATCCGGGTTCTTCCGGAAAAACAAATCCAAGATTATTTGCCAATACTTGAGCTTCTTGCCAATATCCACCAAGAGGAATGACATATTTGGTATTGGTAGATTCAGGAAGTATTGGTGATCCAAGTACTCGAAGTATTTTCCAAATTTGTTCTAATTCATTACTACCCGGAAATAAGGGAGTAAAATTAGCAATTTCTGCAGCAACTGCGCCAAAAGCCCAAATATCAAGTGGTTGAGAATAAGATTTTTGTCGAAGTAAAATTTCTGGTGATCGATACCATCTTGTTGACACATAAGCAGTATAAGGTTTAACATTTGTCACATGTCTTGCTAAACCATAATCACCTAATTTAACAATAAAGTTATCATTTTTTCTATAAGGAGGGATACCTTCTTTCGAACCATAAAACTGTTGAGTTGAAATAATTAAAATATTCTCGGGTTTAATATCACGATGGAAATAATTGAATTTATGAATATGTTTAATAGCACAAAGTAATTGACTTAAAATACTTTTTAAAGTGGTTGTAGAAAATTGCATATTTCTTCTACTCCTAATTAATTGATATAAATTTTGATTTAATGCTTCCATAGAAATATGTAATTGATATCTAACATCATCAATAAACATTTCATAAATTTGAACAAGACAAGGATGTGATTGAACGGATAATATAAACTTGACTTCTTTAACATTGGTATAATCATGAAGCATGGGTAATCTCTTTTTCATTGTTTTAATGGCAACAAGATTAGACAAGTTAAATTTAGAATCTTCTAATGGATACAATAAAGTTCCCTTTTTATCATCACGAAATCTTAACAAATGAAACTTGTGGAATTTAAACTTGACCAAATCAACCGTACCAAAGCTGCCATTCCCTAAACTACTGATTGGTTGATATTTCAGTTTGTATGATTCAAGTGGCAAGTTTTTTGGTGGGGAATCAATATCAAGAGGAATTGACGATTTATACATGAGAATTGAGTAGTTTAAAGTGTTGATGGATGTGAATGATGTACAGTATTATATTTTTGATATATTGATTATTTATTTGAACTAATATTGATACACGGCGGCTAATTCAACACTAAGTATAAACAGGGTTCTTTTTTTTTGCAACATTTTTTTTGTTCTGTTATGACCACAGTAAGCCAAAACAAGCAAAACAAAACAAAAATCAAATCAGGCAAATTTCAAGTTTTTTTTTACAATTGCTGAAGGGGGGTGTTGGAATGTGTGAATATAGGAATGGGGTGTATGTATATATTTTTGATTATTTTTCCATTTATTTGTTTATCTATTACAGATTACTACTAGCTAAGAGAGAGTAAAAAAAAGTTATATAGTTACATAATCATCATTATCTCCCAAATGATCGTCTTCGGAAGAAAATCCAGATTCAGATTCAGATTCAGAAAGTTCAAGTAAAAATTCGGTCAGAGTAGGAATATCTTCCAGGATTCCTGTATCACCTGCTGTGTTGTCAATATAATATTGATAATTTGACGTTGTATCATTTATAAATAATTTTTCAGGATCAACTGTATAACTATTGATTACGATCTTTTCCAGTTTCTTCTCTTTCTTGTTTGAATCAACAACCACTTCTTGTCGTATGTATTTATTTGAACGTGTAGTAATTTGGTCTTGGGTACGTAAAGTTAGTTGGTGTGTTAAAGAACAACCCTGTCCCTTTGGACAATATCCTTCTTCTTCAAAATCAGGACAATTGGATAAATGCAAGAATGGACATTTCTTTCCTCGCCAACACCACCCACCTATTGCAAATGGTCTGCATGTCCATATTTCATAGTTTACATCGTCATAATGAGGAGGTTTCATATGTCTATATTTGCAATTTGGGTTATTGCATTTATTTTCCAAAAAATATCGACACATTGAAGTATTGTTATCATTTGGTGTATGAGACAACAAACAATGTCTATTAGTACATTTCCCACTTAAATATGAAGGACAAATCCTTATTTTGTTCTTGTCATGTACATATTTACAAGTTGAACCTTTCTGACAAAAACCTAGATATAATGAAAGATTCAGAAAGAATCGCAATGTTAGTAAAATAAATTGACAAATATTCAATTGAATATACTCACCTGTTGTTGTAAAATATCGACATGTGTCCCTAGTTTTACTATGAATGTTAGTAGTTGTATTCAGACTTACATACCCACACAAACCTTACATACTGTTTTGAATTTTGATTTGTTTTCTTTCGAAATGATCCTGAACTTTTTCTCGAGTAATGTTCATGATCCCATACAATATCTTGGGGATTATTCATTTGAGGAAAACTTAAAGGAGCAAGAGTTCTTCCATTTTTAATCACAACAAATTTCTCACCATTTATTTTAATTCGATCACAAGATGCATATTGTACTTTAACTTTCAGGATTCGATTTTGAATGGTTTGAATTATTCTTTGTTGTTTCTTCCTTTGTTTAAAAGCTTTAGCTTGTTCTTGCATTCGTTTGGCATTTTTCTTATAAACTGATTGATTAATGAAGGACATGGCTCCCTTAGATACCACACTGACGTATCCGGAAGCAGATTGCAGATTCTGCAAGCTGTTCCCATTAGATGACGAGCTTGGTGGTGTTTCAGGACTTGAGTTGTTCATAACAAGAGTCATATTTCGATACTTGGTACTGTTTTTTTGTAACACGAGATTTCTTCTTTGTTTAAGTTTGTCTTGAATGGATTTTAAGCGTTGTTTCTCAGCAATAGCTTTCTTTAAATTGGCTATTTCCTGGTATTTGAGTTTGAGTTCCTCAGAATCATCTTCATTTGTAGAGGACATAACTATTGAACTTACCTCCTGGATCTATCAGATGAAGAGATTTTGATTACTATTTTTTTTTCTTTTTCTTTCTCTTCACCAGACATATCTAATTCATCATACATAATGTCCAAGTCAAATTCTAAAACAACTTCTCAATTATTAAAACTGAAGCATGATGATGTTGTACCCTCCCCAAGACTCAGGAAGAAGAACTTAGCAAATATAGAAGAAATTGAATCGATTTTACATGATTTAGAAACTGAAGATGCTGTGACTAATCCTAAGGAAAGAAGATATTGTAATTGTATGGCCAGGAAACATCCACTTTTTGAAATAGCACCCAATTGTTTGAATTGTGGTAAGATAATATGTACGAAGGAAGGATTACAACCTTGTTCATTCTGTGGTTCCGATATTATCCCCAGTAAAGATAAAGATGAAATTATAAAGTTGTTGGCTAAGGAACGAGAAGATTTATTATTGTCTCCTCAACCACTGACACAACAGATGGCGAGTAAACCCAAGAAGAAGATTGTAGTGAAGATGAATACAGGGGAAAAGTTTTGGGAGGCACAAGATCGAGCATTCAAGGAAGCTGAAAAGGAATTAAAGAAGAAAGAAGAGGTATTGAAGGAGGAAGAATTTCAAGTTCCTGAACTGACTTCTGATGCTGACCTTGAAAATGCCCAAATGAGGTTGGAAACTTTGTTGAATTATCAAGAAACTGGTGCTGAAAGAACAAAGATTATTGATAATGCTGCTGATTTTGAATTACCCACTCATACATTATGGTTAACTCCGGAAGAACGAGCTTTGAATTTAAAGAAACAACAAAGACTAAGAAAGGAGGCAGATAAAGAAAAAGAACGAAAATCGCGAGGGGAACGTGTAGTTGAAATGTCTATTAAAGATGGTAAAGTAACTATGGTGGAAAAATATGTATCTAAAGCAGAAGGAGAATCTGAAGAAGAAATTAAATTGAAAGAATCTATAAATCAGAAAAAGCTAGCTGCTTCACAAACTGGAAGTGATCAGATTTGGGATTATGAAAATGATAAACTTAAATGGGAGAAACCAATATATTTCACAACGGGTGAAACTGTATCCACTAGTGAACCAGTACCAAACCTAAAGAATAGAGTACAATTTGCTCAAGAAGATGCTGAAGAATTAATAGCCACATTAATTACATAGTTTTTATCTTCTCATTCTTCGTTTAAAAGCTCGAGATCTTGCATCATTGATTTTTAATCGTTTGTAGTTTTCTGTAACTGGTTTTCTAGTTTTCTTTACTGAACTATCAGTAACTTTGAAAACATTCTCTTCATCTGATTCTTCATCTGAATTGATATAAGCGGCGAGTCTTTTTCTTTCTTTTTCTTCTAGTTTGTTTATCTCCTCTTTGACGTTTACCAGAGCTAACTCTTCTTCTTTGGAAATAGGAGCCAATTTTCCTCTTCTAGTCAGTCGTTTCTGAGTTTTCTTCTTTTTATAAGTATTTACTTCCTCATCTTCTTCGGTTTCTTCTTCACTCTCTTCCAGTTCAGGAATCTCCATATCCGTTTCATGTATTGATGCATTATAAACTTCAGCTAAGTTCTTACCAAACCGATTAATCTTTAATGGAGAAGGGGACACCAGAAATCCAATGTTTGAAAAGTTTAATTTTCTACCTGATGTAGGAGTTGTGGGTTCAGCTTTTAATCCTCGAACACCTCGGGAAAGGTAATCTGGAGTTTCGAAATTTATTGGAGCTAGTTTCTTGGTAGGTGTTACAAAGTCTTGATTTCTCACTTTGGGCTTTGTTGGTGTTTGTAATTGAATTTTCTTTATAGGTGATTCTGGAGGTGCCATGTTTGGTTTAAGTTCTGTATTTGTTGACTTTCGTTTCAAAGGAGATGATTCCGGTGGAGTCATTCTAAAATCAAATATAGATAGTATTTTCCCATTAGCTTGTGGAGTAGGACCTAATTCCTTACCAGGAGATTCGGGAATTAACTTTTGTGGTGATTGTTTGATAGTTTCTTGCGGTTTACCTTGTTTTATTGATTTATATAATGAGTATAATTTTGATATTTCTATATTATCTTTTACATCAGACTTTGAAGGAAGCCTATTATTCAATTTCTTGAATTCATATTCCCAATATTTAATCTGTCTTCTTACTTCGGTTATGTCCATAGCACTTGTTTATATGTATTTACTTAAACAAAAAAAATCGCGTGCTTGAAATATTTACTATATACAAAAATTTACGCGTAAGTTTTTTTCCGCATTATAATTTGGATGCAAATATAGCATTTTGAAACCATGAAAATGACAGACATTCATGTTCAAGTTTATCAATTGCATTCTTGATTGCAAGTTTCTCTTGTTGACTTAATTGTTCATCATTCTTACTGTAATCTGCCATGAATGAATACCCCATTTGTTCAGGTTGATTCCAATATTCAACAAAGAATTTACGTAACACATCAATATTGTTTCTTTCTGATAAGAACACCAAAAGTTTAACCCAATAACTAAGAGAGTGAGTTGATGGAATGGTTTGTATTATTATATCCCATTCATTCCAGAATTCGTTCCATTTCCCACAATTTCCATACGTAAGCATTTTTTGTTCTCTAAACCAAATAGGGATTGGTGTTCCTGAACTAGTATAATGGTGGTCAATAAATGTTTGAACATCTCTTTCCCGTTTCCCATCTTGGATTAGATAATCGGTGTATGTGATTTCTGGAGATTTCCCAGTTTTGATTATGTCTGCAATAGTTGCAGAATTTACTTCATTTGTGCCAGTATACGACAATCTCCATAGTAAGCTTTGAAATTCTTGATTGGATAATAGGTTTATATCTCCCGAGAACAATGTTATCGTTGAAATGAATTTAGAAAGTTTGTTAAATTTTTCACTAGGTTCTTGGGCACTGGCTATAGGAGAATCAATTAGGAATTCCATATATTTAATTACATCTTCAGTTATTTCTTGTTTCCAGTTTCCACATTCAAGAGACAAACTAGAATATTTATCCCAAACGGTTTGCACTAGTTGTTCTTCTGTAACAGATGTAGGATCAAGTAAATGTAATGATCTATAAAAATCGTACTTTATATTATGTTCAGATATGGTAGAACCCAGGAAATTTAAATCAAATTCTTCCTTAAGTTTATCCACCCCTTTTAATGATTCTTGGGCTAATAATAAATCATATATTCCTTGTAAGTTGGTTGCATTAGACACACGCATACCTGTATGAAACCTTCTACGAAATCCTCGGAATATACTATCACTGTCAAGTGTTGTTTGCTCGATAACATCCCCCTGTTCCGACCAAAGAGACTCCAATTTTAAATGTTCTCGTCTATCAGGAGTCAACATGTGAATAACAATTCCATCAACTTTAGTATCACACATTACCCAACTATTCTTACCAAGTCCAAAATCATTATCAACAGAAGAAGGGCCCTTACCAGCACGTTTCAATAATCGACGTCTGGCCAAGGCATTCAATGCACTAGATACTCTACCTTCCATAGCTGGTAAATATCCACGTTCTTGTTTAATCCAGTATCGTAATTCCGTGGCTGCTTTATAAATATGTTTTTCCAGTTTTCCTGAACAAATGATTATATAATTGAATGGTTGATTAATGACACTATATGGGTGATCTTCAGGTAATTCCGATAAATCAAACAATTCAATATCAGTCATTCCATAATCTTTACCAATTAATTGTAAGAACTCATCAACTGTTGCTGGTGCATCTTCTGGAACTTCTGGTAGTTCAACTTCAACAGTTCTGGTTTGAGAGGCAACATCCTCTCTCAAGTACCAAGGTATGGACGAGTCGTGTGAAACTGGTTCCTCGTCATTTGTAGTATTCTCTTTTATCTCAGTGTGTGTTTTACTCTGCTCAAGTGTAGGTTTTGTCAAATCACTTTGCAAATTTCTAACTTGAAAGCGAGTGACAAGTACTTGGTTAACACTAACCCGACTGACATATCTTCTTCCTGCTCTTGATATCATTTTGTGTTTCTTCCAAGTAACTTGATCTTTACCCTCAAAAATTCAATTTTTCAACAAACCAAAGAGAAAAACACTTTAAAAAAAAATAAAAAAAAATATTAGATGCTCATCTTAAGATCAACCAAGAAACAACCATGGCTAAATTAGTTCATAATGTACAAAAGAAACAACACAGAGAGAGATCTCAAGTGTCAAGTAGATCCAGATATGGTTTGCTAGAAAAGAAAAAAGATTATAGACTAAGAGCTGCTGATTATCATAAAAAACAAGCTGCTTTAAAGGCATTAAAGGAAAAGGCAAAATTACATAATCCCGATGAATACTATCATTCTATGACTAAACGTCATACTGACGAGAGAGGTATTCTTGTTGCTGATCGAGGAAATGAAATACTTTCTAATGATCAAGTTAAATTGTTGAAAACTCAAGATATAAATTATATACGAACGATGAGATTGAATGAAAAGAAGAAAATTGAAAAAGAGACAGAAGGAAAGTTATTTGAAGGTTCAGGAAAACATACCGTGTTTGTAGATTCCGTTTCTGAGCAACAGAATTTTGATGCAGCTGATTTTTTCAACACTGATGAATCTTTGGTGGAAAATAGAGAGAATAGACTTCGGTTAAATCAATTGTATGACAATAATGGAGTTATAAATAAAGGCAATATCCCAGATCAAGAATTAAAAGATAAGATAGATGTGAAAAAAGTTAAACTGTTTAAACTTTTACAAAGACGTCTAAAGAAAGAACAAGATTTAAAACATGTTGAATCAATAATGTCGGCCAAATTAGAGACCATGAAGAAAGGAAATAAAAAGAAAATGGTTGATTCAGAAGGGAAAGTTCATTTCAAATGGAAAAATCAAAGAAAGAGATAGTTTCTAATCTTCACTATTTAGACTTCTATTTACATAATCAACAAATAATGGTATAATTCTATCAGTTTCTACTGACCTCATTCTATTAAGAGCAATGTATGATCTTCTAATTCTTTGTAATTGAGCTGTACTAACCGATTGAGGAGGAAGATTCACAATCAACCCTTTTTCTATAATTACATCTCCAGCAGCAGTAATTTGTTGATGTTGAAGGATTTTCGTGACCACTTCTTGAGTTTTCTTATCTAATTCTTGTAAAAATGAATTCCCTGAAGTTGGTTTGATTAATGTGGCAGCATTTGGTGGAGGTGGTCTTTTCAATACAAGGGTATCCCATATTTCTTCAATAGGAAGTGTTTCACTAGCATCATCTGAAACAATTGTAAATAAAGGGGAATCCCATCTAGTATCGCTGTTTGGTTCTTCATATCGCATAACCAATTGGTTTATCAATTCTTCATCCCAGTTACCTGGTGCTTCTCTAGACTTGTTCCATTCAAGACATTTCTCAACTGGAGCAATTACATGTACAACACAATGAGGTGTCACTGTTGCCTTGGCTTCACAGAAAAGTTGATATCTGAAACCTTTAATATACGCCAACGAATCGAGTATCACGATGTTTGATCTAGAAATGTCTCTCTTAACTGCTGAGATTTGTGTACCTCTAGCATTTTTTTCTAATGTTGAATCGTAATATACCTTGTGGTCAATTCCCAAAGTCTCATCGGAATGATAAATTACGTCATAGTTTTGTCCAGGTTCTCCTTTCTCTTTGGCTGAGGAGATTTTCTTTTGTAGTTGTTCTTGCAATAGCTTAGCCCATCTGGTCTTACCCGAGGAAGGGAATCCTGTAAGTGTAATCAAAGGCATGTTATTGAACTAGTGTATTTCGCTAAAGGTTTTTCATTTGGAAAAAAAAATTTACGCTTGATTTGCAACAGTCTGTTTGACAACACTTATCCCAACATGTCGTTTGTTCCAAGAACTGTATTCCCCAAATACAACATTTCCTTGTCCAACTTTAAAGGGCATCATCAAAAAGCCCTTACAAAATTTGGTCACCTTGCACCTATGATAGATATGGTTCTTGAAGTACGTGATGGTCGTGCTCCTTTAGCTACTGCAAATGTATTATTTGATAGAGTATTGGCAGGTAAACGGAAACTAATATTATACAGTAAGAAAGATTTATCAATAATAAATAACAATTTGTTAAAGAAATGGCATGCTTCAGCTAATGAAGATTACATGTATGTTAATTGTAACAATGATAATGATGTCAAGAAAATAATCAATAAAGTTAAACAAGAATATAATGAATTTGAACTTCCTCCTCCCCTAGGACTACGATTAATGATTATAGGTATGCCAAATGTTGGTAAATCAACTTTAGTTAATAAATTACGAGAAATTGGAAATCCGATAAATAAAAATGCAATATCACAAAAACAAAGACAAGTTGCTAAAGTAGGTGGACAACCAGGAGTCACAAGAAATACAAGTGAAGTTATTAGAATTTGTAAAAATCCTGATCTTTTTGTGTATGATACACCAGGAGTGTTTTTACCAACTGTAAAAGATCAAGAAACTATGTTGACTCTTGGTTTAGTTGGTTGTGTACATGAATCATTTATTGATCCAATTATTCTTGCTGATTATTTATTATTTGTGTTGAATTTACAAGACCCAAGGGGTGTACTTTATTCTGACTATATGGATCACCCAACAAACGACATATATGAATTATTACATTATATAGCTAAAGCTAGAAGAGTAATTAAATCCGATGGTAGTTATGATGAAGTTGGTATGGCCAATTTTTGGGTTAATATGTGGAAACAAGGAAGAAACATTGACGGTCAAGCAATATTTGATATTTCTGCAATACAAGAAATCACCAATAGTGAATATAAATCTCTTAAAAAGCAAGAAAGTGAAAGATTAAGTACAACAAAAGTACATCAGAAAATTGTTGATAAATTAGGTGAAGATGGAACATCAAAATCTAAACATAGAAAAAGATCAGCCAAAGATCGAGAATTTGATATTCGTAATCGTCTTTTCAAACTTTAAGATAACATATCATCAATATCGAAAAATTCATCAAAATTAGTATCATTTTGGGTTTCATGACCAAACATTGAATCATATCTGACACCAGATTTACGTCGGGATTCTCCTTTTCTTTGAATAGTGTATTTGACATCAAGTTCTTGTATCAATTTCTTTGTGATTGAATTCTCATCTCCTTTTTCTGTATATATCAATGAGGAATCAAGAACATTTTGAGTAGTAAATAAAATAGACAGTTCATCTTTTGAAAGATATTTCTCAACAAAATTATCTTCCTTTAAGAAGTTGTATAATGAATCAACCAGAAATGATTTCTGAAGAATTTTCAGTATATAATAAGTAAACTTTCTTCCTGCGAGATTGGACGACAATAAAAGTTCATCCAAGGCAATATCTTCAGGTACTTGTGTACCAATAGATTCAGACTTTAGAAGAGCAACCTTTCTATTGTCTAGAATATCTGTAACAAGCTTGTCATCCTTAAGTTTCTTGGAGTTGATGAATTGTTCCATAAGGTTATCAGCAACATCACGATCAATCTTTTTAACACTTTTGTCAACTTGTTGCAGACTGTTAACAACTGGATTATATAACAGGGGAAATCTCCCAATTTTTTCATCTTCTTTCATAGCAATACGCGCTAGTAATAACACATTTGCCAAATTTCCATCCAATTTTACCTTTTGAGGATATGCAACACACAACTTCACTTCCAAATCTTTAGGCTGGGTATAACGAACAATTGCCACTGACTTCAACTCCAATAAAGCTTCAACAAAGCAGTCAAATGATAAGGTATTAACACCGCCTAAATTCACACGAGGTAATACAAACACCGATTCATCAGTTTGATAAGCAACCGGGAATTTTTCCTTTTTAATAAATCCTAAAATATCAATTGAAGGTTTAGAAACTAAAGTTGCTACATTTTGTAAATCTGAATTCACAGCCAAGATATCTCGAGGTGAGAATTTAAACCCTGGTGTACAATCAAAGCTGGAAATGGGAATCTTTTCTTCTTCCTTGACAGATTCATCCATTTCTTCTGCTTCGTCAGTCTCGGGTTTCTCAGTCGTTTTTTTAATATAATATGTTGTAGACCTCTTTATTGGTACCAATCTTTCATTCTCCTTATCCAAGTAATATTCATGTCCATGAGCAAATGTTTCCTGTTTGATAGCAGGGTACACTTGAATTTCAATAGATAAAGGTGCCAATTCTTCCAGATCTAAATTCCAATATTGTTCTGCATTACCACCAAATGAAAGCTTGGAAGAACTTAAAACTCTCGGACCAATCAACTTCAAAGGAGGTCGTACATTAACAAGTTGTTTCATATCACAAAGTTGAAATTGATCACCCCCTTTACATATATCTTGACACATTTCTTCATTTTTCTGTTTTGTCTCTGATTTCTTAACTGATGAACTATAATTTATCATCCCGAACGTTAGAGACATATTATATTGCACCACCCAATCATTATATTCACTCCAATCCAGTGTGTCAAAACTATCAAATGTCAATTCCCCGTTTGTCAATACAAATAAATTTCTCGAGAATTTCAAATGGGCAGAAATTTGAAATTGTTCCAAGGCCATTTTCAACGCGTCATTTAGTTGATATTTGGCAGGTTTATCCTCAACCATAGAATCTTCATAGTAAAACAGTAAAATCCTCTCATTAAATTCGCGTAAATTGGTCAAGACAAGGGGTTTATTTTCATATAATATTTCAATTGCATAGGAGGAAAATAATACCAAGGCAAACCTATCCAGTTTCCTATTCTTGATTAATTGTCGATTAAGATAGTCAAATATGAAATTCTGCGCCACAGTTAAGTCTGATTTATCTGGGTCACACAGGTGTTGACTCATTGATTTTGACGCATCCAATGCGAATATTGTATACTCTTTAGACATGTTGCAGTTTTGACACTTTGTATTGTTGAGCAATTACAAATAAGTCCGGGATGTGTGGTATTTTGTACAAAATGTGTAATTGCGCTCCAAGGTGATTCGGCTAAACTTGTTTGCTTTGTTAATTGTTCCCTTTGTCTTTTGTTTTGTATATGTCGCGAATTTCCGCCTTATTCCAGTAAGATCTCGGGTATAATTAACAAAAAAGATTAATAAAATGCATTTCTTTGTTGAAAAAGTTTGTTTGGGGGAGATTGCGTTCATGATGTTGTAGAAATGTTTAACTTTAGACTATCATGGCCGTGTATCCTCCCCACTCCCTGAGGCTGTGTTATTATCTCCCCATTCTTGTTTATTCTAGCTATTTTTGCTCTTTAGTTGAAATATTTCTTGTCTATGGAGAATGTACTTGTTCTTTAAGATTAATGAGTTTCCCTTATAATAACACTGTGTATAATTCTACACCTAATTCCAATGAGAGAAAGTTTGTTGAAGGTGGTGAATCCAGTCGTCAACCAACGATGGATGGACATTTACAACAATCGCCTTATTCTCAGTATCAACAATATCCCACAAACTTGCAACAAATGTATTCTCCACAATACAAACAACCAGAACAATTTGAAAGGCAAACGATTATTTCTGACAATATAGTTCGTGCTCAAGCATTGCAGGATGGAGTATATACCGGTGCTAGAGTGTTGAACCTGTTTAGTACTGTTCAACAGCTGCAAAATATAAAAACTCCACTCATACCAGCTTACCCAATCACCCAAGTTCAAACCCAGTATTCTAATTGGAGTCCCTTGCCAATTATGAATCAAAGATCATTCTATCCTGTTACACCCAGTCTGGTTAATCGGAACTTAGATCCATACTATCATGATCACAACTTTTCCAGAACCGCTGAACAAAATTTATTTCACCCCAATATACTGTATTTCCAACCAAACGAAGCCTATGGCTATCGTAGAGACTTGGATATAATGGGTGGAGAATATCATGAATCACCACCTCCTAAAACTTTCAAACCTCCAAAACCCAAGGAAAACACTCGACCTCGAATAAATAAACTCACCACTCCCGAGAATGTCAAGAAACTATTCAATCATCCTATTACTGAAATTGGAGAGTACTCAGTTGATGAATTAAAACAGATATTCCTCAATTATTTAAGTTTGACTGAACCGTCAAACAAATTAAACATAATTTCTATGAAACTCAAGAGTGAAATTGAATATCAAATGTTTAATTATTTCGTCAATACACTTTCTCGACAATTAGATGTATTTTTCGAAGTTAAAGTGTATTCAGAAATTGTTTCACAATTGGCATTATTTGATGAATCTAATATCATATTACAGTCGATGTTTTGTTTAAGTTCGTTAATGCTTCATCGAATGATGCCTGATAAAATTGATGCCTCACTTCCTATGAAATATTATCATCATTCTGTTAAAACTATTAAATCATATTTGGAAATGTTTAACCATGATACAGGGATAAGTTCAAGGTGTTTACTTGCAACCACTTTATTGTCGGTTTATGAATTTTACTTCACATCTATTGAAGATGTGTACTCTGGGAATGCGGCTAGTATATTAGCAAGTATTATTCAAGGGGATCATACAAGTAGAACCAGTCCATTACTTGGGTCGATATTTCTTGCTACATGTTTCTGGAGTGTGTTTACCTTGGGGTTTATTCAATCGTTAAAGAATGTCCGGGTCAATGTATACTCTGTGGAATTATTTTGGAAAGCATTGGATTCAGAATATTTCACTGTATTTGACAAGTATTTGTTAACCGAACCAGTACAAAACAAAACATCCCTTTCTCGAACGGAAATGGTTTGGTGGTTTCGAAAAACAATTTTAATTTGCAGCCAAATCTCCGATTTTAAAGGTGAAATAATTGTCCCCACTAAACAAGAAAAAGAAACCAATCAAAGTTTGAAACGATGGATTGAATTAAAAGATATACTTGTTAATTTTGAAAATAGCTTTCCCAGTATTCTTGAACCTATAATTTATACTACTTCATCTACATTCCCCACCATATTTTTCAAAGATGAATTATCTACCCTTATTGGTATCAATCGTGCATTAGCAAAGCTTTTATTATTTGAAGCATTGTTTATTAAAGCAGATATACAATTGCTTGAAGTTAGAAATGAATTAAATAAATTCCCCCTGGATTATACTAAACGATTAGCCAAGGATTTAATTGGAATAATCCAGTGTTATGATTTAAATCCAGCAATCCTACCTTTGAATCTACATGTACTAAGTCATGTTCAAGGGTACCTTAATGATGATGAAAATGTTGAGGATGAAATCAGAACATTGATTGGAAAATTGACAAAAGTATGTAATTTACCTGTGTAGATTGTATTTATTCTATTTGTACTATAAAAAAACCTTCTCTAAAAGTTAACTTCCCAAGTTCTAATCGTTCCATCTAATCCAGAAGTAACTACTTTTCCTACACTTCCATCATATGATAACCAATCTAATCCAGAAATACCCGAGAGATGAGCCAATGGATATTTGATAACCTTAGACGGTTTCTCAACTGAATAGACAAATAATCCACTGTCTAATCCACCACTGATTAAATATTTGGAATCTGAAGTCCACTTGGCATCGTAAACTCTACTAGAATGGAATGCCCATCTCGTGGTAACTATACTTGAATCGGATGTTTTGAACAAAGTGTATTTACCAGAAGAATCAGCAACTGCGAAATATTCCTTGGATGGAGAGACCCGGATTAATGTTGGAGGTGATCTCATTTTGGGGAATTCTTTCGAAGTTTTAGAGAATGCATTGGAATTGATTTGGAAATGTTCAATTGTGTTTGTTGTTGAGTTGGTGAGTAACAATTCAGAATCAGAAATCACACCAATTGAATTTGAATTGAAAGTGAAGTCAAGTTCTGAGACTAAGGAGAAGTCAGTACCATACAATTGAATCTTATTTTCAAACAATACAATAATTCCATTTGATGTTTGTGCCAATTGTTTAGGTTGTGCAGGTAATTTAATTGAATTAGAAACAGTTCCATCTTGCCAAACTTTCAAAGTATCATCCCAACCAATGGAGACTTGAAAAGTACCAACTTTGATAATGTCCACAACATAGTTACTATGTCCTGTAACTGATTCTGGGAGTACACTGGGTCCATTTTCTTGAATACCCCACTTCAATAACTTCCCATCTGCACCACCAGTGTATAAAGCACCCTCATCGTATTCAATAGTAGTCAATGATGCTTGATGTCCTTTGACTGTTTGGATCAAACTTCCAGAATAATCAAAATAATTCAAGTTACCATTTGCCGAAAGAGAAATTACATATTCTTCAGCCAAAGCCAATCCAACTTGATGATTTTCAACTGATACTTGTTCTGCAACTGTGAAAGTCCCTACACTTTCAAAACTGGTAATGTCCCATTTCTTTAATGAATTATCAGCTGAAGCGGTAATAAAGAACTTTGAATCAGGCAACCAAGCAACTGCAAAAATTCCTCCGGTATGAGCATTTTCAATTCGTTTAACAAATTCCCCAGTTTTCCCCTGATATACAACAATACTTCTATCTGAACTTACGGACACAAGCCATTCTCCATCAGGACTAAATTTAACATCACGGATAACATTAGTATGATAACCTCGTAAACTCTTGTCAAATTTAAACGGAGGACCATTAAAGAACACCAAGGCAAAATCATCACCTACAGTAGCAGCACGGTATGGTCTTTGAGGTTTGATAGCTACTGCATTAATAGCAGAACTATGTCCTTGAATATCCCCTATAGAATTACCACTATCCCAAGAAAATGCATGTCCAAATTTCTCCTTACCTTGGCCCACAGCAATTATACGAGAATTATCAGCATCCCAAGCAATTGATCTAATTGGACCTGACATAATTTGAAATTCACTCTTAATAGTTGGTTGGTCAAATTTGGTGGATTTGTTTTGGGGGTCAATTGAAGCATCCCAAATTTTAATAGCACCAGATTCGTCACCTGAAGCAACATAGAATCCTGAAGGTGAAAAACTAACTGCGGTTGTATTACAAATATGTTTACTAAAACAAATAACTGGGGCAGTAGAGTTAAAATCAACAGGTCTAACAATGACAGATTTACCATTGACATAAGCTAATCTTTCATTGACTGAGTCATAGGAAACATGACTGGCCTGACCTCTGGTAGTAGAAGGTTGGGGAACTGTAATAGCAATTGCTTTGATGGACATTGTGTAAAAGGTGTGGCTATGTTAAAAATGGCAATAGTTTCGTGTGTTGAATTGTAAATAAAACGTCAAATCCGATCCAAGTTGAAATTTCAGTCACGTGTGAAAACACCCTCGGAAATTTTGTGTGTTCTCCAATTAATTCCCAGCCAAAACCAACAAGAAGAAAAAAAAAATTGGAGATTTCCATTTGGTCATTTAAGATTTGGATAAGGTTTTTACATCGACAATTATGATTAGAAGTATTGTTCTGCGTTCTACTCGTCCTGTTAGCAGACGTAGTGCTCGTTTGTTATCGCAATACTCTGTACATCTCAATGTTCAAAAAGTTGAAGCACCACCTGTTCCACCAGTTGTTAATCCAGAAGAAGGACAACCTAAAAAGAAGAAATCATTTTCTTTAATTGGGTTGTTATTCAAGCTTTCTCTTTTGGCAGGTACTGTTTATGGTGGTACTTTATACGTTGCTACCAAGAATGACCAAGTAATGGACTTTGTTGTTGAACAAGATTTACCATATCATGAACAATTGTTGGATTTGATTGATAATTTTGAAATTGATGATTTAAAGAAATCTTATGATGATATTATAAATAAGATCAATGGAGTTAAATTACCTACCAAGGAAGATGTTGAAAATATTACTCATGAATTGGAACATAGAGGTGAAGAACTTGTTAAGGAAACAAGAAAGATTTTCACTTCTGCTGTGGATATTCCAAGTTCAATTAAAACTTCGGAAGAAGGTACAGATTTAACTCCAGCTCAACAATTACAAAAACCAGTTGAAATAGAACCAATTAAACGAGAATTTGAACATTTACCTTTGATTGAATTAAATAGTGATATTGCTAAATCAGTTGATTCTACAGTTAAGGAAACAATTTCTTCATTTAACAAGTTTATACAATCAATTGATGCAAACACTCTTGCTTCTTCTGATGCTGGACTTGTCAAGACCATTAGTGGTAATATTAATCAATTAGCTTCCAAATTAAACTCGTTGACCAAAACTTTCGATGATGAATTACAATCTAAATTAAAGGTTTCCCAAACTGAATTGTTTTCTTCATTCACCAAGAAAGAATTAGAATTGACGGAAAACTTGTTGGAACAATTCAATAAAGAAAAATCTCAATTGGAACTTAAATTAAATGAAAGATTAGCTCATGAAATTCAAGCTGCTAGAGAAGCTATTGCTCAAGCTGCTAGTAATGCTGTTTCTATGGTGAGAATTGAGCAAACCAAGAAATTCCAAGAATTAATTGTTGAAAAATTAGATCAAGAAAGAAATGGTAGATTAGCTAATTTAGAAAGTTTAAACTCCCGAGTTGAAGAATTGGAAAAATTTGCTGAAAGTTTTGAAAGTCAATTAACTAATAATCATAGTAAATCATTAATTCAGCAACTGGTTTCCAAAATTAGAAGTTTATTATTGGCAAGTACTGACGAGAAACCCCAACATTTAAAACCTCATGTTGAAGCTTTAACTTCAGTTGCTCCTAGTGACGATGAAGTTGTTCAATTAGCATTAAAAGATTTAACTCCTTTACTTTCAGGAGAATCTACTCATTCTATTTTGACAACATCTCAATTATTAACTCGTTGGGAACAATTGGCTCCTGAATTAAGATCAGCCAGTTTGTTACCACCAAATGCTGGATTATTAGGACATTTATCTTCATTAATTTTCTCCAAGCTTTTAGTACCTGTCAAGGGGGTCAAGGCTGAAGGTAAAGATATTGAATCAGTTATTGCTCGAGTTGAATCTAGTTTAACTAGAGGTGAATTAGATGTTGCAGTAGAAGAAGCATCTAATTTAAAGGGTTGGTGTAGAAAACTTGCTGATGATTGGGTTATTGAAGGAAGAAAGAGACTTGAAGTTGAATTCTTACTTAATTTGATTGAAAGTGAAGTAAAGATTATGTAAGGTTTTGTAATTAAATGCACATTGTAAATTCTCACTATATATATATCTTGCGATGACTGAAAAAAAAAATGAGTAAGCACATACTATATAATAATACATAAGTAAACATGTCCACATCATTATTCTTGGATGGTTCTGATCAGGTACTCTGTCAACGATGTAAAATAGAACCGGCTGTTTTACTTACCAGAAAGGAAAAGTATTGTAAATCATGTTTTATTCGATTTATACGAGGTAAACAAAGAAAACAAATGCAAGATGATAGATACAAGGTTAAATATGGACAAGTAGCGGAAAAATTAGGAAATCAAAAGGTGTTATTAGCATTATCTGGAGGTGAATCTTCCTTGGTATTGCTTGATATTGTGGCTTCTCTTTTACAAGAACAATATGAAGCACATAAAGGAAAACAAGGTTTTGAATTAGTGATTGTCAATTTAGATGAATATAAATTGAAATCACTTAATGCCCAAGTTCAAGATGTTATTCCTGAATTGTTAGCAAGATATTTCCCTGTCAAGTTAACATTTAAAGTTGTGTCTTTAGATTCATATATTGATCAAGAAACATTGAAACAGTTATCGTTGGACAAAGAATTTACAGGATATGTTAAAGATTTACAAGTATCCAAGAAATACACATTAAATGAATTGTTAGATTCTTGTCAAGATAAATCTTCAGCTGAAGATTTACTTTCGATAGTATATGAAAGTTTAATTTTAAAAGCTGCATTTGTTGAAGGATGTGAAACTATAATGTATGGACATAGTATGACGAGAATAGCCAACGAAATAATTGCCTTGACCATCAAAGGAAGAGGATCTATAATTCACAAAGCAATTGTTGATCATACCACAACTTACAACAACCAAGAGTTCAAGATATTATTTCCATTACGAGATGTGTTATATGTTGAATTATTGGCATATGTCAAGTTGACAGAATTATCCCCATATATTCTTCACTCAACAATACAAAAATCCAAAATCACAAAGAATTTAACAATTCGAGATTTGACAACAAATTATTTCAAGAATTTAGATGCTACAGGATATGCCTCTACTGCATCGACTGTGGTTAAAACAGGAGAGAAGTTAGGACCACCTCAAGGTATACAATTAAATTATTGTAAAATATGTGGGGAGGCAATCTATCATAATCCTCATGAATGGTTAAGAAATATTACTGTGAATGAACCTGCACAAATAACAACTGAAGAGGAAAAAAAATATCTTGAAATGTTTAAATCTAGTTTAACTGAAGTTAATTCAGATGTAAATAAACAACCTGTTAGTATTTGCTATGGTTGTATAGTCACTTTAAATGGAGTTAACAAAGAATTGATTTGGCCTGTTATACAGGAAAATTCAAATACCACTCCTTTACAATTTGTATATACCAATGAAGAAGAGGAAAAGAGACAAGTTTTGGATGAATTTGTTTTAACTGACGATGAATAATAAACTATATATATATTTTAGTAAACATCGGTTGTAAAAAAGAGAGTAAAATTTGTATGTGTATTTTTTTTTCTGGCAACAACAAAACACTCTGGTTGCTAAACACAAACAAACTATGTATGCACCAAGTCTGTTTCATGTAGACTTGTTCAGTTTATGGAATGGAATATCCAATCAGTCCTCACGTGTACTCCAAGAAGTAGAAACAAGATCAACTATTGATTCTCAAACACGCGACAATAATGATAGAACCACAATTGAACAACGTAAACAAATGAACAATCTATTTGCTCCTCCATTATCAGCATATTCAGCAAATTATCCTGGAGCTAGTCTGTTTCAATTAGAATATACCGTCAAAACAGGTATACATCATACAAAATCTAAATTGTTTTCTATTACGCCTGCAACACAAACAAGTATTGAACAATTGGAAATTATTAGAAATACAGGATATAATACAATTCGACCTATAGGTATAGGTAAAACTATGGAGGAATTGGATTTTGAAACTACAGGTCAATTTAATGTTACTGATGAACAACTGTATGGAGGAGCTGGTGTTGGGGGGAATATTACTGGTGCTGAGAATTCTGGTGATGCAAATCAAGAAGAACAAGATAATAGTAATAATACCTTACTTTTGGGACCTAATTTAAATGCCAGTGGGTTGACATTTCAATTGGAAGATCATCAAGAAGTAGATTTGGATGCACATATTTTAAATGCCGACGATCTATATTCTGAAGAAGAAGACGAGTTTGATGAAGGTGATATTTTAACTGAAGTTCCAGGAGAAGATTACAGACATAATCTCCCTAGTGATTCAGAAATAGACACTAGAATAAATTTAGATGATGAAGGGTTTATGGCTTCCGAAGTTGAATATCAAGATGATCATAGTTTAACTTCAGAAGGAAACACTACAACATATGTTGTAAATAGTGGAGGTTCAAGTTCATTATTTAATAATACTGGGAGAACTACAAATCCAACAACAGCTACCTCTATATTACCTGGTACTACAAATAGTTATTTACATCGAATTCATGAAGAATCACATAATGAAAATGATCCTGATTATTCCGAATTAGATATGGTTGTTGATGAATCATGAAGTCTCTTATTAATACAATCAACTTTTGCATGCTGTAAATGTATAGCAGGAATCATCCATTTCCCACAAGAACATCTTGAACCTCGCCAACTATATCCCCCAATTTTACAGTCACATTTAGGACATTGAAATTTCCCTTCAATCTCAGATTTATCTAATTCTTGTTTCATCCATGGCAAAGGATCTTTCATGAAATAATGAGAGCATTTATCACTTGCTTCTTCAATGGATATTACTCTACGTGAATTAGGAGCAGTTTTAACAAATTGTGATTGTCGAGATTCCGCAGCGGGGATTTCATGTTGTTCAACATGGTTGTTACTTGCAAGAACTTGACGACATCTTTTACATCTGAGTTCATATATTTCATGTGTATGTTCTGTATGGTTTCTATTGCTCATTAATTCGCGTAATGATTGTCCTGATGGGTCTAATTTCAAATTTAAATCAACTAAAAACTGTCTATATTCATCATTATTTTCATCAACCTCACATCCCATATCCTTATACATCTGTAACTGAGTTATAAACCCACTATTTGGTCCCACATCGGGACATTTTCTTTTCACAGCATGTAAAGATTGTTCAAGTGTAAGATTATATTTCTTCATTAAATACGACATCACAATTGCCACAGATCGACTAACACCTTGAGAACAATGAATCAAGATATTATCACTATGTTTCTTGTCTGTAGATCCCAGAAACAATGCATCATCTATAAATTTATAACAATCTATGAAATAGGGAAATAAATTTGTTGTTTCTTCATCAGTTATTTCAATTTGTTTCCAATGATATTCACTAGTATATGTTGATGGGATAGGTCCTGGAACTACAGACAATATGTGATGAATGCCATAATCTCGTTTAAAGTTTACTCCATTGTTTAATGGTTCTATTGATGATAAATATATCCCTCCTAATATTCTATGAACCAGCATTGTTGGTGGTAGTTAGTTGTATTCGAGAGATCTCTTCGCAAAAGTTTTTTGGTGCGGCTTGAGAAAAGAAAGTTTATGCGGCTCATTTTACAATTGCAAAAAACAAAACTTAATAAACATATATTTCAGCTACTTAAAAAACCTCTTCATATTTCTCAAATTCTCCCTGGCAATTTCCATAGATGATTTTTCAAAAATATCATCAATTTCTTCTAAAGTTTTCCCCTTAGTTTCCGGCATAAAGAAAATTTGATAGAAAAATCCCAAAAAGGCAATTCCCCCATAGAATCCAATAGTTAATCCAGTATAAGTCATGGCTGATTTCATCCGATTGAAATTATACGTCACAGTGAATGCCCACAAATACAAGAATGAACTACAAATTGTCATTCCTATAGATCTTGTACCAATGGAAAATGATTCTGCTGGTAATACCCAAGTTAAACATGCATAAGCCCCAAAGAATCCCATATAAAGGATTAACCCCGTTAAATAAACTCCAAGAGCGGCTGATCTGTGAGTTTCCAAGGGGATTAAATATCCTACACCCACGAGGATTAACCCAATTGTGAATCCGACAAGATTCATTCCCCACACTCTACGACCAAATCTATCCATGTAAAGAATAGCGGGGATTGTACCTAACCATAATGCTCCACCACCAACTAACGACATGAATACTGCATTCTCGGAGGAAAAGCCAATATTGGTCATCATAGTGGATAAATAATACATTACGGCATTGATACCAGTTAATTGACCAAGAGAAACCATGATTACAGCATAGAATAAAGCACGACGATTTCTAGGAATGGTAAATAAATCAAGCCAAACTTGAACACGACTTTGTGTGGAACGTAGTTGACGTTCTGCTTTAGCATTTTTAATTAATTCCAAAACTTCAACTTTACTTGATCTATCGGAGATATCACGTAACCTATCATAGACATTGATTGCTTCGGCATGTTTGTTATTGTACACTAAATAACGAGGTGATTCGGGAAGAAATAAAAGACCAATCAAAAGAATCGTGGAAAATAACAAAGAGGACCCCACCATAAATCTCCAACCTCCATGTACATTAAAGAAAATAGCAGCTATGGCAAATCCCAATACTTCACCAAAGGCAATGAAAAACTGATAAAGAGAAACCAAATTCCCTCTTTGATTAGGAGGTACACATTCAGCAATATAAACTCCAACAGATCCACCTTCAATACCGACACCCAACCCTAAGATAAATCTTCCAGCATACATAGTTTCATGATCAGGAGAAGCAGCACAAATAATGGCACCAATAGTATATAAAACACATGAGATTAAAATAGCACGTTTTCTCCCAAAATGTTCACTTAAAGGGGTCATAAGAATGGATCCACCAACAGCACCAAGGGGCATTAAACTGGAAACTAAGGAATTTTCATGTTCACTCAATTCCAAAGCCTTATTCATTCCAATTGAAGCACCAGAAATAATTGATTGATCAACCCCAGATAAAATACCAGCAAATGAAGTGAAAATACCCAAGAATCTCACCATATTGTTTCTATTTTTGAAAGTTATGGGAAATTCAACATTTTTAAGATTAGTCCAGAATGTTCCTTTAGTTTTTAACTTTTCACCTAATTCAACATATTCGGAAAATTCTTTATCAACATCTTCTTCACCCAATTCAATAGATTCAGTAGAGGCGTTATAAATGATCTTTTCGGTTTTTTCAACCGTTGGTTTATCGAAATCACTGGCTTCGGGGCTAATTGTACCTGACATATTATCTTATTGAATCAAGTGGCAAACCTACTTTTCAGGATTAATTGCCTGGTATTTATATCATGCATGTGTTAAGGCAATACAATGTAAATTAACACCATTGTGATTAAACCAACAATAAGTGATGTGGGGGTACATTGATAAGCTTTGTAATCATACGGCGGATTTTCCTTATTCAGGTATTCCTCGGGGGTTAGAACATTAGTCATAATGTAAGGGTTATTGTAGTTGATGCAAAATTTGATGCGGCATATGAAACAATGTAATTTTTGGCAGTCATTGTTTTGCTCCCTCCACCTAATTCACAACAATAGAGTGGAATGTGGAATGTGGAATGTGAAAAAATTAAATATTTGGGTAGAGTTTAGAACAATAGTTAAGGTATACATATTATATCTTCCCTTTTGGTCTGGACTCGAATTCAATATCTTTTATCAAGCCAGATTTGACTGATTTTTGTACAACAACTATTAGATTCAAGTCCCAAGAGTTTGATTCTAAACTCCCTCTGATGTAATCCACTTAAACAATTGGCTCCCCCAATCTTCGCAATAATAACTTTAGTCTCCCCCACTATATTCTCGCAAAAATAGAACATTTTAATACAATATGGGGTAAAGGTACCACCAAAAATAAATAATAAATAAAATTTCAATTGTTCCATGCTTTTCTTCCGAACTTTATTCCCGTGGTTGAGCTAGTGCCAGTATTTGTAATCATATCGGCATTAGGGTCTGACTACGTAAGCAAATGTGTAGATCATTAAGTAAATACCATTGTTCTTCTATGAATGTGTATCTTTCGATACAGGAATTCAGGAGGTTTTTCCCAAGGAAGCTCCAGGAGAATGTGTTAATCTCCTTTAGTTAACAATGATAGGGCAGGGCTGAACCACATTTGATCCAATCTCCTAGTTTCACATCAATCTTATCTTTCAACTTCATATTATTTTTGCAACTTTTCTATAAATTATTTGGAGAAAGTAAATTATAATCACCGAATTTTCCAAACTCCTTGTCAAACTCCATTTGTAAATGTTCCTTTAACTTAACCATCAGATTGCCAAATGTCAAGTCACAACAGGGACATTTATATGTACTGTTTAGCATATCAAGTAATGCCGATTTCAGTCGAACATGTCTAATGAACCTGGGTTTATCTTCATCTTCATCTTCACTGAAATCTGAACTTGAATCATAATCGTCTATACTCTTTGTTAAATGATAATATTTTTCATTGAAAATGGGATTCAATTGTTCAAATGGAACAAAGAATTTCGTATTAAATGAATTAAAATGCTTTTTATTCTTTAATCTTGGAGAATTAAAATCTTGTGTGATTATATGAATATGTAAATTATTCAATGATGGTATTGAATGAACTCCAACTCTAATAAATGTATTTTTAAATTCAATCATTGTTTGAGGAGATATGTTAAATTTCTCCAGTAAATCGTTGATTATTATATCTTTGGCTTGATCAACATACACACTTATCAATTGATATAATTCCTCACCTGAATAATCTGAATAATTAACATTGAATACCTCTAATGGATGTTTCTTGCTGACTGTTGCATTTCGAGGAATTACAAGTAAATGTCGAATAGCCTTAGGATACATGTCTTTAATTATTATCACATTATCATCATGGAAAAGTACAATATCATTGTGTTTCTCGGGATAATCTATATACTTTTGAAATGCGTCTCTAAAACTCATTGGTTAATAAGAATTGACTTACTCTTTTTTCACACTTATTTTTTTTCCTTATATTTCTATAAACCTAAACAACGATTATCTACATAAAAAAATTAATCAATTAAACCTTCCTCTTTCTTGGAGTGTTAGTGGAAGGAACAGAAGAAGAAGTATTAGTAGTTATTGTTACTTTTTCTTGTTCTTCTTCCTTTGGTCCCTCACTTGTCAACTCTTCATTACTTTTCAATTTACTCTTTTGTAATTCATTAATAAACCAAATAACTGTAATATATAATAATATTGAAATAATTAATAAATTAATGAAATGAATTGATTTGGTAAGTACTATAAGCCAAATTAATGATAACATTAATAATATAAATGAAGCATGAGTAGCTTTAATTAATGCAGGAGAAGTCCCAGGAGTGAATACTGACTCCCATAACTCGGTAAAGAATGACATGTCTAACTAGTGTTGAATATCTTGATCTACTTAATTTAAATCAATCTTTCCAGAAAATCGTAGTTGAAAAAATACATCACGTGAATTGAGTCATGCACGACTTCACGTTGTTTTTTTTTTTTTTTTGATTCTTTTTTATTCCGTTGATTTCTTTTTCTGCTGTTCCATCAACGTAAGCAAAGTTACATTTATATTACACTGTATATATACACTCCAAAATGATTCCTCCTGACGATTCCTTTATTAGTGACAATGAAGAAGAGTATTGTCCTTTATGTGTTGAAGAAATGGATATTTCTGACAAGAATTTCAAACCATGTCCTTGTGGATATCAAATTTGTCAATTTTGTTATAATAACATTAAACAAAACCCTGAACTAAATGGAAGATGTCCTGGATGTCGTAGATTATATGATGATGATTCGGTTGAATATAAAGCTATAAGTGCTGAAGAATATCGTTTACAACAATTAAAGAGGGAAAAACGGGAACGAGAAAAGAAACAACGAGAAAAGGAAAAGAAAGAAACAGAAATGGCCAATAAGAAACATTTGGCAGGATTACGAGTTGTTCAAAAGAATTTGGTTTATGTTACTGGTTTAAATCCTCCTTGTAATCCTGAAGATTTACATTCAGTATTAAGATCAGAAAAATATTTTGGTCAATATGGAAAAATTTCTAAAATTGTTATAAATAAGAAAACTCCGAATCCTGCACATGGTGGTACACATCATGGTGGTAATACTCATCAAAGTCCAGGTATTGTTGTCTATGTTACATTTGCTCGTAAGGAAGATGCTTTAAATTGTATAAATGAATTAGATGGGTCATTATGTGATGGTCGAGTATTACGAGCTGCTCATGGAACGACAAAATATTGTTCGTCATATTTACGAGGTCATCCATGTCCTAATCCAAATTGTATGTTTTTACATGAACCAGGTGAAGAAGCTGATTCATATACAAGAAAGGATTTATCTACTCAACAAGGAATTAAGATTGGTATGATGGGATTAATGGGGAGTTCAAGACAAGCTAACATTGGTGGGAATGCTCATCTTCATACTAATGGACATCATCCTCATCATGATGATGAAACTCATACTTCAGATGAAGATCATGAACATCCAAAAGGTGTATTACCTGCAACAGCTCTGTGGGCTAAGGAAGCCAGTACATCAGCAGGAAATTCCCCCTCAGTTAATAATAATATTCCTGTAGCTAACCCTACTGCATTCCCTACATTAGGTGAAATTTTTAAGCAACAGCAACAACAGCAACAGCCACAACAATTACAAATTAACAAGAATGTTAAAATCAAGGGTAAATTTGGGAAATCTCCCAGAGATAATTTATCAGTTGATGATGAATTAGAAGATGATTCTGCTATTCAATTTATTGAACAAGCAACTGAACAATTGAGAAATTTGCAAGGAAGAACTGAGAACTTTCAAATTCAATTTAAACAAACCAGTAAATCTCCAGGGAAAGTTTTACCTTTATTTGCATTTAATCGTGATGGTTCTTATAAAGAGTGTAAATTAGAAGATGAGAAGTTAATTGCTCGACAAGTTATTGAACGTTTTCTTTTAAGACCAATTAAGAATTATCATTTGGCATATCAAAACCATCCCATTGCTCAACAGCAACTGTTATTACAAAGACAGCAGCAACAGCAACAGCAACAAGCACAAGCTGCAGCTGCAGCTGTCGCTGTAGCTTCTGCCTCAGGACAAACTCCAAATTTACAATTGCAACAATTGAAAGGGGATAATTTGGTAGAACAACAAAAACAAGTTCAACAGCAAATGTTACTTTTACAATTACAACAACAACAATTGCAACAACAGCAACAACAGCAGCAAAAGCAACAACAATTGAATATGTTACGAGTTAATGAACGGGGAAATACATCTACACCACCTCCACCAGGATTATTCACTGGCAAACCCAATACAATTCCTCAGCAATATAATGAAGTCCCCGCTGCTGCTGCTCCTGTTACTGCTACTGCCATTCAATCTTCAAGTTCACAATTGTTGACTCAATTAATGAGTGGTAAGAGATAGTATCATAGTTTGTATATGTATTAATATATATATAGTTAAATATTACAAAGGTTCAAATTTCCGTTGAATAAATTCAATATAATTTTCTGAGGGTTCAAAGGGAACACCATATACTTTAGTGAATATGTCTCTTAATTTTGCTCCATATTGAGCATCATTCTTGGTCATTTCAACACCAATTAATTCTTTGACAGTATCTATTATATGTCGAATTCTCTCCTGGGACAATCTATGTTTGTGTAAAGCATATGCTTGATCAAATGCTTTTCTAAAATCTTTAATTCTATAATTAGTATCACTAACTCCATAATGTGTTAATAAATACATTCCTGTTCTTATACTAATATTAACCTTAAATTTCCGTTCAAATTGATGTTTAATATACTCACAACGATCACTTTTGAATTTTTTCAACCTTGCAGCATCAAAAATCACTTCAACGTGATCCTTAGACCAACCACCATCTTCAAATCTAATTAAATTTCTTAACCGGGGGGATTTTGGGTTATGGATTGTCAATTCTTCTGGAGTGATATATCTCCGGGTTATATCCGGGTTTGATTTCTCACATTGGGCCATAATTTTCGCCGCTTCTCTAGCATTTTCAAACAATTGACGTCGGAAAATGGCAAGTTTAGGAGCAGATCTCACTAATAATGGTATAGGTAATATTCGTTCTAATTTATGAATAGTTCGATCAATATGTTCAAGAATTAATTTATTTTCCGGTACCAATTCCAATTTTGAATATTCAAAATATGCTCGTTTAACATGATAATCATAAAGTAATTCATCAAGTCGAAGTAAAATATCAAAGGAGTTTTCTAATTCATGGTCACTATTGTCTTCCATTTTAAGTTTTTCCCGAAGAGAAAGATATTCCGTAGTAAGGGCATCTTTCCGTTCGATATAATTACGGATTTTCCGTTGATAAGGTAAATAACGACTATGTAGTTTCATATTCCGTTGTTAAGTGCTGTCAAGGTGGTATTGTTGTTGCTGTTGTTGCTGTTGTTGCCGCTGTTGTTGTTGTTGTTTCTGGGGGTGACAAAATTATATCATGCTCCAGGTTATTGTTTTGATTTTAGCAAAATGTCTGTTAGGTCTCTTTTTTTTTTGGTTGTTTGGTTGTTCAGGGTTTAAACTCGCGCATGGAACAATTCTTGACGCAAGTTCCAAATCCAGTAAAATAATACTTTATTTTACTTATATTTTTTTGTCTGGGTTTACATTATATACAGGATATTCTATTTACAAAGATTGTAAAACACTCAGACATTTAGTACATAAATGGTCTGGTTCAGGTGCAGTGAATTTCCAACATCTTGGACATTTATGTTGTGATGATGGACGTAAATGAATACTTACTTGTTTTTTCCACATCGTCATATAATCATTGGTTACTTCCGGTTGACCTTGTTTAACAATGACATTAGAAACGAGGAAGAAATCATCAAGGTATGGTTGATTTCTGGTTAAGAAAGAATATATGCTGGAATCTGGGTTCACAGTAAGAACAACTTCATATTGTAACTTATTCTTTAATTCTGATTCACTCTTAATAATTTCCATTAATTTGAACGTTTCATCACGTAATTGAAAGAATTGCATAAACTCGGCGTTCAACTTAGGGTTGTCATAACTCTCACTCAATTGATACATTTCATCCCATGACAACTTAAATGGGGAGTCACTATCAATATTAGCAATACTTCTGTATTCATTCCATACTTCTTGAGTAGATAATGGTTGTATAGGAGCCAATAATCCAATATAAGTACGTAAGATAATATCAAGTACAGTCTGAATTGATCTTCTTCTAGGAGAATCCTTCATATCAGTATAAAGACAATCTTTGGAAATATCAAAGTAAACAGCACTTAATACTGAATTAACATGTAAATTAATAGCATTTACAACTCGAGGAAAATTGTGTTCCTTATAAAACTCAACACATTCTTGTTGTAATTTATATAATGAATGTAATGTAAACTTGTCTAAATCAGATAATTTATCATATGGAATATGGTTATTATTAAAATCAGCAAGATTTCCAAGTAAGTATTTAAATGTCACACGATACTTTTTCGATACTTCAGAAACTCGATTCAATACTTCGGGACTAAAATTAACATCCAGTTTGAAATTAGATGATGCTACCCAAGTACGTAATCCATCAGGTCCTAAATATGGAGTTCTTGGTTTCTTACATCCTTCAATTGCTTCTTGAGGTGAAAATACATTTCCTAAGGATTTTGACATTTTTTGTCCTTTACCATCAGTTATAAATCCATGAGTAATCACTGATTTAAACGGAGCAGTATTTGAACAAATCACTTTGTTTAGCAATGACGATTGAAACCAACCTCGATGTTGATCTGAACCTTCCAAATAAACATCAGCTGGTTCTTCCTGAGACAATGTGCTCCAAGAAGTTCCCGAATCAAACCAAACATCCATTGTATCTTTACCTTTGAAATAATCAGCACCATTAATAAAGGGAATATCTAATTTCTTACATTCTTCCTCACTTGGTAACCACTTTGATATATCGTCTTCTTGTACAAACCATTGATCAGTTCCATGTTGATCCAATTTCTCAATAATATAATCAACAACTTTCAAATCAAGTATTGCTTCTGAAGTTTCCTTGTGATAGACCAAGGGTAACGGCACACCCCATACTCTTTGTCTTGATATACACCATTCACTTCTATTTTCAATAAACAGAGATAATCGATGCTTACCTGATTCCGGAATAAACCTCACTTTATCAATTGCTTGCAACGCCAAAGGTTTTACTTTGTCGACATTAACAAACCATTGTGGTGTTGCTCGTTGTACTACTGGTGTTTTGGATCGCCAATCATAAGGATATGAATGTTTGAATTTTTTGTTGATATGAAACAACATATTGTTTTCTTCAAGGATATTTGAACAGAGAACGTTAGTTTTAGGTTCAGTTACTTTAAACCCGGATAAACTTTGAAATCCTGGTGCTAACATGGTATTAATTAATTTCCCTTGAGAGTCAACCACAGATTCAATAGTTAAGTCATACTTCTTGGCGACAAGATAATCTTCTCGTCCATGAGCAGGAGCATTATGAACAAGACCAGTCCCAGCATTTTCAACAACATGATCTCCATGTAATACTGGGTATGTTTGAGTAGTGTTGGATCCTGGATTGATATATGTATTGCCAATAAGAGTTGAACCTGGGATTTCTATATCAACTAAAGTGTAGTCTGAGTTTAATGACAATACTTGTTCAACCAAGGGTTTAGCAACAACAAGATATTCTTGGTGGTTAGTGATTAATGTATATGTAAAATGTTCATTTACACAAACAGCCTTATTGGCAGGAATTGTCCAAGGAGTAGAAGTCCAAATCAACAATTGAATCTTGCCAGAATCAACAGTGATACCCTTTTGTTTAATATACTCATACAAGTATTCACTTACTATAGGGAACTTTACATGAATAGCAACAGAAGTATGATTATCATTATATTCCAACTCTGCTTCCGCCAAAGCAGTATTAGTGTCACACCCCCACCAAACAGGTTTTAACTGTCTCGACAACAACCCTCGACTAATCAACTGTCTAAACACTTTTAATTGATTGATTTCAAAACTATGTTCCATTGTAATATAAGGAGTTGTAAAATCCGTCATTATAGCATATTGTAGAAATTGATTTCTTTGTCTTTCAATCATAGTATTAGCTAAATCTCGACATGCTTGTCTAATCTCCAAGGGATCTCTTATGGTCAGATGAGGATTTACTTTCATTTCAATAGGTAATCCATGACAATCCCAACCAGGACGATATTTAATAAGGGAATTATTATAAATTAACTGAAAACGATTGATTATATCTTTACATATCTTGTTAAGAGCATGTCCCAAGTGAAGATCTCCATTTGCATAAGGTGGTCCATCATGAATCACAAATGGCTTATTAGTTGAGTTATGGTTTAATTGCCAAGAATATAAATCTTGTGATGTTTGATTAATTAATGATTGTCGTAATTCACCTTGAGGAAGCTTAGGTGGGAATTTTGTTTTAGGAAGATGCAACGTTTGAGAATAGTTTGGTTTGTCGAAATGAACAACCGTAGTTGAAAATGGTTGTTTTCTAAACCGTAACATTGGTAAGTGAGTGGTGAAGAAGTCAACTGTACTCGTTGTTTGCAGAGTGAAAAATTTATATTAGTGGAGACAAAGGTCGTGCAACGCACAATTTCTGATTTATATAAATGCTCCAGAGACAACAAAACTAATTTGTTTTCTTTACAATACTTTTTTCTTTATCAACAAATCTGATTCTAGTAATACATCAATCAAAAGTCAATTGATGGATTAGTTTGTAGGATATTACAATTTTCATAATGAGGCCTCAATAAACCTGGAAGAATGTCTTGAAATTCTCAATCTTGGAGTAAGAGAATCAAAAGGTCATCTTGAGATTCAAAATTTTCTCTGACTTTAAGTTCTAACTCAATTGCGAATTTCAGCTACATTCCAGGTTTTGTAGAGGGCTCTTTCTGAATGATTATTTTCCAAGCTAAATATCAATTGATAAATTGAATTGATAACTAGGTAATATACCACGAGGACAAGTCAATCACGCCACTAGGTCGTATTGACACTGACAGACTAAGCCTTGTATCAACACAGTAATAACTCACTCGATAGTTACATCATTGAGTTGTTTTCGCTTGCTTAAAAAAAGGAAAGTCTATTTTATTTCCAAGTGGCTAATCAATCCCTAAACATGTTTAGTTTCTTTTTTATTTAAAATAATAAGCATTGACGTAATTGAGTGAGATATGCTGATAACCTACACCAAGAAAAATAATGTTGCAAAAATATTTTTCGTAACTTAAATCAAGGAGTTTTCACTTATCTATTCAAGAACTTACTATATATACGCTGTAATTTCTTCATTTACAAGAAACCCTTCTGGTTAGTAACCACCATGCACACTGTTAATCCTACAGAAGTTGAATTCAATTTTGAAGATATCTTTGATGAAGAAATAGCTAGTATCTTAAGTAATGCAGAAACCACAGTGTTACCGTCATATTATATGCATAAATCAATCGTGAACAACACATTTGAACATTTATCTGTCCCTCCAAGTTATCACTTACACCATAGTGATTCATCTGATTCCCATTCTTATCGTCTGTCCATATCTACTGCTTCTTCGATTTCTGAATCATTACAAACATTACCTTGTACCAATAAAATCAACTTAACAATTCATTTAAATCAACAGCATGAGTATAAACAGGGGGAAGTAGTTCTTGGATATATTTCCCTTGAGAACAACACCAATTCCATAATCCACTTTTCGACAATTTATATCTTACTTGAAGGAAGTATGTCAGGAACAAGAAATAAAACATTCTTATCTATGGTTGATTATGAAAGTTTTATATCATGTCCATTATACATCAATGGAAATCTGGTTGATCAACATCCATTTTCATTTAGAATTCCTCAATATTTATTAGATAATGAATGTGATTCTGTGCCTAGTCATTTACAAATTCCTCCATCGACTAAAAACTCGCTGTTTTTAAATGAGAAAGTGGTTTATACTCTATATGTCTATGTTTTACGTGAAGAACACTTTGCTCATATCAATGTTGGTGAAGTAAATCAGGAGATCTCCATCATTCCTCAATATGTAGATGAAGAAAATGATACAACTTATCAAGAGTTGTTGAGTTCGTTGTTTGAACAAGTAATGTATATCAATAAAGAATTCAATAATTTAATTGCTAATATTCAAGTACCTCCATTGAATAATTCCCAAATATTTAAAGGAAATAAAGTATCGTACTTCAAGTATCATCGTGATCTCCTCCAAGGAATCAAAATAAAATACGTCCCTGCTATTCCAAACCATCCTGATTTAAATCAGACCCTAACTATCCCAATTGAATTCACATCCAAGACAACCATTAAATCAATAACTGCTGAATTAGTTGCCGTAATTGGTAAATCATATACTTCAAGTCCAGTAAATCTAGAGGATTCCATGTTATTTGAATCATTTAGTAATAAACGATATGGAGAAATCATAACTAATCCCATAATCAAATTAACTAGTGAAATCAAAAGAGTATCACAAGTTGATGTATCGGAATTGCAGAAATTACTGAAGCTTCACATATATTATGTAAAGTTTAACATTCCTGATGTGAAATATCTGAGTGGAGAAATAACAGTAAATCTCAAAAACATGTCTCATGGATCAAGTAAATTTGGTGAATTTAGTTTAATACCTAATTTCCAAAGTTGTTATATTACCCGACTGTATTATTTACATTTAAATGTTAAATATTCATGGAATAGTAATGTTGTTGTAAATATTCCTGTAAAAATTGTGTAAATTTGCAACAAAAATTGCAAAAAAAATGAGAAAAAAAAAAACAACAGATATACAAACACATCTTAAAATATATACATTGTATAATTAGAATAAATAAAAGTATAAACAAAAACTAAACTAAATAAAAAGAAAACACAGAACAAACATCACATTTATTTAATGTTCTTAACCAATTCAATATACTTTTCAGTAGAGAATGATTTTGGTCTTTCAATTGGCATACCAATACCTCTATCCAAAATTAATTGGGGTAAAACACCAAAGGCTCTAGAAACACCAAATAACACGGTATAGAAAGATTCTTCAGTTAAACCATAGTATTGTAACAAAACACCAGAATGAGAATCAACATTTGGCCATGGGTTCTTGGTCTTACCATGTTTGGTTAAAACACCAGGAGCAACTTCATAAATGTTGGAAACTAACTTGAATAAATCATAATCTGGCATTCTCTTCAAAGCAAATTCTCTTTGAGCAGTATATCTTGGATCAGTCTTTCTTAAAACAGCATGACCATAACCTGGAACAACTCTACCAGCATTCAAAGTTTCCCACAAGTATTTTTCAATGGCTTCCTTAGAGATATCTCCTTGTAATTCTTCTCTTAATTTGAATAACCATTCTAAAACTTCTTGATTGGCTCTACCATGTAATGGACCAGCTAACCCGTTCAAACCAGCTGCAAGAGATAAGAATGGAGAAGATAAAGCAGAACCAACTAAATGAGTTGTGTGAGCAGAAACATTACCACCTTCATGATCAGAATGAATGGTCAAGTATAATCTCATCAATTCAACAAATTCGGAATTACCACCAAAACCTAAAAGATTAGCTAAATTAGCACCATAATCTAATTTAGGATCAATGGCAGCAGGTAATTTACCATCATGGAAAACATTTCTATAAATCTTAGCAGCAATATTTGGTAATTTAGCTAATAATTCAATAGAATCTTCATAAGTGTATTTCCAATATTCAGATTTATGAACCCCCTTAGCATAAGCTTTAGCAAATTGAGATTCTGATTCCAAAGCAGTAACAGCAATGGAGAATTGAGCCATTGGATGTAAATGACTTGGAGATCTATCAATCAATTCTTCAACGTGTTTAGGTAAAGCTGATCTAGCAGCCAATTCTTCAGATAATGCACGAGTTTGAGCTTCACTGGGGACTTCACCAGTTAATAATAACCAAAATAATGCTTCTGGTAATGGTTCTTCACCCCCAGGAGCTTTTGGTAATTCCTTTTGAATATCAGGAATAGTTCTTCCTCTGAAACGAATACCTTCAATTGGGTCTAAAACGGAACCTTCCCAAACTAAACCCTTGATACCTCTCATACCACCATAAGCTTGTTCTAATAAAACTTCACCAATGACCTGGAACGTTTGTTAGTAAGAGAATTACTAGAGATTTACCAATTTTTCAGCATGTGCTTGAAAAAATTGCATGTGATTTAGAAAAGTACATACAGTTTTACCATATTCTTTTTTCAATTGTTTGACTTCTTCAGCCTTTTCTGGTAAAATTTCAGCCAATCTTTGTTTTAAAGTCTAGAAAAATGTTAGTAAATTTTTACTTGAGAATTTGAACACTTCTTGTTTTTACATACTGGTTCAGCAGTGGCTAAAGTTCTCACTTGGGTGAGAGCAGATTTGGTCAATTTAGATGAACGTTGCAATGATCTGAAGGTAGACATTATGAATTAGTTAACAACTTAAAAGAAATTAAGTAGAGAGAAAAGGAAAAGGAAAGGAAAGAAAGAATCAAAAAAAAGAGAGAATGGACGATTTTTTTAATCTATTGGAAATTTAACTTTTAATTTATACTGAAAGTCTTCTTCACAAGCAATAGTAGAATTTTTTGATTTTTGATTTTTTTTAATTCTTTTTTATTTTTTTTTTTAGTTAACCTGTAAAAAAATTGACATTTCTTCAAGACATTATTCGGAAGGAAATTTACAAGTTAATTCCGATTGCCCAATTAAATCGCACCAAATCTTGCGGACTTTTTTTCTTTTTCTCTGTATCCCCAAACAAACCGAATGAACAACCAAAAAAAAAGAAAAATATTATTGTTTGCCCAATCAAAAAAAAAAAAAATTACCTCATAGTGAATAACTATTAGATGTACCTAAAAAAACTCCGTAATAATTCCCATCGATGGAATTGACGGAGATTAACCTCCAGGTCACGCAATTTACATATCCATTCTCAAAACATAGAATGATCTAGGATTTATTTTCTTGACAAAAATCTAAGTATGTGACTTTAGTTGAGAAAACTAATTCTAACTCTACTGCTACACCCACAGTTGAACCAACCAGACACCGGCATTTTCCAGGAATGTGATTCCGTGAAAATGTCGGAATTAACAAGAACCCTTTTCATTTTTTTTCTGTTCAATTGTTGTTGTAGTTTTGATTGTTTCAACTTCCGTTGATTATTTTGTGGCTTGAAAAGAAAAATTTTCCATTTTTTTTTTCTTTCTTTTATTTTTCTGTCTGGAGTGTGAATTGACAAATAAGATTCGAGTTTCCCCAGATTTCGGAGTAGTTCACAAAAGAAAAAAATAATCGAAACCAGTAAAAAAAAAGGAACTTGTCCCCGGTTTTTTACGCACAACCTGTAGATTTAAACCTCGGAATCAAAACCCGAAATATAATACTGGCAAACAAACACATCATAATCTGATTTACAAGAAAATCAACCAAACTCGGAGAATTAAACTCCGAGCAGGGTGATGTTGTAAACCGCGACTTCATGTAATAAACGAAATATAGAAAAAAACGACTAATAAATCAGAATTAACTTTTTTGCTTGGCTCATGTGGGGCAACCCCACACTGTTATATGTTTCGATTGTTTTTTTGTTTCTTTCTTTTTTGGGGGTAATTTCCGGGGATATTTGATTTCTTTTTAAGTTGATTGTTAGTTGAATCACAATGGTATGATTGTTGGAACAAATCACCTTGGATGTGTTGATCTTTAGAATTGTAAATTATTGCAAGATACATATTTTCTTGGGTTGAGTTATACCAAACAAGTATTAACGAAATGGTGAAGAATACTTGGCAAATGTTGAATGAGACGAGTATTGCGTTTATAAGAAAGAATCTGGACCCTTTGATAATTTCCCTCTCCAAGAAAAACCGTGGTTGTACTTTCCTTGTATGATTATGCAAGGTTCTGTATTAACCAATTCAAGACAATTCCCGGGGTATTGGACGAGCTAAGATATTGAGACTTGCAACAACTCAAACAATTGATGGGTTATTGCCTACTATCAAGACATTGGACGATAAATTCAATTGTGTGATACCTCGGTTAAAAAGATTTTCAAATTGAATCTGTAATAAATTCGAGAAAGAGTAGTGGAATTGATCTGCACATGCAAAATCTATAGTCGGATGAAAACAGGTATGTGTCTTGTAAAAAATGACGAAATGGTTGCGAATATTGGTTCAAAGGATGTTTGTTTTACCCGAGTGCGGAATTGATCAGTCTACAGATATATAATACATCAATCTATTCAATATTTACAGTATCTTTATTAACATCATTCAAAAATTCCTTAACAATATCCATATTTGATTTTTGTTGTTTGACAATTCCACCATTAGGTACAACACATTTCTCATTAAATTGACAATATTTACATCGAGATAAATCCTGGGTAGGTATAGGATCTCTGGTACCATCCCAAAATTCACAACCTTGAATCATACTTTGTTTCAACTGATCATAATTATAATCATATGAAACTAAATTGAATACTTCACCTGATGAAGTATTTGTATATTCAACTTGAGTTCTTGGGACTGGGAAATGATGAAAAAGAGAGTAGAGTTGAGCTGCTCGTGCTGCCAAGTATCGTACTGTTGGTGGTGTTTTCCACGTTGTTAATAATGGAAGAAGGATTTCCTTATAGTTTACTTCAGGGTCGAGTTTGTTCATTTCGTTAAGCAATGTTTCATGGTTTGGAATATCCCAGGAAAAGTCTTGATACGATTGAAAGAATTTTCCAAATTCATAGGGTGTGGGGGTTACTGTGTTGTCATAAGGAGCAAATCCAATAGCTTCACCTTGGGATAATTTAACAAAGTCATTGTAGAAAAGTTTATAATTTTTTCGAAGAATAGTGAATACTGTGGTCACACTTAATGGTTTATCAACATCAACACCTTTTAGTCGAGCATTATTTAAAAGACTTTGATATGTGAATTCACTGTCATTGGTTAACAACTCAAACATATGCTTATAATAGAATGTTTGTAACTTTGCTGAATCAAGTACTGATTGTTGTGTAGGTATATAATTCACTCTTCTCGTTTTAACATCTGATAGTATTAAATTGTAATTGTATTCACTTATTATTTCTGGGACAATTTCAAAGAATTTACTCAAATCAATTTGAACAACTTCATTAGAGAATTCCAACATTTCAAATGAAAGAAATTCATCAATTTCAGCAAACATCTTGTCATCAGTTTGTAATATGAAATGATCAACTATCCCACTAATTAAAACTTTTCTAGATGTAACTACAGGTAACTCTTCAATATCATTGACAAACAATTGTTTATCAAAATCTAAATATCCATGAATTAATACTTCTCGTGCTTCACCAGTAGTTATCAAGGTAAATAACCTCCCCAAGATCTCATCTGCCCAAGTTATACCCATTTCATTAATTTCGTCATCTCCATATACTAAATCTTTCATTTGTTCTATTTCTGGTATCTGTTTAAAATTCTCTAGTATAAACTGTTCCACTTGACTGATATCAATTTCAGGATGTATTTCTCGTTCTAATTTCAAATGTACTGCTGTTCCACGTTGCATAGGTTTGGTAGGTTCAACATATAAACTCCCAGCAAATACTTGATAATATCGTTGCAATTCACACCAATCTAAACTTAACAATTTCGTTACTGACAACCTAGGATGATCAACATATGATTTGTTCGAGTTATTCAAGGAATAATATTCAAATGGAGTGTATGTTAAAGGTGATATCAAGGGTAAAGTGCCAGTTATGGGTAATTTCCAATTATTATATAATGCAAGTAATTGAGCATCAGTTATTGGTTGTTTAGCTTGAACTAATGTTAAAAGTATAGATTGGATTTCTGTATCTTCTGCAGTAGCAGCTTGAGATATAACTGGGGATATGTGTAGTTGTCTAAATTGTTTGGTTAATTGTTTCATATTTGTAATCAGACGTGTTTTTATTTGCGATGGAATTGTTTTGAAGAAATGGGGGTATTTCAATAACTCCCTAATTTTGCAAAATATCATTAAATCTCATATACAGGTTGAGAACAAATACAATTGTCAAGACTACTTCTAACAACGTAACTATTGTTTCTAATTTAAAAGATTGGGTTTTATTGTTGATGTACACTCACCTAACCCGCGCTACCACGAACAAGTTGATTTTTCAATAAAGTTTAACTGTGGATATATACAATTTAATCTTTGTAATAAAAAATTACATCTATTAAGCGTTAAAACTTCTAAAAAAAGTGACTATTTATATAAAAAAACATCAATATGTCGTAAAGTTCTTTGCTGAACTCAGTTCAGTTCAGTCCGGTTCAGTCCAGTTCAGTTCAGTCTAGTTCTAATGAATTCCACGTTTCAACTTAAGTGAATCGCGTTTCTTTTCATTCAAATTAACCAGATTAGGTAAATTAAACCTTCCATCTTTAATAAATTCTGAATCTTCATTATTATTCTGTGAAAACCCATTATAATATTCTTCATTAGGTATAGTTTCGGACATGAATGGAGAATCTAAAGTCAGATTATTATTTCCAGTACTATTTCGACGATATGAATTAAATGTATTATTTGAAGTTGGAATTGAAGGAGGTTGTAACTGTAAATTGGCAAGATTAGTATCAATATTTAAATGGTGATGACTTGTTCTTCTTCCATTTCGAGAATAAAATTCAAATTCATCTTGTTCTTGATTCGGTATATTGAAATTGGATGTTAAATTTGATGCTGAAGGTGGTGGGGTATACAATGAAGTTTTGTTTGCTGGTTGTTGAGGTGGAGTATTGTGATACTCCATCATCATGGCATATTGAGGGTTTGGTTGTTGATATTGCATTGTGTTTGAAGTAGTTCGTGTGATTATTGATTGTGGCACTGAATCTTGAATTGATTGTAAAGAATCGGTACTTATGTTAAAATTTGAAAAACTTGTTCCTGGTGGAACGAGTGATTGACGTAAATTATTCATATTCCCCACATGTAACCAATTATTACTATTGTTTCGAGTTAATGATTGTTTTCGAAGACTTAATGAAGAAGATCTTGATCTGGGGGCATTCCCAGTTGAATTTGAATTATTTGGATAATTCAGAATATTCATTTCACTAAGAGATAAATTTGATATTGAAGATTGTCGTAAATTTGTCGATCCATACATTTGACTAGTTGTTGCTTCAGGTAATTTCCCAATATTATTACCAAAATGACATAAATCTAACAATCTTTTCCTAATTAATTGTAAAATAATTGGTTGATATTCTTGATTCTTAAGATATTCTCGATTTATAATCCCTTGTTGATCATACATTGGACAATTCAGTTCATTAGTTAATTTAAGTAAATTCAACATAATTTCATTAGCAACTCTCCCTACCAATCCACTGGGAGGTATTGAACCCAGAAATGGAGTAGTTGTCGGTGAAGACAAGATATTGGAATATATTGACATAAGTAACTGATCAAAATGAGGTGTAAAATATATTGTATAATTCCTTCTGGTGAATCCGTTTGGTTCATCTATATCAGTTAAAATATCATCTGATTCATTATACTCGGGATTTTGATATACTGAAGGTTGTTCAGTCCAATTAGTATTAAAGAAAAATGATGAACTATTAGAAGCTTGCATTGGTTGCAGAGACAATTGGGATTGAGGATGTGGAGGTATATTATGTGGTGGAGGATCAAGGGGAGTTCTTAACGTGGCTTCAATAGGAGTAAAAGGTCGACTTGAATCGACTTCATTATTAATCTTTAATGTTAAATTTAAATTGTTGATCATGATCATACACGTGTAACAGTCTATAATTGAAAAAAGGCAAACAGTAGTAGTAGTAGTAGTAGTAATAATAATAAAAATAATACACAAGGGTTAAGAACATACACTTCTAAACGCGTAATTATATATGGAAGAATCCTTTTTTTTTGACACTAGGGCAAAATATGCAAGAAAATCAAACGGGTTCGGTAGTCTCGGGAAAGTAAAATTTGGGTAAAAATTGCTGCCTCCTATTCTAGATTTAAGTTAACAGACACAGGCACAACGTAGTAAATTAAACGAATAAAACACACAAAGATTGGTTGTAAATTGGAAAAATAAAAAAAAATACACTTTTAAAACTCAGGAGACGTAGGTTCTTTTTTAAAAAACAAAACAAAAATTGAATATTCCTCGAGAACATATGTGTGTGTATTTATTTTATTCTTTATGTATTATTTTTTTATTTTTGTTGGGGGGTTGTTGGAAAGGGGGTTGTGAGTAGAAAGGAAAATCGCGTCTACAACAAAATATTATTTTCAGAATTAAAAGGAAAAAAAAAATATTACAAAATTGAGAGTATTTTTTTGGGGGGGAATTAGGGGGTTGGTTGGTACATTTCAATATATCAACTTATGTACCCAACTGTAAGCAATGACAGATTTTTATCAGGCAGATATTTACATGATATGAACCCTCACCACACACCCCCATGTTAACTACTAAAACCAAAGAAACTTATACAATAAACATTAAGATTAAGTTTAAACTTCACGTTATATCGCATATGTTTCGTCCACATATATCGTATGACTCCACTTACATCCACCCCCTAAAATAATATTAATTTAATTAAATTTACCAGTTGAACTTATGTTAAATTTTACATTCAGATTCCAGTAATTTAACCCCATTAGGAAATCAATCTCTTGGAAGAAAACTAAAAAAAAAATATATTAAACGCGCCAAATTAGGAAAAATTGGCAGGTTAAAAGGTTAAAAGTATAGACATGTGTAACATCACCGAATGTTCGATGATGTTTCGGTTAAGTTTTGATGTCTTGGAGTTGTTTTGGAATTGTAACATCAGTGAATGTTAAAGGCGTGACTGGAGTTTGGTCCCGCGGATGTCATATTTACGATATTAGAAGGAGTACAGATTAAATTCCCTCACCCCCTCTTCGTTGTACATTTTAACGGGTTTTCAAATTGTAGGTTATAATTGCTTTATTTATTCTTGTTGTGTCTTATCCCTCACGATGAAATATAATTGCTCAACAAAACAAAAAACAAAACAAAAAACAATACCGACAATGGAACAAGTAATTCAACAAATTGACTATTGATTGAAATTGTTTGTTAATCAGTAGCAATTAAAAGTCTTATCTGATATTGTGTTATACTGAAATTGGTTCTATTTATTTTTAAATAGAGATTTGCAACCTCTATTTAATTGTTGAAAAGCAGCTAATATGCAGTAGTGTTTGTATGTGATAACCCACGATTTAATTGACAAATTGGGGCTAAGGTTACAACTAGAAGTATGGTTAGGCACAAATGGGTTACAAATTGTTGAAACCCACTCTCTGTCAACTTGCATAATAAAAACTTCTACCGACCTTTTGGTTCATCTAAAAATAATTCCGAAAGTTACGAGTCATACCTTGAGATATCAAGTCAGATAAGAACTAAAACTATTATCTATTGTATTTAGTATTTAGTACTTAGTACTTCTAGTCTATATAAACATTAAATTATTATCTCCTCCTATACCTTCTTCATTTATAATATGATCAGATACAAATTCATGATCTTCTTGAATTAAAGTGAGTGGAGTTTCTTCTTCCTGTACTTGTACCTCTTCCTGTATCACCTCCTGTTCTTGTTCCTGCTCCTCCTGCTCCTCCTCCTCCTGCTCCTCCTCAAGCAAATCTTGTTGTAACAATTCATTATATTTCAAATTATAAGGTAACAAACTTATTAAATCCTCTGAAGGAAACACTTGATCTTCTTGATCTTCATCTACAACCACTTCGTTAACCAAATGATCATTTTTATTCAAATTAATTAAATATTGATGTAATTTATTATTTCTTTGAGGATGAAATTTATTATTGTTTTGATATTTTAAAAACTCATTAATTAAACTTGTAGTTAAGAATTTTAAATCATGACCTAATTTTAAATCTTTTTCAATTAAATAATTAAACCAAGGTAATTGATCTTTACTGGTAAGAACATCTTCGTCTTCTTCAACAGTGTTATGATCTAGTTTTAATTGATTATAATAATCTTGTCGTTGTTTATATTTTCGTTTACGTCGTTGTTGATCAGTTTCTCCCTCATTTTCAATATCTAATTTGCGTTTCTCAATTAAATTTTTGATAACAGTATTGGGTAATTCATTTAACTTGCGTACTGTATATGTATTGAATAAAGTCCAATTTTTAAATGAATCTATTGATTGGGTATTATAAGGAGATTCTTCAAATGTTTCATCATGTAATTGAGCAATATTTCTAGCTTTAATAAAATCAGCTAATATTAAAGCTTGAGTTATATCAGGTAATTCAGGTATGTTTGATCTTGTTCGTAATTGAGAACATTTAATTGATGTTTCAATTAAATTGGTTAAATAATGAATATAAATGTCAGTTAGGATGTTTAACGTTGATGGTTTACATCTATCGAATCCTGTAGATTTTAGGATTTGGGCTATTGATATACGAAGAAGGTTAAAGTGGAATGAATCTTCCATATTGATTAACTGAGCGATAGCGAAGTTAAACAAAGTTAAATGTGTTTTTTTCTTTATTTTCACAATTTTTCTGTGATATGTTTTTCTTACTTTTCTCTACAAATTGTTAATTCAAGTGAGCAGAGTTAAAATTATCTATACAAAAAAAAAAAAAACTATACAATTAACTAATCTTATAAACCTTGTTGTAATCTTTCACCAATCTTTTTAGAAGCAAAACTCAAGGCATTGAAAATACCCTTTTCACTAATATCAATATTTTTCAAAGAATTAACATCATAAGTTGAACTCTTGGGAGGATTAGTAACCCTTGAAACAATAGTTGCTGGATCATATTCAATTATAATACCATCATCTATAGTTTCATCAATTGCTAAAGTAACCATATCATATTTTTCTAAAATTGTTTGTTTATCAACAGTATTATCCAACAAAATATTTATAGCTTCAAATAAATTTGTCAATGTTGAATAAACCAACAGTTCATTTTCATTGATTTTAGCAAGCAAAACAAATATAACATCATTGGTTTGTTTATAACAAATTAATTGATTATCATAAAGTAAAATATCTTGATTTATTTTGTTGATTTTGGTAAATAATGTTTTTTCAAATTTAATTTGATTAGAAGTAGTGGAAACTTCAGAGTTTTCTTCCGATTGATAATATTTGGCAAAGATTCGACTACCTTCGTTATCTAATATTAGAACACCCGAGATTGTATATAATGATATATTTAATGACATCTTGATTCACCTGGTATAACTTTATATATGTTGGAAAGTAGTTGTGGGTTTTCTTTTTTTCAACACGGTGGTGAATTTCAGTAAAAGAAAAAAAAAACAGTGATCGTTTATATACAGGAATATTTATCATGTGATTAATTGCACGTGATAATTTCACGTGATTCAAAATTCAAAATTCAAAATTCAAAATAATTTTCATATAATTTACAAAAAACACAACTATTTAACTAAATTAATAATAAATTCATGAACTTTCTTATGCATGGGGTTTTCCAAATAGAAATCTTGATGAATTGGATCTTCAACATTTAAATTCTTCCATCCAAATACAAAATTGATAATTAATGCAATAATTAATCCAAATGCTACAATTAATGGACCAACAGAATTATCTAAATGTTTATCAGATCTTTCCAAAATAATATTTCTTCTTCTCATAAAGATGTAGTAACCCCAAATTCCACTAAATAATGTAAGACCAAAATAGAAATATGCTAACCAAGTAGATAATCCTTCAAAATTAGATCTCATAGTAGAAGAATAAATAATAAAGGTTAATGAAGATAACAAAGTAGTTACATGTAACCAACGATTAAAAGTTCTTTCATTGGCTAACCAAACCTTTGGTTCAATTTTAATTGGACCCATATTTTTAATCCATTCATTTGGTTTAGATACACCAACAGGTAAATCAACTTCTTCTTCTTCAGAATCAACATTAAGCAATTTCGAAGGAATGTTTAATAACTTAGTTAATGGACTTGGTTTAACAAGTTCTAATTCATCTTCATCTTCAAATTCAGAAGATTGATCATCTGTAGTTAACCCGGTATTCATTCTAACTTGTCCTGGTCTTTCTTCTTCAATAGTGGTGATTTGACCTTGAGCACCCGGTGGTGGTGGAGTTTCAATCAGTTCATCATCTTCCTTAGTTGAATACAACATGGAACCAGAAAATGAAGCTGAACGAGGTTGGAAATTTGAAATATTATTTTTAAGAATCATTGATTTAAACTTAGATAAATTATCTTCATCAGTTAAAGTAGCAATATTGGTTGAACTACTTACACTTCCAACAGTAGGGATTCGGGGAATATCTTCATGAATTAAATCAGATTCTAATTCATTAAACCACATAGGAATATTATCTAATTTATCATCTTCCAAGAATAAACTAGCAACACCATGAATAAATTTCGAGAAATTAGGAATTTCTTTGATTAAATAACTAGAATTAATTAATTCATTAATCCATTGTAATTTCTTAAAATTCTTTACTGAACTTTTCTTAATTTTAATTTCCATAGTTGAAAAGGGAAATTTATTAAATTCACCTTTACGTAAAAATTGTTGAGGATTCTTAGAATTATCTAAATCTAATCTATGCCATTGTTGAGGATCTCTAATTGGTAATTGAGAATCAAAAGAATCTTCTCTAATAAAAGTTAAATTAGAATCAATAATAATTCTAATTTTGTCATCACCAGGAATTTGAAAAGCAGTTCTATTATAAGTAGTTCTTAAAACTGGTTGTAACGAATGTTCATTAATAAATTCCAATAAAGTCTTGACAGGTTCTTCTCCATTAAGTTTAACTAATTTCTTAGGAATACGTTTACCAATTAAAAATTCATTCATATATTTTTGACGAAGTTCAATTTTTTCATCCATATGGAAATTTGAATTTACATCAAATTGTTTTCTTTCTAAATAAATCTTGGGTTTATCAGATAATTTTCCTATCCATTTAACTCGAAGAGTGGATGAATTATTCAATTTTGTAAGTTTATGATTATATAAATCAAAATGTTCATTATCAAAATAAAGACAGTTAATAGTTTGATCATTATTACCTTGATTAAACTCTTCTTCATCTTCATCTTCGTCGTCATCATCTTCGTTATTATCTCCTAATCCTGACCTATAAATTAATACAGGTAAATGTCTTAAAATTGTTGTTTTAACTTCCATAAGATTATCTCTATGAATCCAAAATTTAAACAGTTGAAATTCTCCATTTAAAGCACCATCATTAAAAGAACTTAATTTACTTAAACTTTGATCAACTTCATAATTATCTCTTAAAAATTGAAACAAAGTACCAACTTTATACAATAAAGGAGAATAATCTTCAGAATGGAAAGGTAATTTCTTTAATCTAACATTAAGTAAAGCCTTGACTGAATAATTAGCATGTAATCTATCATGTTTCTTAACAATCTTAATAAACCCAGTATAATTCAATCTTTGAAAATGTTCCAACAATTGAGCTTGTTCTAAAACTGCATCTAATTTCTTATTAAATGATTCAACATCGAAATCTTCTTTAGTAGATTCTGTTAAACTTTGTAAATGATTCAATTCATCATTTAATTCATCGAATTTTTCATGTTGAAACCCAAAAACTTGTTCTAAATTCTCATCTAAAGCAGAAACAAATGTTTGTTCATCCTTGTCAGTCCAATTATTCTTTAATATAACTCCTTCTTTAAGTAATTTCTTTAATTGATTATATTTAATATAATGTTGTTTCCAAGGTTGATAAATCTCCCGTTCTAATTTTGTACCAAATAACATTTTTTGATGTTCTTCTTTTGAACTTGCACTACTATTAATAATTGGTTCTTCTGTTGTTGGTGATACTGACATAATCGATTTAAACTAATAGAATTTTTAACTGAAATGAATAAAATAAATTGAGATGAGCCCTGATATTTAAAATAAACTCTGGTCGACACACAACTTTTATTCTCAATTTTTATTCGTTTCACACTTTCTTGTTTTTATTTTTTTTTTTGGATTTTACTTTATTGGTTTTTACAACTAAAATTTTTACTTGTCCTTTAACCGATAAACGTGTTGAACAAGACAACTAAAAGTCAATCCTTAAAATAAAAATAATTTGAAATTGTAGTACTGACTGGTACTGGTAAAAAGTATAATCAGTTAAAGAAAAAGAAAAAACTCAAACTGAAAAAGTAATCAGTGGGTGAAATAGAGATGAGAGGAATTGAAGGGGGAATATTTGCTTTTTATAGAAAAAGTTCGGTTAGTACCAAGCTTATCCCAGATGCGATTCAGTTTAAACTACTATTTCTGGTTATGAAAAAAAAAACATGTATGGTCTATATAATTAAGATGTTTTTGAGAAAATAAATTATTCTGTAGCATTGTTTATTTTGTGTCTGCATATATCAATTCCTCTTACGAAACAAGACACAAGTAACAAGAAAAATTCAACACTGGGCCAAGACTCATGTCACATACATTGTCAAGGGGGGAGGGGGGTCATTCTATTGCAATTTTCTGCCTATTACCAATTCACCTGAAATACCAACTGTTGTTTTTCTGTAGGTGTTCTTAAAAAAAGAGTAAAAACACTCCTCAAAATGGAGTGTTTTGAGATTTTTTATTTTTTTATTCTTTTTTAATATTATTTTTTGCGAAGAAACGTGTCTCTAATTCTGTCTACAAATTTTTGTGACATTTCGTAGAAATTGTTCTGCCGTTTATATAGAATATGGACAAATAGAAAGGGTGGAGCTCTGAACACGATCGGATCGTAATGTTGCTTTTATGTCATTTGCAAGAGTAGAGAAAGAAACAAGTTGTTGAAAAAAATGTAACCCAAGAAAAAAAAAGTACAATACAAACTAAAAATGGTCCGTGTAATAAATGCAAATCCATGCCTTGAATATTCTGTATCTACTAGTTCAGGAATACTCTCGTATGTCTTTGCTCATCGCAATAACTAAACACGTTACTGGAATCATCTCCCCCCCCCCCTTTCCCAAATGTCATGTCGCAAAAATTTCATATTTTCAAAGAAAAATTCTCACGACATCCATATAGAAGAAAAAAATAATATTTTTTATGCATAGTATGCTGTTTTTTAATTTTTCGGTTTTTCTAATTAAATAATAAAGGTACCACGTGGGTGGAGCGTGGGGGACAGCACATCGATGATCATCATCATGGCCAGTCAATCAACAGCACCATTATCAATGCTATCCCTAATTGATTGAATCACAATATATGAATAAACTAATCGGTTATAAGTTCCAGTTAACTTTTGAAATTATGCCAAGAAGTTTAAAAAGTCTTAGGTTTTTCATTCGTACATGCAAGAAGAAAACTTTAAAATTAAAAAATTATCAAAAAATATTTTTTTTTATTTCGCAAGTTCAAGCCAGTTATTGCTGGATTTCTTTTGTGTATTTATAGAATGCCATATACAAAGGAATAAAAGAGCAAGGCAATTGTTGTTTTGATGAATATTTAAATCCTCACACGACACGTTGCCTAATTTATTACTAGACCGGTGATTGTTTTGTGTGTGGTTGAGCTAAGCCGAAAATTGTAAGTGGAAAGTGAATGAAGGTACAGTCACACGATATTTATTTTGTGTGTGTAGTTACAGATGTTTATTTGATTGTCATAGCATGTATTGACTGTCGTTTATTATTGTGGATTAGTAATATTGGAGGATTCTAACATGTAAATAAATTTTACAAGAATTTTGTTCGAAAACTATAAAATATATTCCAAAAATAAAGTTTTGTCTCATTAATACTGCAAGCTCACAAAGTCATCTCTTGAATTGCAGCTTAAATGCAGATTTATGATCCATTAATAAATATAATTCTAATTATAGTTTACTCGTAAATTTGAAGATAATCTCAAGCGCTACCGATATTTTTTTTTTATTGGCCTAGATATGAAGCACTTAATCTCAATCAAAGACAAAACAAGAACTGACTTTCAAAGAATCTTGAACTAATCTCTGAGTGGGTTCAGTCTGACTAAGCTAAGAGAAGGAGATTTAATATACAGTAGAATTTATATATGAATAAGAAACTTTGACGATTTATCATATTGTATTAAGAAATTTTCTTAAGAATCATTTGACCTTCAACTGTCAGTTCTATCGTTGTTTAGTTTAAATATATCAAATTTACTCTTTTTTTGTTTTTGTGTGGAATCATTTCGATTGTAGATTGTAGTTATCAAATTACGTTTTGATTTTATCTAAATTGTCGCTAGTGCATCCTTTATTGAACTAGTACAGTTGGAGGAATTCAATCGTTTAACTAGTCTTAATAATTCATTTTTCAACGTAATGTCCTGAGAGACATTATTATGCGACAGTGGGGCATTACTTCCAGATCATTTATTTCTGAAGTATATAAAATGGTGCAATTTACACCAACAATCTTAAAGTTGAGAAGTATAATAGATTAATTTTCTTTTCACTTGTATTGAAGTATTATAAAAGACTTATATTTACATTTGTAAATGTTCAAGGTAAATACTTTAACTAACAAAGAACTAAAAGTGTTAGTCGTAATTCATTGATTCCTCATGCAACAATTCAGACTGAGATGGAAATAATATAGTATTATATATATATGTATTATATATATATTAAATATGTATTATATATATATTAAATATGTATTAAAGTCATTACCTTTGAGTAACTGGATTCAATAAATTTATAATATTACATTGTTTGCCACCATTTTTTTTTCACAATTCTTACAACAACTTATGCGCTACCAAACAAACCACAACTAAATATTTGTAGTAAAAAAAAAAATCTAAACAAGCAATTAACCAACGTAAACTTAATCAACAATGTCTTTTGAGGATATAGAAAACCCTTTAGCTCATAGACGACTGTATAATAATGAAATTTCTGTTGTTCCTATTCCAAATCGAGAATCTGTGTCTAAACCATCTCTGATTCTGAAAAATATAATTCAATTTATTCTTGTATATTTACGATATATCTATATTAATATTTCCACATTGTTTCATAAACCGATACAAGAGGAACATGAAATATTACCAGTCTGTGAATCCACACCTGTTCCTGATTCTGATATTGAAATTGTTGCCATAAATACAAATATTGAAGCTAATAGTATTTTAGAAGAATCACAAGATGAAATATCAACTGGAGAATTAAATCCCAATCCTATCAATGTATTACAAGAATTAGCTTTAAATAGATTACGACAACATCAACAAGAATATCAGGAGACAGTTGACTTACAATATGGAACCGATTTATCAATTGCTCATACTAAACCAAGACGAAATATAATTAAACCCAATACAATTCCTCCAAATTATAATACCACGATACTTGATATAACTCCTAATGATGATTATAAGAAATCAATTTTAAATTATTATATTCCAAGTAAGCCAATTTCATTAAGTTCATATTCAATTCTTGATAATTTTATATCGGATTTTTATATTGATGGAATTTCCAACATTTACAAAACAACTCATGACAAGATTCAAGATGTAATTACAAATAAACGTCTTGATTCAATATCAAAAATAACTCCATTAAGTTCTGATCAATTAGCACATGTATACAATGCATGGAGATCAACCAATCCTCATGAGATTTTTGCAAGTAATTTTCAAATTGAAATAATGAGTAAAGATTTACAAACTTTACAAGATGGACATTGGTTGAATGATAATGTGATTGATTATTATCTTAATTTAATCATGAAGGATAATGTGAAAGTGTTTGCTTGGACAACACATTTTTATACTACCCTTGAAACTAAAGGATATAAGGGAGTTGAAAGATGGGCTAAACGAAAGAAATTGAATTCATTTGAAAAAGATTTAGTATTAGTTCCTGTGAATATATCACGAACTCATTGGGCATTAGCAGTTATTGATAATGTGACCAAGAGAATCACTTATTATGATTCTTTGGATAGTCAAAGTATTGGTAATACTAGTGCTGTACGTAATTTAAGTCAATATATGAAATTAGAAGCAAATAGATTGGGATGTGAACTGGTAGAATATGATTTGGTACCTCATTTTAAAAATACCCCTCAACAAAATAATGGATCAGATTGTGGAGTATTTACTTGTACAGCAGCGAAATATTTAGCTAATGGGAACAATCTTACCTATGGACAAAAAGATATGAAATTAATTAGAAGAAGAATGACATTTGAAATCATAAATAATAATTTATTAGATTAAAATATCCCTAAATAACTGGATTTTTTCTCACCAGTGAATTTACCAACTTCGTTTATGTTTTGTTCATATTGTAAGATCTTTTCATTTGAAGAATTAATTTTGTTGGTTAAATAATCAATTCGACTAGTTAATTTACTTCGTTGAATTGTTACTAATTCATTTTGTAAAGTTTGAATCTTGTCCAGTTCTAATTTAATCAAATTTGAAAGATAATTTGTTTCATATAATTTCCAAATATAAACATCCTTTAAAATGGTTGTAAATGCAGCTTTAAACAAAGGTCTACCTGTGGTTATTTCATTCAAGACTCCTTTATCTCGTTTCAATGCAATTAAATCATATTTTTCTAAAGTAGTTAAAGTGTTCACTGTATCAGATCCAAACAAGGGCAGTTTAATTAAATCATTATATTTGATAACATCAGATTTACTCAACATTTTCATTAATAACCAAACTTGAGCTGTGGTCCAATTATGATCTCCTTGTTCAATCTTGTGATTTTCCAAAAAAAAAGTAGTAATTAATTCTGAAGCTTGATTAATCATTTCCTGAATGGCAACATTGGGAGTTTCTCCTGATTTTACCCGTCTAACAAATGCTTGTAAATCCAACATTCTTCCACCAATCGGTTCAATACAATTATCAATTGATTTACTTTGTTTAAGTTTGAGTTGTTCACATACATATTGTTTTGAACTGGTCATTGACGCATCGGAAAGTGAAATATCCTTAAATACTTGATTAGGTAATGCATCAGTTAAATGTTGTAAACTTCCTACATCTGCAGTCAGGAATATAACATGAGCGATATTATTGGACACAAGATTTGCTCCCCAATCAGCAAGTAAGGGGAAAATGAAATCATTATTAGTTGATTCAGCCTTACGGGCAAATTTTGTAATGACAATAATTGGTTTACATTCAGGATGTTGTTGTAAAAAATCTTCTTGATTAAGAATATCAAGTTTTGCATCTTCAGGTTTATTACGATTTGCTCGGTCAATAGATTTAACATATTTGGCATATTCTTGATCAGTAATGTTTCTAATTGCTTGTATACTTAACAGAAACATGGTTTTGATTCTTCCTTCTTTACTTTCACTTAATCCTGATTTTTGTCCTGTTAATCCTTGAATTCCTAGATCAATAAATTGTGATAATGTATTTGTCCAAATGAATTGAGGAAAGTAACCTAATTGACTAGCACTATTTTTCAATAATGCATTGTCTGATCTTGCTTTGGCTAATTGATCACATTCAATAATTAATACTCGTTTATTTAACTTTTCATTCAAAGTATGTTCAAGAATGAATTCTTCTTTTCCTGAACCAGGAGGTCCTTTCACTATGATGAACGTATTGGTATTCTCCTTAATCCATAATCTAACTTGTTTCGATTTTTCCATTCGTTCATACCAAAATAAATTATCTTCAGGGTCTAATTTGACTGTTTGTTTTTCATCAATTGTAGGTGAATCAATATATGTATCATAATTGACACTTATCCAATCACGTATAGAAGTATAAGTAATATAAATCATCTTAAACCACTTACTTTGTTTGTAAGAATCAGAATTATGATTTATCTTGTATTCAATAAACCATTGTCTAATTGGGTCAAAAATAAGTACTGCCATAGTAGCTAACAATGCTAACAATACAGGCATGGCTATTTTTGTATGATTTACAATAAAATTGGTTAAATAATTGACTCTTTGAATGGGGATATATGTTAAATGTAAAGTAGTTCCATTGAAGGTTAACCCATTGATACAATTCTTAGCAATTATAGCTGATCTAACTGATCGGAATAAGATTTTTGTAGCTTCGGAAGATACAAGTATATCATTTATAACTCCATATCTTCTAAATAAAACATATAATTCTTCTTCTGAAAGGGTACCAACTCCTTGATATTTCACGGATAATTTACCACTTGGGAATCGTTTCAAATCTTCAATCCAAGGTGTACCTTTAACATCAAACACTCGAATACCTGGGGAGAATAACTTGACCAATCTTGAAGTTCCATGATCAATTTCAACATTTTGTTTAATTGTAGTGATAAAGCTAGCTATTGGAAGATCTGTGGGCAATTTATACTTTATAAACACCCCATCATCACGACGTAATGGAACAACATCAGTAATTTCAACATCTGAAGGTAAGGGAGAAGATAATTCAATTATTTTCTCCTTTAAAGTAGATTCATTGATATTACGAGGGAATAACCAAGACATATATCTTGAGATAACTCCTCTGTTAGACCAAGGATATATATTATCATAAAAAAGTAAAATTTCATTTCTGGTTTTGTCAATTACTCCTGTAGTACTGGGAGATTGATCAGATGTTGTGTTTGCTTGTTGTTTAAGTTTAGAAATGTCACTATAGTGACGTAGTGTTAATGGTGTTAGCTGACGAAGGTAATTGTACCTGAATGGAGAACAATTGAGTCGTGATAGCATTAAGTTTTGACTGTGTTGATGTGTTTATGAAAGGAGGTAGAGTTTGGTGATGGCAAAAAAAATATAAATTTGAGCAACTTTATTTGTGGGGCGATAAAGTTGACACCAGAATATTTAGTACCAGAGCAAGGAAAATATGGACGTAATATGGACGTAATCTGGAATAACTTGTAGTTGCTACTACACTACATAGAAAACAGCAAATGTATCAAACTAATTATCAACCAATGACAAACGCATAATCATCAGTCTCTTTTCTCCTAGCGTATCTGAAAATTTCCTAGTAGATACTATCAAGAAAAGATGCTAAATTAGTCGTGAAAAAGTAGTTTTAGGCTTCGCTTTGAATCGTTATACCACGGAGGAAAAAGGTATAAGGATCTTCGAAGAGGCCACTTTAAGTACCTACAAGTTTGTTATGAAGTGGGATAGTTTGTGTATTGTGGTATATACTTTGTTGTTGTTGTTGTTGTTGTTGTTGTTGTTGTTGTTGTTGTTGATGATGTTGTTATTCTAAAGAAGAGTGTGGTAATTCTTGGGCTTCACATTTCAAGTGAAAAAAAATTTCACCAAAAAAAAAAAACTTGCCCATAACTTCTCCGGGTAACACTTACAATTTAGGTATTAAAATCTATATACAAAAAATACACACATTTACATTAACTAATCCATTGAACTAACAATCTCTTCAGTTGTTTTAATAAAATCACGAGTTTGTAAAGGTCTTACAGGTAATTTATCATTCTCATCTCGATTTAATTTCCCACTTTTATAATTATAATTTTCTTTAATATACTCTCTCACAGGTAATATGGCAGCTTCACGACATAATTCTCGTAAATCAGATCCACTATAATTAGGAGTATTCTTTACAATAAATTCTAAATCAAATTCATCATCTAAATTTGCATCTTGTAACATTTTACTTAATATTGCTTTACGTTGATTATAATTGGGTTTGCCAATAGCAAATGTTTTTGGCATTCTTCTTAAAAATGCTTCATCAATATCATGTTTTCTATTTGTAGCACCTAATACCATAATTTGTCCATTTGATCGAAGTCCATCCCATAATGTCATAAATTCTGCTTTTAACAAGGCACTTACTTCATGATCATTACTTGACCGATCTCTTAAAAAGGAATCAATTTCATCAATAAATATAATACAAGGTTGTAATTTATTAGCAAGGGAGAATATCGCATCTACTATTTTATTTGATTCTCCATACCATTTATCCATTATTGTTGACATTCGAATCAGTAAAAAAAATGCCCCACTTTCTTTAGCTATGGCTTTAGCCAACATAGTTTTCCCACATCCTGGAGGACCATAAAATAATACTCCCTTTGGTGATTGAATCAAACTCAGATGAGTTGAGAATAAATCTGGTTCTGTCAAGGGAAGTATAATTGCTTCTCTTACTTCATCTATAATATCTTGTAATCCACCAACATCATTAAAACTAATAGATATATCATCAGGGATGACTAAACAATTTAATAAAGATTTTTCATATTGATTAAACAGAATATCTTTAAGATGAGGATGACTAGTTTGAATCTTTTTTAATATTCCTGAACCCTTCTTTTCATTTTCTTTGTTTTTAATTGAAGAGTTGTCAATGTAATCATTGATTAATGTGTTGATAATGTAGTATACAGATAATCCAGCACCGGCTAATAGAAACACATCAGCAACTAATTTTAAATCTATTTTAAATCTACCCATTTCTATGAATCTATTCATTTGGTATGTCAGTGGAGAGTGTGAGTTTTTTTTTTAAAAGATTATGAAAGCCGAGGTTGTGGGAAATACAAAAGGCAAATAATCATGTTATATGCAGGATGGTTCTTGGTTGATACTTTTAGGTTTGGCAATCAACTGGAAATATTGATTGAGAAGTCTTTATCAAACGATAGGTATAGATTATAACAATTTAGAAGTTTATTTGATTTAATATTAAGTCATTTTGATTCCAAGTAGTGGATTTTATAAAGATTTAGTTTTAGATTTAGAAGAAATGAAGTAACAATAAACACAGAAATCAGCATATACAAAACATACTGAATGTGTTTACTTTCAATATATCTTTTACTTTCAAGAGTTAGTTTGATCTTCTTGTTGATAATATCAAGTAGAATGCCTTTGGTGATTCTCGTACATTTTTTTGCAATCTGAAAAATTCCTGCAACCAAACCAAAAAAAAAAACTGCCCGAGATGAGCTAACAAATATAACTAAATCAACCCAACATGTCATGGAGACAACAAGAAGAAGATGATTCACGTCATGGAATCCGACTCCCCGGGTCAATTTTAGACAAGATCAAAAATCAACCTGAAGATAATGACGAACGATTTACAAAATTTGATAATAAACCAAGTGGAAAGAAACGAAAAGAAAAACCATTAACTCGGAAAGATAAACGGAAACAAGAACGACAATTAAAGAAACAAAAGAGATCAAAGGGTAGTGTAGAGACTAAGAATAATGTCAAGACTAATTCTTTACAAGAATTGAAAAAATTAAAAGAATCAAACAAGGGAAAGGGAAAGGGAAAGGTAAAGGATGATCCATTGGAAACTCTTCGTAAATTAAAAGAAAAAAAGAATGGGAAATCAAAGACTACCGAAGATGGATTTAAGATTGTTCGTGAAGATGATCTTGAAGATGATGAAGTGTCTGATTTAGAAGAAGAGGAAGATCCCTTGGAATTGTTGAGGAAACTTAAACCAGGGAAAAGTACTGATGATGGATATAAAATTGTTCGAGAAGAAGACCTTGAACTGGATGATGATATATCTGACTTTGAAGAGTTGGAAGAGGAAGAGGAAGAAGAATATGAAGAAGAAGAGACAGGAGATGAACAAGAAGATCCTATGGAAGCACTTCATAAATTAAAAGAAGGCAAGAACAAAAGTAGTGAAGTTAGAATTGTAACAGAAGATGATTTGGAAGATGATTTGGAAGATGAATTGTATGAAGATGACTTTGCAAGTTTTGACGAAGAAGAAGAGGAAGAAGAGCAAGAAGAATCAGACCCTCTAGCTAAATTGAAAGCATCAAAAGAAAAGAAAAACAAATCAGAAGCAAAACCAATAACTCCAAAAAATCAATTTCAACGGGATGACGAAGACATTGATTATTATGCTAAGAAATTAGGCCTTAAGAACAAAGGTAAACTTTCCAAGACTGATGATGATGATATTATTGGTGGATTATTAGATGGACTTGATTTAGATTTTGGTGATGAAGTTCTGCAAGAAGAAGAAGACGAAGAAGGAGAAGAAGAACAATATTCAGACGAAGAATCAGATGAACAACCAAAGCAACGAGAAAATCCTTATGTTGCTCCTGGAACCGATACTCAAGAAAGTACACCTGAAGTTAGTGAACAAAGATATATCCCTCCTGCATTACGTCGAAAAATGGCCTTGGAACAAGAAGTCATTGTTTCTCAAGAAACTCTTAATCTTCGTAAATCAATCAAAGGTCCATTAAATAAGTTATCCGAAGCAAATATCTCAACAATTATCAATGATTTAAATTCCTTGTTTTTGTCATATCCTAGACATACATTGAATGAAGAAATTACCAATATCATTTTAGATAGTATTGTTCAACAAGTTAGATTACTTGATACGTTTGTTTATCTTCATGCTTGTGTTGTCGTGGCGATTTATAGACTTCAAGGAGTTGAATTTGGTGCATTTTTCATCCAAACTATTGTCGAGAAATTTGAACAATTGCAAAAAATAAACTCTAAAGAGACATCCAACTTAATCTCCCTTTTATCTTCAGTATATTTGTTTCAATTAGTATCTTCCAAATTATTATACGACTTAATCAAAGTATTAATCCACGATTTAAATGAAACTAACGCAGATTTATTATTAAGATTGATTAGAAATTCCGGAAATCAAATGAGATCAGATGATCCCAATTCCTTAAAGGAAATTGTTCTTTTACTTAATGAAAAATCTCACACATTACAAATGAATACTCGTACTCAATTCTTAATTGAAACCATATCATCACTTAAAAATAACAAGTTAAAAATTGTCAATGAAGCAAATCATCAACTTTCAATTAGATTAAAGAAAATTCTTGGAGGAATAAACAATAATAAATTCAATGATCCCATTCAAGTATCCCTTGATGATATTCACAATATAGAAACTCGAGGTAAATGGTGGCTTGTTGGTTCTGCATGGAAGGGGAATGAACAAGTTCCTTCCACCGCCAATGACGTTGATGAATCAGTAATGAATGATATTTTAGATCATGCAGAACCTAATTGGATGGAACTCGCTAAATCTCAACGTATGAATACTGATATAAGAAGAGCCATATTCATCTCAATAATGTCAGCTACTGACTACATTGATGCTGTTACCAAATTAGATAAATTATCCTTAAAACGAGCACAAGAGAGAGAAATCCCCAAGATTCTTACTCATTGTACAGTTATGGAACCTTCATATAATCCCTATTATGGAATATTAGCTAGTAAATTATGTGAATCCCATTCTCATCGGAAAACGTTTCAATTTATATTATGGGATTTAATTAAGGAATTAGATGGTAATACTGAAGAAGTTGAAGATGACGATTTCATAGGATTTGATGAAGATGTTGATGAAGAAACTAAATTAAAGAGAATCCTAAATTTGGGTAGATTTTATGGATATCTTCTTGCTCAAGGTTCAATGCCACTTCATAATTTACGTACCGTGAATTTCTTAACTGCGTCAAATGATACGTCATTACTTATGGAGGTATTATTAGTTAATTTTCTTGATGGGATAGCAAAAAAGTCAATCAAGAATAGTATTGGTGCAGGATTAAATAAAAGGAAATCCTTGGAAGTTGATCAGAAATTTGATGATAAGCTTCTTGTAGAAACTGTATTACGGGCTAAAGATCAAACTACTCTTTTACGAGGATTACAGTATTTCATTCAAGAAAAGGTTAAAACTAGTGATATAATCTCAGGCAAGAAACAACAAGCAAGAGTGACTTGGGGTGTTGATGCATTATTTGATATTATCGATGAAATCTTGAAGGAGTCAGAATAGAGTATATGCTAGCTAGACTAGATAGTTGTGTGAGATATTCTTCCACTCAATTTATTTTTGTTTATATTTTTGTATATAGTTTCCAACATACATAATATATATACACTAATTCACAGCAATTTCTTCTTCAGGATACTCCCTTAAATCCAAAGTAACAGTTTTTGAACTATTTTCTCGTTGTTCACGATAAATCCCGACTAACGAATCTGATCTTTCAAACAAAGAATTCTTCAAACTAATAACAATAAATTGGAAATTTGGTCCGGAATTTTTACGAATATAATTCCCAATCTTCACTACATTAGTATAATCTAATGAAGCATCAATTTCATCCAAAACAAAGAATGGAGATGGTTGATATGAATGAATAGCAAACAATAACGCTAATGCCGCCATTGATTTCTCACCCCCCGATAAATTTTCAATATCTTGAAATCTTTTCATTGGTGGCATAGCATGGTATTTTATTCCTGATAAATAGGGCATTTCTTGATCTTCCAAAGTAAGATATGCTGACCCACCCATGGGTGCCACAGCTGATTTGGTTAATTCTTTATAGATGATATCAATTTGAGACGAAATATGATTGAATGCATCCATGAATTTCTTGTGACGTTTTTCCTTGATGTCTTCGAATTTACGAAACACTTGACGTTCTTGTTGTCTTGCGTGGGTGAAATCTCGATCTTGATCACGAAGTTTGGCTTCAACATCTTTCAACCTATCTTTAGCCTTGGTGTTGGGAGTTAATTGTTCAAGTTGTTCATGAATGGTGGTTAATGTAGATGTAAGTTCTGATTCAAAATGAATATTGTATTCTTGTTTGAATTTATCTTCAAGTAAGGAATAATCTAACTCAATATTGTATATTTCATCAAGGGCTTCTTGTGAGTTTTCTCCCACAGGAATATTTTCAAGATCTCCTTCATTCAATGGTATATTAATGTTTTGAATTCTACAATTGATTAATTCGGTGGCTCGTTCGGTATCCACTTTTAATAATCTTTCTTCAATTTGAATTAATTGCTTTTGAATAGAAGTAACTTCTCCTTCACATTCATGAACATCATTTTCAATCAATTTTGCTGATTTTAATTTGGTTTGACTTGAATTGTTGATACTAACTAATTCCTGTTTCAATACTTCATTTTCAGCTTCCGTAAAATCCAACTGTTCTTCAAGTTTATTCTTTTCACTCAACACTTCATTGTATTCCTTTTCCAATTCATCAATTTGTTGAGATAAATTTACTTTTCTTTCTTCCGTCTTTTCAAGTCTACCTTGTTCAAATTCCAACTTGTTAGTTAAAGTAGATATTGCTTTTGAATATTGTACTCGTTCTCTTGCTTTCGTACGTAATGTACTTCCATGGGTTTTTTCATATTCTTCAATCCCATTAACAAATCCATATTTATCACAAAATTCACCAAATACTTCCTGTTTAACTATTCGAATCTTATCTTCAACTTGTTTAATCTTTTTATCAAGTTTCTTTAACTCCTTTTGTTTACCTTCAATAGAATCAATAAATCCCACCACTAATTTCTTTTCAAATCCAATTTCAGTTTCACGATCTTTAATAGTTCGAGCAAGATGTTCTTCTTCATCACGTAACAGAACCAATTTATCATCAAATTGAGATATTTCATCGACTAATAAACTAATCTCCATAGGTTTTGGCATATTATCTTCTAATTTCCGTAATTGATCTTCTAAATCTTCTTTAACTTCATTTAATCTGGCATATTCTCGTTTATCCCAATTCACCATAACGGGCGACTTTGAAATACCACCACCAGTCATGAAACCTGATTTATGAATGACATTCCCTTGTAATGTAATCAATCGGTTGTTAATCCTAGCACCAGACCATTTTAATTTCCTAGCAGCATTCATATTTTCCACAATTAATGCATCACCAGCAATATAACTCATGGCATTTTCTAAAGATTTATCATCATATTCCATAATATCTAAACCTGGGATACCCATTGATCGAAGATGATGTAAATTAATTTGATCGACATCAATAGTATCCAAGGGAATGAATGTGGCGACACCGGCACGTCTTTCCTTTAACATTTCAATGGCTTTATGAGCTACAGCAGAAGTTTCCACTATAATAGAATCAAAATTCCGACCAAGTAATACTGCTAATGCTTGTTCGTACTTGGACTCACTAGGACGAACTAATTCATAAACTAACCCCTTGATGCAACCCTGGGGGAATGATTGTTGAAGCATGGTGACATTTTCTCGTAATTGTTTTTGCTTCTTTGATTCTTGTTGTTGAGAATTTGAATCATTAATTTGTGTTAATATGTCACGATACTTTATGGATAGTTGAGTATGTTGATCTTCGAAATCATTTTTAATTTTGATTAATGATTTACGAAGTTCATCTTTGTCAATTTTAAGTTCAAGAATATGATCGATTTCCCTAGTTATATCATCATGTTTGGATTTTAAATCAGTTAGAATTGTTGATTGTAAATTACGTACAGTTGATTCAGAATGATCCCTTTGAGATTGAATGTTTAGAATATTGGCATTAATTTTTTCTTTTTCACTGGAAAGCAATGCCAAATCTTGCTCAAGATTAGATTGATCAAGAGTTAAGAATTTTGATCGTAAATTGGCATATTCTTGTTGTGCTTGAGGTGATATAGAAATATCATTCAGAGTATTAGCTCGTTCAAATTCTTGAAATAATCGTTGAGCATCACGAAGTTGATTTGATATATTTGTAACTTGTAATTTTTGATTTTCAATATCCTTAGTTAAATCTTGAAGTTTATTACGTCTTGATGAAATCTTGGAAGTTAATGCACGTTTATTTGCCTCGATTGGAATTAAATCACGTTTTGTAGTTTCAATTTTTAAATCACTATTTTCAATCTTCAGTTTTAATCGTTTTAAATCAAGAGCAATAGTGGAATATTCCGACATTACTGATTCATATGTTTTTTCTTTTGCTTTCAAATCTTGTTTATATTGTTTCAATTGTTGTTTCTTCAGTTTAATTTCATCTTGTAACAATTCATGTTTCTTTTCATTATGATAAAGCTTGTATAAATGAATACGTTTAATAGTATCCCCCTTGGCAACCAATTTCTCTTCAAATTCAATTTGTTCAGCCATTTGTTCTTTATATTGTTTAGATTCAGAATTCAAAGTTCTCTTACGCGTAAACACATTAGCGGAAACTTCCTTGGCACGTTCAGTTTCTTCTTTCAATCGATTGAACTCTTCAATATATTCATCCGATCCACTGATAGTTTCCAAAGTACTCGTCAATTCTTTTGCAGATTTCGAAGCCAATTGTTCAATATCACCTTGGAAAACCAAAAAATTTCTTGCCTTGATTAAAATATTCTCTTGTTTCAATACTTTACTATAGTTCAAAAACGTAACTGATCTATCATTAATCCGATAATCACTCGATCCATTAACAGTAATTGTTCGTTTTAACTTGATTACTTCACCATTATCCTTTTCATACACCGCCATAACATACGCATTTGTAGGATCCAGTTCAACCAGATTGACAGTAGTATCATCATCAACCAACTCTCTACGACCACGATATATTAAATCTTTTAAATTGGCTGAACGTAATTGAGACGATTTAATACCAAGAACAAATGATATAGCATCCATCATATTTGATTTACCCGCACCATTTGGACCAATTATTGACGTGAAGAAGGAACTACCGAATCCAATAGTAGTTTTACCCTTGTATGATTTGAAATTATAAAGTTCTAACCCAATTAATCTACCCATGTTGGTTGGTTGTATAAAAAAGAAGTTGGTAAAGTTTTTGTTTGTTTACGCGTCTGGATTTTTTTTCTAAATAATTTACGTGTGTGCGGCGGGGTTTATATCACGTGGAGATAATTTCCTTTTTCGGTTGATAAAAGTAACAAGCTAATTTAGAGAAAAAGGGTCCATTCTTATTTTATAGTTTTCCCGAAGATTTACTTGGAAACAACATAATATATTTATGGTTTATCGAGATATTTTAGAATGTGTTTTGGTGTGTTTGGGATTACTTTTTGCTCTTGTAAGTTGCTACTTCAATAATAAGAGATGAAGTTTCAAGTACTTTCCTTACCAACAGTAGTATACTCTACTTGTCTATTTCAATAATGTAGTTACCAAGTAGTTCCTAGGTAAATTCGTTGTTAATACAAAATACCCAGCGCTACCATTCCGGAGATTGCGACGAAAGTGGTAGAAGTGGGGAATCTTGGAATTTGCGCGGCAACACATCTCCGAGATTCCCAAACAAGTTTTCCCACTCCAAAAAAATATACCATTATCTGTTTCGTTTAGTAATATACTAGAACTAAATTAAGTATAGACATGACCATTATCTCAGAGAAAGAACCATTATTAGGTCATACTCGTAAAATAGCAGATGAAAATGAAATCTCCACTCATCAATTATGTCCTTCATTTAAATCCATCTTATCTATACCTTTTCAACATTGTTTACCCTTTAAACAAAACACTCAAGAACCTGAACAACAATATGACTATGATAGTGACGATTATGAGCCTGTACCTGATTTACCCTACAATTTAACTATTGGAAAATCTAAGCTTTCCCAACATGAGAAGTTAACGGAGTTAAGAAAACTTATGCGTAAACATCATATTGGTGTTTATATTATCCCCTCGGAAGATGAACATCAATCAGAATATACTGCATTGGCAGATAAACGGAGAGAATATATCTCAGGGTTTACTGGTAGTGCTGGAATTGCTATTGTGACCTTACAAGAAGCTCATACATTACTGGGAAAAGCAGCATTATCAACTGATGGAAGATATTTCCTTCAAGCTGAAAAGGAATTGGATTTGAAATATTGGAGATTACTTAAACAAGGCGCTGTAGGGTATCCTAGTTGGCCGAAATATTGTATCCAACAAGCAATTCGTAATGAATTTAGTAATGTTATTTCTTGTGATCCAAGAGTACTTAGTTTGTCATTGGGAGAATATTTCAATAATGCTAGAACTACATACACCAACCAGTTCAAGTTTAAACCATTGACTGTTAATATAGTTGATGAAGTTTGGGGGAATGAAAAACCAACAAGATCTTTGGAACCAGTGTATCATTTACCTTTGAAATATAGTGGTGAGCACACCAATGATAAACTTATCAGAGTTAGACAAAAGATGAATGAAATTAAAGGTACACATTATTTGGTTACTGAATTAGATAGTATTGCTTGGTTGTTTAATTTACGAGCTGATTCTGATATTCCCTTTAACCCTGTATTCTTTGCTTATACTATAGTTGCTTTGAATGAAGTGGTGTTGTACATCAACAAAGTCAAACTTGACAAAGATCAAGAATTGCAAGACTATTTGTCCACAATCACTAATTTAATAGTTAAAGATTATTCAGAATTCTATACCGATGTCAGTACATTAAAATCAACAATCGATAACCCCGATCTTACAATAGTGTTACCTGAAAAGTCTTCAACAACATATGCAATTTATCAAGCTATCCCTGAATCATATAGCAAACAAACAATTGTTCACAATTCAATAATTGCGAATTTAAAAATATTCAAGAATAAAACTGAATCGTTCAATGCTAAAATTGCTCAATACAAGGATTCCTTAGCATTCATTATATTTTCCTCTTGGTTAGACCATCAACTTGTCAACAAGAAGGCAACAATATCAGAGTATGATGCTGCCTGTAAGATTTACTCCATCCGTAGCAAATTACCAAATTTCAAAGGGTTATCATATGAAACAATCTCCTCAACTGGTGCCAACGCGGCTATAATCCATTATGCCCCTACAAGGGAAGAAAATGATATAATTGACCCTGAAAAAATCTACTTGATCGATTCAGGGTCACAGTTTCTTGAAGGTACTACCGACATTACTCGAAGTTATAAATTTGGCTATGAAGGGTTGACAAAGGAATTTCAAAAATACTACACTCTAGTATTAAAGGGACATCTTGCTGTAGCCATGGCGAAATTCCCACCCAATTCTAAAAGTACAGGTACTGTACTTGATGCATATTCTCGACAACCATTATGGAATGAAGGACTTGATTTCAATCATGGAACAGGACATGGAGTAGGTAGTTTTGGTAATGTTCATGAAGGACCATTATATATCCTGACAACTAGTTCTGGTCCTAATATGTTAGATTTATATCGTCCTGGTGCTATACTTACTGATGAACCTGGGTTTTACATGGATGGGAAATTAGGAATTAGAATCGAAAGTGAATTGGAAGTTATTGAATGTGATGATAACGTGGGTAAAACTAGAAATGGAGATAATTTCTTGGGGTTTGACTACTTAACTAAAGTCCCATTTTGTAGAAAATTAATTGATTGTGATTATCTCACTTCAATTGAATTGAATTGGATAAATGAATATCACAAGAGTACTAGAACTGAGTTTGCAGATAAGTTATTACAAATTGGTGATAGAAGAGCATATGATTGGTTAATTAAAGAAACAGAACCTTTATAATATTTAACTATATGATGCAGAATATAATCTAGGAAATCCTAAACTTGTAGTTCGTGATTTATCTTCGGATTTAACAATCGCCGGTTTCTGAAAACTACCAGGTTTTCTTAACCCTGGTGTTGAAGAAGAGCTACCACCACCACCACCACCACCACTCAAATGAACCTTGTTCGAGATAAATGGTGAATCTCGAGGTAATTTTAATGGCAGGGGTTGTTCATCTTCTTTCTTTTTATAATGCGGCATCTTAAGAGAACCAGCTCCCCAAAATGGAGTAGGACCAGGACTTTTCAAAGTTTCATCATCACTCAATTTGGTACGTTTGAAATTTCCTCCAAGTATACTACCTTCTCTCTTTTCAAGATTTAAATTCAGTAATGATCCAACAAGTGAACTTCTATCAATTACCGCACTGGGGAAACCAAATGATGTTGCTCCAGTAGCAAGACCAGTCTTGCTATTCAATAAATAAGTTAAGATCGAAGTTATTGCCGAATCAACCAGTTTAAAAGTAGTGTCATTATTTTGTGAATATAATGAAGCAGCTGAAGCAGTACAAGCACCAGTAGCCATCAACATTTCTAACGATCCATCATCATTGGAAATTCCTTTGAAAATATTGTATATATCCGACACAGGTTTAACAAGGGTGGGATCACGAGAAACAACAAATGCATCTTTGGTTTTAATATTAAATCGTCTTTCCCCTTCTTCTTCACCACCACTATCATCTTTTCCCAGTCTAGCCAATCTTCTTTCACGACGTAAATTGAATGTCTTTTCAATATATGCTGTTTTCTTTTCCGAATCATGATCGCCGAATAATTTATTAGCTCTTTTAATCACACGAACTCGTAAATCATTGTCTTTATTACGTTCAGCATTTTCTTCTCGCCATTTCTTCTTTCGTTCACGATTATCTATTCTAATTTTCTGATCAAATTCAGGGGATTTCTCGTCTTTTAGCTTTTCAATTTTAGATAATGTCGTTTCTGTGAATTTAGATTTTGGGGAGGCAGAAACAATTGTATGAATAACTGAATAACTTATTGATGCGATGAATTCTGATTGGTTCCCCGATAATTCTTCATTTTTCGGTGCTTTAAGATTAATCTTCTCAATCACTTTATCAATCAATGAAACTGCTTTATCTTTGTCACTATCACTTGTAGAGGAAAGATACTTTTTCGCTACATCCAATATCCCAACCATTCCTTTCTTTTCATCTTCTCGATACTTTGATATAATATCTTCCGCAGTAGGTGGTCGTAAATATTGCGAGAGATTTAAACTACCGCCAGCAGATAATGATTCAGTCATCAGTCTAATAACCGACATGATATTAGTGTCAGACACTTCTCCACGACTGATTTTTGAAGTCAATGAACTAAGTACATTGGATAATGGACTATTCAGTGATGAAGTAATGGTGGTTCTTTCTGGACGTAATATCTGTTCAATTGATTCAATTGAGGAATAATCACGTCGTGGTTGATTGAGAATTGTTCGACTTAATGCTAATGACTCTGCAATTGAAAGTTTCTTTCCTGCTTCTGTTGCTTCTTTGGTCTGTTTTAATCTTTGCGCTTTGAGTTCTTCTAATCGTTTGGATGCTTCACTAATTGAAGTCACTTCGGGAAGTTTGGGTGGTTCGATAATCAGTCTTCTAACAGGAATGTCTATTGGAGAAGGTTTTGTTGCTGGTTTTCCTAATTTCTTTGGTTTGGCTTTTGATTTTGGTGGTGGAGGTGGTTTTGGTACTGCTTGAATTGGAGGAGTTACCAAAACGCCGGTATCATCAATTTCCAAATCTGATATTAATTCCTGTGGCTTTTCTAACGCCATCTTGAACGCATTTTGAAGGATATCATTCATTTGTAAGGATTCCAAATCTGCCACGCTAGAATCTTCTACATTCTTTAATGCATTATTAATCACAGTTTGCAATGGTCTGGGTTCCTCTGCATATGCTTCATTTTGAAAATGTTCCAAAACACTTTCATCTAACTGAGGCAATCCAAAAACCAATGGAATATTGGTATTCTTTTTATCATCCTTCAAGTGATCCTGCACTTGATGAGATATTTGAACTGCTAAATTATGAATGGCACTTTCACTTAATTTGGAGTTCTTTGGGTCAATTTGATTAACTATATTTTGTACAAGTGATTTATCCTTTTTAGAAGGTTTTGATTTCTCCTTCCTTTTCGAAGTTGTTGACATGGCAGATTTGAACGCTTCTGTGATGACATCTTTCATATCATTATCTCCAATGGGTGCATCTGTTTGTTTCTCAGTTGGTCCTCCCAATATCTGTTTAAATGATGCAGAAATCATTTCATTTAAATCATCATCGTTAACTTCATTTTCCGGTTTCTGTTGAATCGATTTAAAAGCATTCCCAATGGCAGTTGATAAATCGTCATCTTGTGTATTGTCCGATTTAGAAGGAAGCATACTCTTGAATGCATCACCAATAGCAGAATCTAAATCCATGTCATCATTCTTGTCTTCTTTCTTATCGGTAGATTCTTTACTCTCTTCGGGTTTATCTTTTTGAAATACACTAGTGAATGCATCACCAATTGCATCCTCTAATTCAGTATCCTTCTTTGGTTCCAGATTACTTTGGGGGATAATGCTTTTAAATGCATCTCCAATGGCATTTTCCAAACCAAGTTCGTTATTTCTTTGTTCAGATAGACTGGATTGTATAGGTTGTTCCTTCGTCTGTGATTCCTTTACAGGGACTGGACTGTCTCGAGGTGTCTCGTTACTTTTCTCTTGTTTGATTTCCAGTGTTGGTTGGTTATTAGACGTTTCAGCTTGCCTTGCAAATACGTTAGCAAACGCATCACCTATGGCATCTTCTAAATTGTCTTCCTCTGATTCAACTTTCTTGTTATTTTCAAGGGATCCCAGTTCTTTCAGCTTCGCTGGTTGAAGTTCATCTTCCAGTTCATTGGTCTTATTAAATATATTATTGAATGCATCTCCAATGGCATCTTCTAAATCGTCTTTGTGTTCAGTTTGATCTGTTTTAGAAAGATCTGTGCCCGTAATTTCCTTTTGCGAAATATTCTCGAATGAGCCACCTATTGCTGAATCCAGGTCTGATTTCTGTGTTTCTTTGTTCTTCTCAACGTGTGATTGCTCGTCCTTGTCTAAAATATTATTAAAAGCAGCACCTATGGCATCTTCCAAATCATGTTCGTCATTAGTTTCGTTAGGTTTCTGGATTTCTTCTTCGTCCACTTGTTTTGTATTCTCTGGGAATTCAGTAGTTGGTTCATTTGTCTCTGGTGTTATGGGTGTTTCTTGTGATTGTGGTGCTTGCTGCTCCTTATTGAATATACTGGCGAAGGCATCTCCGATCGCATCATCTAAATCCATTTGATCATCTTCTGGTTGTTTGTCTGGCACAGTGCGAACTTCCTGTTTTGCTTTAGATTCCTCCGAATTTTCCAATACCTTACTAAATGCTTCTCCAATCATATCACCCAATTCCGTTTCAGTCTTACTTACTCCTTTTGGTTCTGACTCAAGTTCTCCTTGTTGTGGTTTGGATATAACATCTCGAAAACGATCTCGTATGGCATTATCTAAATCAGAAGCGGGTTCGTCTTTAGATTGTTCCGATATTTCTTGTTTAGCTTCATGTTCTATTCCAAACACGCCACTTAATGCATTTCCTATAGCATCATCCAAATCCATATGATCATGTGTGTTTTCAGATTGTTGTGGTTCGTCTTTATCTTCAACAGGGTGTTCCACTGTATCACCCTTCTCTGGCTCATGTTGTATTCCTTCAAAATCAAATCCATCAAACACGTTACCAATTGTATCTTCTAAATCCAAATCCTCTTGACTTTTCCCAGTATCAGATTGATTCGTTATACTCTTTCGTCGTATCTCCTGTTGTTGCTCTATCTTAGAATCATCATGATTAGTTATAAACGAATTATGTGTCTGTTTTTGATCAGACATTTGATAATATTTATGTACAAGACTTGAGATTTGTGGTTGCTAATTTTTATGGTTGGCTGCTAAAAATGAGATTGGTTTTTGTTAAATAGGGTTTTATACACCTTTGTTGATAAATCGTGACCAAATGTGACTGCTTTTTTTATTTGTTATGGTTTTGATTAGGATGAGCCGGGGTCGTGTGAAAACCAACATTACACAAAAAAACTTTGACTTTGATCGAAATATGGGGAGCTAGTTTGAAACTATGGTGGAACGGTTTGATAGCTTTCTAGAGGTGTATTAAACGTCATTGGAAGCAGTTATCTAGTTCTCTTACTATATGAACATTTTAGTGATGGGACAAAAGAAAATGATAACTTAATCTAGTATATTTTTTTTCTGGTTGCAAAAATAGTAAGAATGTATATGATTTATCTTCTACTTGCCTTGTTGTGCTCGATAAGGATTAACCCCTTTTCGAACTATGTTTTATTTTTCACTGCTGGTAATACCACCAATGAACTCTGTTGAGAGGAAACGCATACAAGACACGTCCATAAGCAACGCTAAGCGACAGAAAACCACTCTGATTACTTCACCACACGCTTGGTCCAATGTATAACCTGTCCATCGATGTTTAAATGAAGATTTAATTGTGTACTTTTCCTCTATATTTCGCTCCACTAAAGATATTTGGAAGCAGCAATATAAAAAGCAAGGGATATCCTCCAAATGGAAAGCAAAGTTCAAAAACGACTTGCCCTTGGGCCGAAGTATTGATGAAATCATTGAACTGAATTGGTGTGAAGATCTTGAATTGAAGTATTTCATAGATTCAAAGTTTTTTATTAGAAGTATTGATTATATCACTATTTCTAACTCAGTTATACCTAGTCGTGTGAAAGCAAACTTGAAAATCGAAGTTGCCAAGATTAAATGGGTCAAAGATGGACCGATGGTGACAAATTGAATGCAGATGTTGGAGATGTGTATGTAGAAGAAGATACTGTGGTTCTCTTTCCTAATAAGTATCAGCATGAACTTCAAGGTTTGAAATTAATTGATAGAGAGATACCCGGGCATGTTAAAGTACTCTACATGTTTCTTGTTGATCTGTACAATTCTCACGTTATTGGTTTAGATAGAGTATCACCTCAACAACAAGAATGGTGGAATGATAAATAGTTGGGGCACCTTTGCCCTCGGAATACCAAGAAAGAGATTTCACTGTTGAATAGGAAAATGAATTGGCTGCTGTAATTTGCACAAGCTTCAACTGCTTGCACACAATTGAGAAGCAAAAGAGAGAATCGACAACTCAATTTCGAAGCAGAGTTTGATTGTAGATATCCTGCTTACTGAAAAAAAGCAATATCGGAAAGTTTCTTTGTAGTAGCAACAACTTCTAGGCTGACTAAAGTTAAGTTTTTCCTGTTTACAATAGGCCATTAGAGTTACTTCATATGTAATGAGATCAAATCAACACATAATTCGAACTAGTTTTATATTATAGTTATTTACATCTAACTATCCCGATCTTCTGCTTCAGCTCTTACTGCAAAATTTATGACAAGTCCTAATTTACCCTCATCAGCATTATTATGACCACCTTCTTTAATTACAAAATTAAAATTATTCAAAGTTTCATTAATATACCCATTAACCCCGACATCAAATCTTGGTATATGTATGGCATAATGTGAATTTGACATTTTAACATAATCAGTATCAAATTGCAAGTTGTATTTAACATCCTTCTTAAATACAAACTCTTCGCAATCTTCCTTTTGATAGAAATATTTAATTCTCGCTTGAGATGTATTCTTGGGTAAATTTGGGAAATAATTGGAAACATTTTCTTCACAATTGATTGGATTTGATTTCAGATTTATTATTTTTGGTATTTGTAAGAAATTATCAATACCCATATATGTGAAATTATTTAATGCCAATCCATAAAGATATGGTTTATCGCACGATAAATTACCCTGTACGGAATTACTAACAAACAAATTATATAATTTCAAACCAGTATTAAGTAAAAATGAAGGTACATATTTTCTTACAGGAAATTGAAAATCATTACCAAATACTAATTCGCCACCATTTATATCTTTATTGGGTGTAAATTCAAGTTGTATTCGTAAACAAGGAATTATTCCATCTTGACAGTTTTTCTTAAATTTTAATTCTTCTCCATCAAGAAATGTATCATCAGATACATTATAACAACTATTACTTAAATGAGGTTTAGATCCATCAAAATCTTTAATGTTTATCAAAACTTTGAAAACACCAATTTCAGATTCAATCTCAATAGGAATAGTTGTGTTTATACCAACAATTTGGAAATTAGTAGTATAATTGTTACTAGTAGTGATGTAAAGTCGGTGAATAATAGCCATTTATTGCAAAAAAAAATAAGCTTTCTTGATTAGATACTCTGAGTCAATTCTCTTGGCTTGACAAGGCTTGATTGTTGAAAATGTGGAGAAAGAAGAATTAATATTTTAGGCTTAGGTTAATGAAGAAATGTTTCCTCTATTTATAAACCTCAATTATAAACAAAAATTGCAAGCAATAGAAAGAATGTTACGCAAAGCAAGTTGTTCTTTCGTATCTTGTGACTTTTATGACTTACCCGTTGCATCCGAACCAAACAAAAAGATGAGGTCGTGCAGATCTGTTCAAAAATTGTAAACTATGGATCTACGGAATTTACAAGTGTAGCACATCATTAAATAGAGATTATGTGAAGTATATCATTATTCAAGAGTAGGAATTGTTTATATTACGATCTAGATCTTGATAAAGGCTTTACATAAATCCGAAACAATGTTAAGCAATAAAGTATTCGGAAAAAAAGGAAAGCCTATTTCCGGAAGAATTTCCGGCGAAAAAAATGTGTCACTTTTTACATCTTTTCACGTGAATTGGTTTATATCAGAAGCAAAGACGTTACAACTGCTTAGTAAAAAGAAATGAAAAGAAATGTAAAGAAGTTTCGGTGAGATTCTAGAATAGACAATAATGATCTCATATAATTGCGAAAAGCAATTACCAACCACATTAATATTCTATGTAATTCACTCGAAATTTAGCAATTTAGGAGCATATTTCATAGAACAATTAAGAAACAAAACATTTTAACTTACAGTGCAAATGGAAGGTTCAATACAAGTTAAAATGTGTTAGTATCAATTAAGAAGGTCGAAATGTGGGTCATTCAAATTTTAACTAATCAATTTATCGTTTTCGACCTTCCATAAAAGAACATTTTGCGCAGTTTTTTTTTCTTTTCTTTTCTGTTTGTTCTCGACCTCGTAATAGAACACAATATGATGTGTTATGAAGGTTAATCGATTAGCCTCCGCTAACGCAAAAACCTTCGCCCAAGATTCAAAGCCCTTTGAAATTGACCTTGAACGTTTTTTTATTTATGATGTGACTGTAAAGGCATATTCCGCTTTTCGGAGATACAGAAAATACTAACGAGGAGAAGCAATTATATTAAAAATACGTGATAAACTATTAATAATAATTTAGTAAAAAGAAATCTTTCAGGGTGCTATACTCTAGAATGAGATCGCCTTTCCTGCCCCCTCGTTTGCCAGCGTTTTTGTGTGTGTGAAAAAATAAAAATAATTCTCAACAAAATCCTCCACGTTATTCCACCGGTTACACACACCGGACAACGTTTTTCTCTGAAAAAAAAACTCATATAAATAGATCTAGCCTCCCCTCTCCCTTCAATTTTTCAATTGGTTTCTTCTTTTTCCTTCTTAATTTCCCCAACCTATACACAATGTCTTCCAACTCCTTAGAACAATTGAAAGCTACTGGCACTGTTATTGTTACCGATACTGGTGAATTTGAACAAATTGCCAAATATACTCCTCAAGATGCTACTACCAACCCATCTTTAATTCTCGCTGCTTCCAAGAAACCAGAATATGCCAAAGTTATCGATGTTGCTATTGAATACGCTAAGAATAAAGGTACTACTCCAAAGGAAAAGGCTGAAATTGCCTTGGATCGTTTATTGATTGAATTTGGTAAGAATATTTTGCAAATTGTTCCAGGTAGAGTTTCTACTGAAGTTGATGCTCGTTTATCTTTCGACAAGGAAGCTACCATCAAGAAAGCCTTGGAATTGATTGAATTATACAAGACTCAAGGTATTGACAAGGATAGAATTTTAATCAAGATTGCTTCTACTTGGGAAGGTATTCAAGCTGCTCGTGAATTAGAAGCTAAGCATGGTATTCACTGTAATTTGACTTTATTATTTTCCTTTGCTCAAGCTGTTGCTTGTGCTGAAGCTGGTGTTACTTTGATTTCTCCATTCGTTGGTAGAATCTTGGATTGGTACAAGGCTTCTACTGGTGAAACTTATACTGCTGAAACTGACCCAGGTGTTATTTCCGTCAAGGGTATTTACAACTATTATAAGAAGTATGGTTACAAGACCATTGTTATGGGTGCTTCTTTCAGAAACACTGGTGAAATCAAGGCTCTTGCTGGTTGTGATTTCTTGACTGTGGCTCCAAAGTTATTGGAAGAATTGTATAATTCTACTGAAGCTGTTCCAAAACAATTGGATGCTGAAGCTGCCAAAGCTCAAGATATTACCAAAGTTACCTTTGTTGATGATGAAGCTGCCTTCAGATTTGCTTTGAATGAAGATGCCATGGCTACTGAAAAATTATCTCAAGGTATTCGTGCTTTTGGTAAGGATGCTGTTACTTTATTGGAACAATTAGAAAAGAGATTCTAAAGATTTTGATAATTGTATAGATGAAAAGATTTAATAAAAAATAATTTGAAAAGTAAATGTTGTAGGAGAGCAGGTGATATGCTTTTACAATTGTTTTAGGTCATTCGAATTCAATTTGCTTCTGGTTAATAAAAGCTTGGTAATATTTAGACAATCTCGTGTTTAAAGATTGCTAAAGTTTAAATTAATGATGCCGTATGTAGTCAACACTCATATACACTGTAAGTTCAAATAAGAAATCTGTGTAGAACCCCACACACATCATGCCAAGACAACATTTGCATTGTCAGACATACACACTCCCCATCCAAGCAAAAAAAATAAAAATATATTGTACTTATATTGGCCCCCTTAAACTTAAAGTATATGATGGTAACCACAGTGGAATGATTAAACATGACAAAATCATTCATTTGCCGATATAAGCTTCGGAGTTTCTAGTTTGTACATACCCCTGCTCAATATACCCCCACACACGTAACTTTCCCCCTTAGAAAACTCCACATTGAACCTTTTTTTATTTTCACGTTATATACAAATAGTTTGTCAAAAAATATAATTTTCTCAATTGCTGAATTTGAAAATAACAACTGCTTTGTGCTTATACCCACTTTTCACTATATAAATTGGTTCAAGTTTATCCCTGATAGCTTCTTCCTATATCAATTGACCTACAATGCATCGTCCAGATACTAAAATTCCTCATGAAGTAGCTTCTCCATATCCAATCTATGATCAAACACAAATCATTCCAGGATTTGGTCGTGGAGCAGGAGAATTAGGCATCCCCACAGCTAATATCCCCATTAGAAAAGAAATTGGTCATTTACCTACAGGGATTTATCTTGGTTATGCTCAACTTATTCCTCGAGTAGGTATCAAGGATGAAATTAAATTAAGAGCAAAACATGGACATCATGAAGAAGTCTTCTGTAATCATGGCAATAAATTAGCCAGTAAAGACTTGGAAATCTTACCTGTGGTTATGTCTCTTGGTTGGAACCCGTTTTTCCATAATGAAGAAAAAGCAGCTGAACTTCATATAATGCATAAATTTGATGATACTTTTTATGGTGCTACTGTGAAATATGTGATTTTAGGATATATTCGTCCTGAATTGGATTATGTTAGTAAGGAAGCTTTAATTGAGGATATTAATAAAGATATTGAAATTGCTAAGGAAGTTCTTGCAACGGAACCTTATGCAAAGTTTAAGAATGAATTGGATGAATTTGTTCCATACGATTAACTAAGTAGTAATATCTATATATATGTACTTATGGTTTTTAAAAATATTTATATTGAATTACTGTGTTTGTAGTAGATTGTTCTAGATTGCCCCAGCAACTGAAAGTATGACACTGCCTCTCGCTCTCTCACTTACGATTGCGAAAATAAAAATCAAAGTCTAAAAAAAAGAAAATGACAATGACGTTTAAAATATTATTTGAAATTTTGACAAATGGCCTTATAGTCTTTTAAATATTGATATCTTTCCAAGAAAGTGAGTTTTGATTACTTATAACATACTTTGCTAATGTTTCAACTACTTTTCGTAGTATTTTTATTGTTTAAACCAACATTTGCACTTTCACTTTTGCAAGAACCAGAAGATAAGCAATGTCTCATCCCTCATAACAATACCAATATTTGCTTATACATACGACAAAATTGTGATGTTTCCTATTTTAAATGGTCTGAGTTTTATTATTGTTCACATAGTTATCCTAGTTGGTTCCTACTAAGTATACTTTCACTATTGATATTACTTACTATAACCATAATCTTGATATCGTTAAGTATATTAGTATCAAATTATTTATTTCGAAATTTGAATGAATTTACATTTACTCTTGGATTAAATAATCAAATCTTGAGTTTTATTTTGGTTCCCTTGACCAATTCATTTCCTGATTTAATCAATTATTATGTTGCCTTGCAATCGGGATCTTCCGATTTGGTGATAGGACAATTGGTGGGGTCAATATTGATTATGTTTACTATAATTATCGGATTAATAAGTATATTTAGTCGAGAATTTAAAGTGGAGCAACCTAATTTATTAACCATTGATTTGATTTGGGTATTGCTTGTCCTTGCAGCATTTCTGGTTATACTTTCGGATGGAACAATCACTTTGATTGAAAGTGTGGTTATGGTGACAATATATGTTGTGTATATTATATTCCTAAGTTTATTTGATAAGGAGAAATTACGAGATTTTGATGAAGAACTTCTTATATTACATGATAACCATGAACATATTTTAGAACAACCTTATAATATTGAAGATGCCATGAGTATATTAACTACCGAGGAAAGACCTGTTGTTACTCGGGGGAAAAGTTATACCTCAATGCAGTCTCTGAATTTGAAAACAACACCACCAAATTCTCGAAGAACTTCTCCCTTGAGGAATGTAATTGCCTCGGCACAAGACGAAGAAGAACAACTATTACCTCAACCAAGTTCAGAATATCTTACTGTAGATTATACATGTCGGCGTACTGATTCCGTGCCCAGTGTGGCCAGTTCTCATTCAGCAAAGAAGCATTTTACAATTACAGGTATATTTGAAATTATATTCAATTCAATTGACTTTATTTTGTTTTTTATTATCCCCATACATCATTGTTGTGATGATGAAGATGTATGGCATGTTAAATCTCATCTTATGCATACTTCGTATTTGAAAATTTGGTACTTGATTGAAGTACCAGTGTTACTTAATTGGGAATTTACCCAATTTCCTTTGATATATGTTGTTCCTGGTATTTTACTAGTGGAAATTCCTTTAGCTTTACTCACATTGAAATATATTAGTGAAAATGTTAAAGCAGTGATTGTTACTCTGGTGGGTATTGGAATAAGTTTACTAACAGTTTCATATTGTTCAATACTAATTCTTGAATTACTTAAAAACATTGGTTTAATTTGGAATATATCCGATTATTTACTTGGTTTATTAGTATTTTCAATAAGTAATTCTATAAATGATTTAATTACAAATTTAACCCTTGCCACAAGAATAAATCCAATTTTAGGAATAAATTCATGTCTTGGTACACCATTATTAATTATATTACTTGGAGTAGGAATAAATGGAATTTATGTTGTTGTGAAAACGAAAAGCCCAATTACATTTACATTAAGTCATAATGCGATTATCAGTACAGTAGCATTAAGTATTACCATTTTATTTTTGTTGTTCTATTTACCCTGGAATAAATGGCATTTCGACAGAAAATTGGGAGGGATTTTAATTTCTTGGTATTGTTTAATTATGATGATTAATATGTATTTAGGATAGTATCATAGTCTTTAGTTTTGGACGTTTGTGAATTAGTTAATTTACTATATACATTTTGATAAACTCTTCCCGTAAATTCCGATTTAAACTCTTCAACAAATTTGAGTAAAGTTGTTGATTCAATTGAATAATCTAACAAGAGAGTAAAGAAATAATCATTTTTTGTTTGTTGAATTATTCGTTTAAACAATTGTAAAATATATTCATCATCATTTTCATTGACTACTCTTTCAATACTTAATAGTTTTTCATATATTGGAATAGGCACCGAGACATTATATTGAATATAATTAACAATCAATTCACGAGCACGAAAATATTGTTTTAAAAAGATTTCCAAATCAACAAGTTTGACAAGTATTGTGTAATCTCCATTATACACTAATCCTCGAGTTAATGCTGACCTTGCCAGATTATATTGTTGATGGAATATATAAAAATCAGCAAATTTAATCCAACAATCAGGATATCTTGCAGTAGAATAAATAAACCGATGATTTGTTAATTCAATTAATTTCATAGGATATTTCTTGACTTGTAAGAATTCCAAATATTGAAACCAAACATCTAATTGTTGTCGAGAAATAAACTTAATGTCGTAGTATTGTCGTGATAATTTCTTTTCGTAGTGGAATAATTCATATACTTTGAATTGAGTGGTGATGTATACATCAATAAACAATTTCTTAAGATGAATTGAAAGTGTTTTATTGTTCAGTTTTAATTCTTGTTCAGGAACAATAAAAGGTACAACTTTCTCTGCAAACTCCTTATCCTCACCTATTTGTGATATAATATTAAACCATTTCTTAAAGAAATATTCATAATGATATATTGGAACCTCAAGAATAACCCTGAGTAAAATATAATACTTCTTGAAAAATTGATAACTTTCCAAAAATGTCAAATATAACTTGTAAAATTCAAAACTGTGAAAATGATACCCAATTAATCCTCGTGCCTTTTCAAATAAGCTTAACAACTCTTGTAAATCCTGTTCATCTTTGAGTATATCGATTCTAAATTGTAAATATGAAATCCATAATTCAATACAATAAGGTAAATGTTGTAACCCATTCTCATAAACTTCGACACTTTTCAAACAGTTGTTATCTAGCTTAAATTCCCAAGTAGCTAATTTAATCCAATAATTGAATAACAAGGGAAATTTCTTGAGTAATTCCCCATATGATACTCGAAGAAGTTCTAACTGGGAAGCAGGGGTTGACTTCGATATCCCTTGTTTATTGTTGAATTCAGCAGCTTCAATTAATTGTTGCCATAATTTAAGATTTTCCGGATCTTGAAGAAGTTGAGTTGAGATTTTTGACCATTCAGGATTGATTTCTGTCTCAACTGTCATTTTTCAGCGTTCTTGTTGATGTTGTAGTTGAGTTTATGTACGTCAAATTTGACACTTTTGGATTGGTAGAAGAAAACAATTAATCTATAAATTTCAACAAAACAAGTTAGGTATTTATCTGTGTGCCTTGTCTTATACGAATTGGTCAGTCTCTTGATTGACTATAAACAAATACTTGTTTGTTGTCGCATTAAATCTCTGCGCTACCCAAATATGTCTCTTCTCGAGATGCAAAAAAAAAATTGTACAAAAAAAAAAAATATTGAAAATTCATTTTACCACATACAAATCAACAACAAACATGACCGTTGACTCAGAAGATGAAGTTACCTTTGAAGGAAACCTCTTTGAGGAACCCAAAGATTTCTTACCACCTCCTCCAGAATCTCATTTTGCTACATATACTCGAAAAACCAACATTTCACCACAAGAAATAACTTTAAAACTCGTCGGGAAATCACCTCTTTGGGGACATCTACTTTGGAATGCTGGGATATATACTGCTGATTATTTAGAGAAAAATACGGAATTGGTAAACAACAAGAAAATACTTGAATTGGGTGCTGCTGCTGGATTACCTTCGTTGATTTGTTCTCTTAATAATGCTTCGGAAGTTGTATGTACTGATTATCCTGATGCTGATTTAATATCTCATATTGAATACAATTTCAATGATTTACAAAAAAAAACACAGTTGAGTAATTTCCGAGTTCAAGGATATATTTGGGGACAAGATATTTCTCCTTTAATATACAACAAAGAAGGTATCATTGATATTAAAGAAGAAGATAAATTTGATCTTATCATATTAAGTGATTTAGTATTTAATCACACTGAACATCATAAATTATTAACTACATGTCGTAAAAGTTTGAAATCTACAGGGAAATGTCTTGTTGTGTTTAGTCCTCATCGAGCTTGGTTACTTGAAGATGATTTAAAATTCTTTGTAACTTGTGAAGAATATCAATTTAAAGCAGAAAAGATTGAATTGGTTAATTGGAAACCAATGTTTGAAGAAGATCAAGAATCGGCAGAAATTAGATCAAGAGTATATTCATACTTTTTAAATCCTCAATGGTAACCACACACATATATAATAGAATATAGATTATCTCTCGCTTTATTTTATACTTTGTATATTTATCCTTAATAAAAAAAGATATAAAAATTAAACTAATGTAACAAGAATTTCATTAAAAACCCAAATAACACCATTAAATCTATTGAGAAGCTGGAGATGGGTTCATCTTTCTCTTACCGTTGGTTAAGGTAACATTGACGAATCTTCTGGTGTATAACAAACGAACATAAGCTCTACCTTGTGGTTTCTTTGGCTTTTCTTGTTTTTCAACTTTTGGAGTTTGAGATTTAACTTTACCAGCACGAGCTAAGGAACCGTGAACTTTACCCTAGGAAAAGATGTTAGTATTGTAATAATTAAGGAATCAGAAATGAAGAACTGTGGTGTTACTAATATTTTGAAGGTGGTTGATCTGAAATACGTTTGTTGTAATTTCGTAGATATTTCAAAGTAATATCTTATACATTGCAGTTGTGTCAATATGGTGGTTGTATCAATATGGTAGTTTCAAATATCTTGTTGTTGTATCATTCGATCAAAATTTACTTGTCGATCTTATCGTGGTTGAGTTGATCTTTAATCCAACTAATTTCATACAAATTCAATATAATCAATCAAATATATTCTAATCCAATATTCATTTCATTCACCAGTTTTTCATTCCGTCGTTTAATGGATCATCCACATACCATTTTGCTATAATTTAACTATGTGTATTGAAAAGGTATTAAGAAAGAGATTTCAAATTCTTAAAGAAAAATTTTCTTTTTTTAGGAGACAGTGGGAATTCTCCCCTGGGTTGCGATTTTCCAAGGGAGTTTTTTTCCTTCTTATATTTTTTGCATGTTGTTAGTGTAATCTGTAAATTTGAGTTTACAGGTTATTTTTGCAGGTTCATACACGTGCAACTTTTAGTCCTAGGGTTGGTGCCCTAAATGATGTAATTATGTAAGCCTGGTTTTAATTTTGCAACTATTTACATCATTCAAATTCCCATTTCTATTACTAATATACAAATATATACCAGACATATCAACTTCACGACCTCACAACCATAAAGAATGTAAATATAGTTATAATAAACACCATAATTATTAATCCAAGAATGCCCAACCTTGCAGCAGGATAATGATTCTTAGTCAACATATATTGAACTTGAAAATATCGTTGTACTCCAATTAAAAGTGTGATTATACCAATGATTATAAATATTGATCCTATAGTTTTCCCATATTTAAACATGATTGGTTTTTCAATTAATTTACTATTGGGGCCATCCATACGAAATAATTGAGTCACTCCTATTCCAATAGTGATAAATGCAAGTGAGGTACGTAACCAGGCAAGAAATGTTCGTTCATTCGCCATATGATCTCGAGCTACTGATCCCTTATTTTCAAGTGTATAGGATGCAGTCAAGAGGGAGTTGTGAGGTAGTTCGACGACATCATCATTGGTGGTGGTAACAACTTCTTGATTTCTTAAGCTTGAAGGATTTGAATGACGAGGAGTTGATTGATTGTGATCATCTACTGATCCATATGATGTTGTTTTTGGCGTTGTCATGAGATGCGGGGAGTGTGTAAGTTTGTTGTGTGTTTGTTCAATCTAAGTTGTTCCGTATTGTGATCGGTTATAACCTTGAATGTAGAAACTAACTCTGTTCAATTGAGTAGACGAAACATACTTCGTCAATTATTGTTGACCTCGGATATGCACGGTGTAATATACTTCACCGACACGGCGATAAAAAAAAGACAATCCACACAGGGTCCATAATTTTTTTGTGACGTTTCAACCATCACTCGTGACTTGAAAAACTGTGGACACTAATTAATTGCAATTTAAACAAGATCACTATTGACAAATGGTTATTTTTGACGAATAGCTTAACTTTTATAGATTATCATTGAGTCCTGTATACAATGGAGGAGGGGGAAGGTACTTCAAGTTTTATTTTTTATATAATGTAAGAATCTGTTAGTGTAATCTGCCAAGCAAGTAATAATTCTTTTTAGATTTTAAAAAGAAAGAGGTCTAGATTGATCAACTAATTTGAGATGGTTTGGAGAATGGTTATCATTTCACTACAAATTAGCATAGATTTCAACAAAAAACAAACACTTTCGGCAACTATCATGCAAAATCCGGACATATCTTAGATAAACACAATGAAAATCCCACATTTCTAATCTAGAAACATAATTTAAGGGATGAGCAATCGATGCAAGGCTGAAATATGAAATAGCACTTTCCAAGGTTTCTCCCCCCTTAAATCAATGTGGTATAAGAATGTTTATCTTTGTTTTCTTTGTTCTTTTTTTTTAAAAAAGTTTTATTTTTTTGCACACTTTTTTTTCGTTTAAGCCGCAAAAAAAATATTGAGAAAAGAAAATCCTCCGTGTGTGAGATTTTGGTAGCACCACCTGAGGCTTGATTATTTGACACATAATACAACAGTGATGAGGGTAATGGAATAGACAAGCTTCAACTAATGTCTAAAAGTAAAAATTTCATCTACAAGACCTCTGCTCAAACCTTTGAAATGTTCTATTAAATTAATCACGAATTACGAAATGACCTATAAAAGCTAAATAAATAAAATTAACGAAAACAATGCAATAAATGATAATGCTAAATATTTAGTAACGAAGAAATCTTTACCATGACTAAACCCTAATGCAAATTTACTAACTCCTCCAGCAGCATGAGAAACAGTTACTAAATCATATGTTCTAATTTCACCCACCAGTCCACTTAAAGAACCTAATCCAATGACTCCTGATGCTGGAGTTTCAACCAGGGTGTAAAATGATGAAAACAGTTGAAAGTATGTTGATTGGGTGGTTACTAAATTACCATTGGCATCTGTTCCCGTGACCCAGACCATAGTGGCAGATGTTGTTGTTGTAGGAGCATCAGCTGCTAATACTGATGATATGCAAATAATGAAGAATGTAAAGAAATTGAAGTTCATATTGCGATGAGTAAATTCTTGTGTGTATAGTGAAACTTGATCCAAACTAAAAAGAAATAAGTTTCCAAAAATGTGGTGAATAAATAATGCAAAAATGTAGTTGAAGTTGATGAAACCTAACGGAATCAATATATTAATGAAAAGATGTAGTCAATTAAATCCACAAATCTAGTAATTTCCAATAGGGGAGAAGAGTGTGGTGGGCCATTGCCCTTATAATATATGAAACCAAAAAGAAAAAAAAAAAAGGAATTGATACATCATTCAGTTTATTTTCTTTAAAAAATATCCTTTCCATTGTATGCATAACATGTTATTTTTTTCATGCACATCAAAAATACAATTTACGTTTTTTTGGTTTTTGGCTGTCTGGATTGATGTAAACAAATTGTTTCGAGAGTGATTTACCACTTCTTTTGATAAAACAATGGCATTACACGTTGATCAAGGGGGAAGTATCAAGAGAAATCGTAATATTTGTAAGTGTGTATGTGTTGAATAGTGGTAACACCGTCCAGAACGGGGTATCAGAAAAATAACTAAAATAACTGGGCTAGCGACAAAAATAGAACATGGGATATAAACTCTAAACAGAAATTTCGACATTGGCAAATTGACTACAATGTACAATACACTTCTACCAGGTACACCGGGTACATCATTACCATTGCGCTTCTCCCTTCTCGTACTAAAACCATTATGTATTAATTCTCATCTAGTTACTTCTTACACACACACTCACAAAAAAACAAACTTTTTGTGCAAATTAACACAATACGTCATCGAATCCTCGACTTCTTAGAATTTCTTCTATTTCATACCGACAAGAAAAAAAGACAGCGGATCTGAACTGAAATTTTCAAACTTTATATTAGTTTCTTACTTAAAATCACCACCAGGGTCTGGACTTGACGCCTCTTCGTTTTCCAAGTTTGTAACCACTTTGAGCAATTTTGTTTGTGAAGTTAAGTCGTCTAGCTTCTTCTGTCATTGTTAACAATTCGCTTTTTCATTTATACTGATATTTCCAGTTTTGTGATTATTATTTTTAACATCCCTTAATTTATTTCAACTGTTGCAAGTTACTGTTTACTAGGAAAAAAAATTCACACATTACACTAGAAAAAGGGATGACAAAAATTTTTTTGTTTGTTTGTTTCTGAATTTTTTCCATTCAGTTCCACATTACGAAAAAGTTATATTTAGCAGTAGGCTTTAAGGTCAATTGTCACAAACACCAAAAAACTTTTCACCAGACAAGGCTCATTTCATTTGGGGTGTACAAAAACTGCAGTGTGAACAAAACAGATAACGCACATGGTCAATAATGACAACCTTCTTCTTCTTCTCTCTTGCCTAATAAAGTAATTCTCGTAATACTTCTTACAAAGTTGTTGTGCCCCACTTTTTGTAATCTCATATGAAATAATCAATGGCTGGTTTTTTAGACGGTATTGCATTTATATCTTGTGTCGTAGCTTCAAACACTTTATAATCTCGATTTAATTCATCATCTATGGCCAATACACTAGCAACATTACCACATCTATAACAATAATTTGGTGCTGACCATACAGTAACCAATCCATTGTTAAACATTTCCTTATATCCTTCCATAACTAATTGATGAGCTCGAGCAATTAAGGAAATATTATTTGTCTGCAAAAATTTATGAACTTCATTTTCCCCAAATAAAAACCCAGCACCTCGAGGACTTATAGCCCACCCATTAATATCTTCAGGATCTGACCATAATAAATCACACATGCCTCCTTCATGAGGTACTTCTTGCTTTCTATCAAGAATGCGAATTTGGTCAATAGTATCAATTTCAGGACTTAATCCTCCATGAATACAGAAAACTCCACCTTTACCACCAACAATTGCCCCAAGACTTAAATAATCAAATACTTCACAACAATATCTCCACACATTGACTGTACCATATTTCCTCATACATTCATCATAAAATCCATATACAGTAGTAATCTGTCGACTTTCATGATTACCTCGAATTAAAGTCATTCTATCAGGATATCGTACTTTTAATGCCATTAATAATAAGAAACTTTCAAGAGAATAAAACCCCCGATCAACAAAATCTCCAAGGAACAAGTATTGTGTATTGGGACATTCGCCACCGGTTTTAAAAAGGGTGATTAAATCGTGTAATTGTCCATGAATATCACCACATATCGTCACTGGTGTATCTATATGTTGAATATTGGCTTCTTGTATAAGTAGTTCAATTACTTTGGTACATAATTCTTCCACGTCTGATTCTGGAACATGTTTACATTGTTTGATATTTTCAATAGTCCTAGGGAAAGGTTAGTATGCGTGGACTACAGGAGTAGACTTGTGGATTTACTTACTCATCTAGATTTAACATTACAAGTGGATGTTGTCTGTGTTGTGTGTACGTGATATATTGAAAATTTCGTGTTTTGTCTCACCTTTCGCGTGATGGGTGGAGTTACTCTTTTTTTTTAGGCTGATTCTTTAGAAACAAAATCGCGCTCAATTTCCATTTTTAAAATATATCAAAGAAATCAAATTAATACACATAAAATAGAACTAAATAAAGGTATTGACAATCTATATATCACCTCACCCTCGTTGGTAAAGTATACTTTTGGAACTTAGCTTGTAATTGTTTTCTAACTGTAACTTTTTGTGCCCCAACAAAACTATCAATGCTAACTTTAATAGCTCGATTTAAATCATTTTGACTAACAAATTCACTTAATCTCATTTTAGCAAATGCTTCGGCAATTCTTAAAATACTTTCTAAATGACGCACAGTAATAGGGAATGAACCTGTTGTTATTGATTCTCTTCTTAAATCAGCATATACTTTGGCTACTTTATCCATATCCATTTGATGTAATTTCGGTTGAATTTTCACTCGAGCATATTGAATATATTTAATAAGAAGATCTTGCAGAACGGGTGAAATCTCTTGTTCCTTTTGTTTGTTTAATCTGGTAGCATCTTCCTCTTCTTCAACTTCATTTGTAGGATGGGATCTCATGTGGGAATCGACAACAAAACTAGCTAATCTTTCATCACTTTCAGGATTAACTAAATCACGCACGACACATAAAATATCAAATCTCGACAAGATAGGTTCAGTTAAATCCACATTTTGTGACAAGGGCAATGTTGAATTATATCTTCCACCATTTGGATTGGCAGCGGCAACAATAGCACATCTTGCTTGTAAAGTAGTGACTATACCTGCTTTAGAAATGGAAATTGTTTGTTGTTCCATAGCTTCGTGAATAGAAGTACGATCTTGATCATTCATTTTATCAAATTCATCAATTAAACATGTACCTTTATCAGCAAGCACCAATGCACCACCTTCTAAAGTCCATTCACGAGTAATAGGGTCTTTTCTAACTGAAGCCGTCAACCCTACAGCAGAAGCACCTTGACCAGTGGCGAAAACTGCTCTATTTGCTGTTTTTTCAAGATATTTTAAAATTTGGGATTTTGCAGTACCTGGGTCCCCTAATAACAAAACATTTATATCACCTCTGATTGATAATTTCCCATTTACATTTTTAGGCACTCCACCAAATAATGAACATGCAACTGCAGTTTTAATATCTTTATGACCATATATTGAAGGAGCCATTGAAGATATGATTTTATCAATTATTCCCTTTTCATGAGATAATTTTCTAAATTCTCGTTCTTCTTCTTCCGTCCATAATGTAAGTAAATTATTGTCGACACCACCCATAAATGCACTGGTTTCTCTTCGTTTAATAGAATTAGCTTCAATTATAGTGGCAAACACAGGGAATCCATTCTTGGCATTTAAATTCCCATCATAGTTATTCTTGTAAATCCCAACAACTTCAATATCTTCTCCGGGTTTGGCAACATCTACTAAATCCGATAATAAGATGATTTCTCGATGTCTAGGTAATCTACCTGCAGGTACAGTTCCAGGAGCTTCTTGTAAGGTTATCCTTTGATAATTTCTATATAAAGTTTTCTCAGAATTCATCTTGAATGGACCTTTACTTTGACAATTTGTACAAAATGAAATTTTAACTTCAGTATTAGAATCTTGTACAAATGGACCAAGAACAACTCCACATTTTAAACAATCAAATTTAACATATTTTAATTGTGGGAAAACCCCGGTTCTTCTAGTTACAACACCAGACACCTTAATTAATTGATTTAAATTGTTCTCTCTTAAATCACGTAAATTTAAAAGATTTGGAAAATTAACAATTCTCACATGAATTTCTTGATGAATTTGGGAATAATTAGGATAATGTAATTCTGTGGCTTCCATAGCAACAATATCAAAGATTTTAAGCATTTCTTGAGGACTAGTTGCTAGGAACAATGCCAAAACGGCCTTGGAATCAGCCAAATGATTATAATTAACTTGTAAAGATTCAGCATTGACTTCACCTAAAGTTCTAATTCTTGCCCCATATACCGATCTCCCATTTTCATCAGTATATTCCAACAAAAAAGATTTTAATTCACGAGCAATTGATCTACTTACTGCTGGTTGTAAAATCCATTCAGTAATACTAGGAGCTTTTATATCAGTTAAACTTTCCAATGATAATTCTTCATTAAAGGGGTCAATTTCAACATCATCCATAAAATCATCTTGATCTTCATCTTGTTGTTGGAATCTTCTTCTTCTTCTTTGAATAGGTAATCCATATTGATCCATAATTTCATCATCTTGTTCCTCTTCAGCGTCATCAAGGAAAGCTTGTCTTCTTGAACGATTAGCTCGATTTAAAATAGCGTCACGACGATTTAATTGATCATCAATTCTTCTTCTTGTGGCAGCATCTAATTCTTCATAATCTCCTTCATCATCAATATTTTCATCACCTAAATTATAGTGATCTTGGTCAGGATTGACACGATAATCACGTTCAAAGTTCTCCATTAAATCATCACCTTCTTCTTCATCACTAGGATTTAAATCAGCAACATCATTATGAATTTCATCTTCTTCATCTAATTCATCAGCATCAAACGGGATTGCAGGGGAAGAAGGGGGAAGTTGAGGAGAAGAAGCTAACATTGGAGAAGAACCAGCAGTATCTTCTTCATCGTCATCAATTGCCAATCTCTTTCTAGAATTTGGATTTGACATTGTTAATTAAAGAAGGAAAAGTAGTGTAAGTTCTTTTTTTTTTGAAAACTAAATTGGTGTTTGATAAATAAAAGAAAAAAAAATTGAACGCGTTAGTAATTGCACTTCCTAATTGGGATAAATTAAGTATTTGTTGTGTGCAGGAATAAATATTGGTAGTGATGTGCTGTACAGTTATGATACTATTTTTTTTTTGCAGTCAAACTTTAAAGGACAAGGTGGCAAGTATCCTTTGCAACACTGTATGTCAATTTGCAATTTATATTTTATTCTTTTTATTGCTATAATGTTGTAGGGGCCTTTTTAACTTGCCCATCAATTGGGATTTACCAATCTACACAGGAAGTTCGTCTAGATAGATATATATCACTTGCATATTCTAAAGATACTGTTACACTTGACTGGTACAATTTGCAATATTAGTTAGTGTTACCAGTCACAAAGTATTTGACAAGGCAACATTAAGGCATCATTTGTAAAACTTGCAGTTTTATTTTCCACTTTAATGCCGTGCGGCACAAAAACAGAGTTTCACATATGCATCTCGTTAAAGTGTCAAAAAAAAAAAACACCTACAAAAAAGCTCCAATATCGACACCAATATTAACCATTATTAAACTAAACTAAAACATGTGTATCAGATCTATATATGTGTGTATACCCTACACTTTATTTCCCTCCGTGTAACTTAACTTAACCCACAAGAATTTGCTTTTTTTTCTCTCACTCTCTTTGTAAACTGGCTTACTCAGGACCTTGTAACAAGGGGTGATCAGATAATCCCACAGCATGAATGTCATGGTCATGATGAGCATCTTGTCCTGGTCCATGTAAATGACCACAGGGACATTCATAATTATCTGGTTGAAGCATGAAATGTTTTTCAGTAATTAATTCAATATCTCCTGGACTTACTTGTCGAGACAATTCTTCAACATCACTCATTATTGTGTCTATAGATTGAGCATTACTTATAGGAGTAACGGTACCATGAGTAGCATCAACTACAGCATCTTCCATTTTAACATGATGATTATGGAAATGGTGATGGTGGTGGTGTTGATGTTCAGGCTTTGGCTTTTCTTGAGTCATTATTGTAGCTTGGTGATGGTGATGTTTGTGGTGGTGATGTTTATGATGGTGTGTTGTATGAGAGTATTCCTGTGTCGATGTAGGTATCAGAGAATACAGATCCAACTTTTGTTTCTTTAGTGATTGTAAAGAATCGTGTAATTTATCTAGGGAAAGGGATGGCATTTTTATATTATAATTATTATTAAGAAAAATTTTTCTCCTTGATTGTATTTGTGTATGTGTCAAAAATGTGTCTGTTTGCAACAATGTAAAAGGAGGGGTTCGGTGCGCGTGGCTCAGTTTGTTGGGGAATAACTCCGAAAACTAATTTAAGATTTCTCTGAAAACGTGGAATGTATATTGAATGTCTTAAAAACGTTGTAATCAAACGGAAGTGTAAAAAAACTAAGAACTCTTTTTTTTCTTTGTTATTGTGAAACGATGTTTTTCTTTTGTCCTGAAATGTTTATCGTTATCCATGTGGGATGAGGATACAAACGCCATCGTGGGTACTTATATACTAAATATTTAAAAAAATAAAAATAAAACAGAGTACTGTTGCAAAAAAAAAGAAAAGTATAGTAACGAGATTCACCCATGGTGGGAATGTTTAAACGGAAATCCGGTTTCAAGTGGCAATATCAGTGTGTACAACACGGGTTTAATACCCGGTCTTAACCAGAAGATGATGGGAAAGCAACGCATAACTCCACCCTACACATCCGACGATCATTCAACAGGATGAAACTCTCCCATTGTTGTACTTACATAAGCTACTGATCAAACCCTATCGGTAAAGGGCGGATATCGAATAAAACATAAAAAAATATACAACCTACTTATGTAAAATGTTGGTCATTTAAAAAGTATAAACCTACATTAAGTGACATTTTTCGTATGTCAACAATGTAAACCAAAGTAAAGCCTGACACTTTTGTTGTTAATTAAGTCACGGAATAATTACCTTGAAGTAGTGACCCTTCCCCTTGAAAGAAAAAAGAAAGATCTCAATATTTTTTCCATACTTTTTTATTTTTTAGTTCTCCTGTTCTTTTGGCGTGACACTGTTGACAGAGAAGGCTGCTTTTTCTTTTTCTTTGGAAGGCGTTAACGGATATAACGAAGGTTTAATTCCTAAGTCTGTGATTTATCTGGGATAATGTAGTTGGTTATCGAAAACGTTTTTGATTATTGATAGTTTAAATATATCATTGTATAGTGTTTCATTTTGTAAAGAAATTTCAAATTTCTTTGAACAATTTATTGAAGTGAGAACAAAGTTGTATGGAAATGAGATCACCTTTACTACCAGTTAAACTAGTTGAATTAAACTAGTCGTAACTTAGTGCTATTTCATTATCCATACCTGGTTGTAAAGTGAATTTAGCATCATATGTAAAACTGTTCCAATTTTGGTAGCGCGGAGATAAGGACGAGTAACGAAAAAATAAACAAGGCAATCTAGAATCGGTGTTTCCAGATAATTTCAATAATTTTTTTTTATTTTTAGGTTTTCCATACATTGTTCTATACATTTGATATGGAAACTAAGCTTATCCGAATTACATAGATTTCGCGTTTAGCCAATTTCTTTGTGAAACAATAAACAAACTCTCATGTGAGACCAGTGAGTGTGTGATGACGTAATTTTAATTCCTCCTCGTTACCCATTTTCACTTTCCCCATTGTTTACCAAAATATTTTAAATTCATTTAATCTCCCAAATTTACTATTTGATTCTTTATCTGTAAGCTTTACTGTTGAATGAACTATGGACGGAACACATCATCATATTAAAATCAAAGAGACATTCCTTGTGGGTAATGCCCTTTTAAATTTCACTTCCATATTTGTCTCCCTTGGAGTGTTTCTCTTTGGATTCGAACAAGGATTAATGTCATCGTTAATCACCAACAAATACTTTAAGCAATATTACAACAACCCTTCACCTGCTGCTATTGGGATCATGATTGCCATTTTAGAAATCGGGGCTCTTGGATCTTCATTTATTGCTGGTAGAGTTGGTGATAAGACTGGAAGAAGAAGAACAATTAGATATGGATCGTTAATATTTGTTATTGGTGGAGCAATTCAAGCGACATCAATCAACATTTTCAATTTAAGTATTGGAAGATTTATAAGTGGTATTGCGATTGGATTTTTAACAACAATTATTCCCTGTTATCAATCTGAAATAAGTCCTCCTGATCATCGAGGATTCTATGCTTGTTTAGAATTCACAGGAAATATTATTGGATACAGTTCCAGTATTTGGTTAGACTACGGGTTTTCCTTTTTAGAAAATAATTACAGTTGGAGAAGTCCCTTGATTGTTCAAGTTGTTATGGGAAGTTTATTATATTTGGGTACGTTTATAATTGTTGAAACTCCTCGTTGGTTACTTGATCACAATCATGATATTGAAGGTATGATTGTAATTGCTGATTTATATGGTAATGGTGATGTTGAAGATGAATATGCCAAAAATGAATATAGAAACATTAAGGAAAATGTATTAATTGGTCGTATAGAAGGTGGTGAACGTTCTTACAAGTATTTATTTCAAAGATATGCTAAACGATTATCCATTGCTTGTTTCTCACAAATGTTTGCTCAATTAAATGGGATAAATCTTATATCATATTATGCCCCCATGATTTTTGAATCTGCTGGTTGGATAGGTAGACTGGCTATTTTAATGACAGGAATAAATTCAATAATATATATTGCTAGCACTATACCTCCTTGGTTTCTTGTTGATGATTGGGGAAGGAAACCTTTGCTTATATCAGGAGCAATTCTTATGGGATTGCCCTTGTATATCACAGCATATTCGTTATACTTGAATAATGAATTAACAGCAACTGTTGTTGTTACGTGTATTATTATTACCAATGCTGCATTTGGATATAGTTGGGGACCTATACCTTGGCTCATGAGTGAAGTGTTTCCTAATAATGTTCGATCAAAGGGAGCAGCAGTAAGTGTTGCTGTAAATTGGTTATGTAACTTTATTGTCGGGTTTGGATCTCCAATATTATTAGATTTAATTAAATGGAAAACATATTTAATCCCAGCTACTTCATGCGTGATTTCATTATTTGCAGTATATTATTTATTCCCTGAGACGAAAGGGTTAAGTTTGGAAGATATGGGATCAGTTTTTGATGATAAATCTTCAATTTTTTCATTTCATAGTTCAGGAACTCCTAGTATTCGTAATTATGGTGCTATACCGGAATTACAACAATCTTCTGCTTCGATGCAAAGAAACCCGGCAACCATGAGACCAGAGGTATTGCCAAATATAACAAGTATAACAAGTATAGCAACTCCTTTGGTGGTAAACTCTTCTGGAGCCTCGTTTGACACACCAATATTTACTGACAATGTTCCTGAAGAAATTGAACCACCAAAATTTGAAGCAATTATTAAATTTAAACAAAAACAATTTGCCAAGCTGAATATGCTTACTAGATTATTTATGAGAGGACAAATTAGTGAAGACGTTTAATAAATAACTATCTATTTCAAGAGAATATCCATTTCAATATCATGTAAATCATCTTTCCTTGTAATCCCCTGTTTAACATTCTTTCTTTCATCAAACAATTTCCCCAATTCCCGTTCAATTTCAGGAATTAAATATGAATAATTACATTTCTTACATCTAACTCGAGATTCTCGTAATAATCGTTCAGCTTTATCATAGAAGCCCAAATGTAAATTAACCACTCCTAATCCATATGTTGCCAATGCTACCGTTTCATTAATTTCATTATGTTGTTTTATAATTTCTTGAGGAACAGTTTTGGCAAATTCCAATACGGATTCAAATGATTTTACCGCCAATTGAATACAAATATTTTTCGAACTAACTACTTGTTCATATAATTCTTGATCGTCATTAGGAACTTTTTCTTTCAACTTTGTTTGAATTAGTTGTTTATCTTGTTGTTCTAATATAGCTTCCGTTTTCAATTTTTCATATTCTATACCTGTTAATTCTGAAAACTTTCGTCTAAGAGAAATTTCCTGTGCTTCTAATTCTTCTGCTTGCATATATAATAACGATCCCAAATTACATTGCGATAACAACATTTTTGAAGGTTCAACATCAGCTAATAACATAGCTTCACTCATGGATACTTTAACTTTAGAAGCCATAGCTAAATCCCCAGAAGATATACATATAGCGCTTAATAAATCCATAGCATTGAAATATTCATCGGTAAATGGTTCCCAAACTTCCGGTGTTTTCTTTACTCGGAACTCTTCACCGTGATTACCATTTATTACAATAGTATCATTGTCGAGAGTAGCAGTATATGTATTAACATCATCTTTACTGTTTGCCCGAGTCACTAAACTCAATGGTTTAGGGTTAGTCAATACTTTATTAACTTCATCTTGAGCAATGATTAAATGAGTCACGAGAATCGCTTTACAAAGTTGAGGATTTTCTCGATTCATTTCCACAAGCTTAATAGCAATTCTCAAATCCTTTTGAATTAAATGACGTCTATGATATTGATTCAATCTTTTCCCATGTGTAGAATCAGGTGCTGCTGTCAATACCGTCAAATACAAGGTAGCAATTTCATTATAAATAAATGAAGCATCAGATTTCATATTCAATCGTTCAAACATCTCAGCTATTTTCAATTGAATCCCAGTGTATTCATCACACAATGGGTCCATTCCTAGTTCTTGACAATGTTCCAATGCTTGTAAATAATATTTCAAAGCTAATTGATAATCGTTTTCTCCCTTATCACTCTCAGCCCAAAGTCCCTTACGTAAAATTTTAGCTACGGAACTGGGGAATGTATGCTTTGGCCACCAGATATAATATGCTGCACCAGTAATCCCAATTAATCCTATAGTGGCATACAAGAATTTCTTAAAGATTGAAGTTGGAGGGGTATTGTAATTATAAGATTGATTGTAATTGTAATTATATTGAGAATTGAACCTGGTGAGAATAAGAGATGAGTTTATACATGATTTCCTCTTAACTGCTCTCTTGCAAGTTTGGGATAGCAATATCCTAGTCATTGGTTTGTCTCAATTCTTACTGGATAGAAATTTACAGCCTTTTTTTTTCGTTAAACATTTGATTGTAAATCATGAAAGTCGTGTGAGTACCGGGAGTTGGGAAGATGGTGTAGAGAAGTCTGAAGGAATTGGATATAGTGGTAAGATGCTGATAAGTAAATATAGACACATGTAATTACCTAGTTAACCACGACCAACACCTCTTTCCCTACTTCTGGAAACTCAATTGAAGTGGTCGTGAAAATTCAAATTTGCCCAATTACACGACTCGTGTCTTTTTTATTCCATCACGAAACAAAAGATAATGGCAAAACCCGATTTGCATTAAATCTCTTTGTGAATCTACTTTCCCCACCACCCACAATGTCAAACATATTATCAGTATTCAATCCTCCTCCTTCAAGATCAATACCCGATTCAGAATTGCAAAAGACTTGTCTCCCATGTACAGCCATACAATCGTTAGTTGCCATGGTTGGTGGATTCTACCTTAATTCTCCTAATCAATTTAAAGACAAAGCAGGCAAGATAGATTTAGTGAAACATCCATTATGGTGGCAAAGATCAGTTAGAGGTGCTGGAATTGTATTGTTTGGATTCGGGGCTTATCGAGCGGGTGAAGTTATTCAAATATTATTGGAAGATAAATTTGATTAAGTAGTTGAGATCTACTAAAGATTTCTTGTATATATTTTTGATCTTTCGTTTGAGTATGGTATTCCTTGTATATAGAATAGATATCAATGAACTAAAGACTGTAATCTCTGGATCTAGATATGTATTAGTGTACAAAAGCTAATAGTTACCAAGCAAATTGGGTCAACCAAATAGCGCCACAGTTCAACTATATTACTTCAGATAACATATTCTCAAAAGTTGTTTGGACAAATATCTAAATGCCAAGGAGGCCCTAAAGCCTATATCTGCAGGGTATTATGTATAGGAAAAGACAAGAAAATACATCACCACGGAGGTTTCCTAATTAGTAGCACTAAGCGATTGTGCAGTCAAGCTGTAAAAAAAAACTCATAAAATATTACTCAAAATAATCATCTTTTCAGACGAAACAATTGATAATTTGAAATAATGTAAGTAGCTAGTTGTGGAATATTCGTATTTTCAATTAGATTTAACCCACTTTCCGGATTAAGTTCAATCAAAGTATATTGCTGCAACAGTAAGTTCATTAAAGTATTTAGTCAAGAACCCCGGTTGTGTCAGTTTTGCCTCAACTGATCGGGAACTCTCCTATCTAATTCAATCTGCATGAAAGACGAGGAAAAAGAAAACAACAAAGATTGCCGAACCACGTAGTAGTGGCGGAGTCCTTGCATATATGATATAGCCGACATACCTGTAAATACTTTAAACAACTTGTGAAAATTGTATCACAATGACTTACTCTAATAGTATGAGCTGGTTCATTTAGTGACTTAGTGGAATATCACGAACCAGGAGAAACAAGCAGATGCAAGACAACCACAAAAAAGGAAAATAGCATCATTTGAAATTAAAATTTTTACAGGGAAGTTCCAATATCCACAAGTCCCACAACCATTTAATTTAGGGTTTTTACAATCGTATTGTTCCAGAACTAAACTTTCTTTGGGATTAACGGAGCTCACATAAAATTAGCAGTAATTGCGTGCACCCTTCAATAACGATTGGGTATTGGGTTTGAAGATCCAATTTTGTGACTCAGGGCAAAATAAAAATCGTCTAACCTGGTGGAAGTATCAAACCAATTGAAATAGTTCTTCACTTGAGAGCTCGCCAAATAGGTGTTATTAGTTCTATAGCAATCTATCTTACGAAAAAGTGACCACAAAATTAAACTTTTTTCAACTTGAATTAGCCTGTACGAATGCCTTTCTGTTTTTAATTCTCGAAAAATCACTCCCCTATTCAAAAGTCGAATGATTGAATACAAATGGTTATGAACCAGATATTTACGGAGGTTTCGGATTAGTTTCTCCGGTCGGTAACATACGACATCGCCACTTTAGCTACATCATGCATTAAACTAATCTCTAAACCACTTTGTGGAAGTAACTTTAATAATTTCGGAACTTTTCTCCGAGCCCATACTCCGAAAATAAACTTATCAAAAAGTTAAAGCTTACTTGTGGTTTCATTTTTTTTTTCGTAATTTCCTTGACTCCATAAAGATGTAGTACAGATTATGAGGCTAGACAAGGGCTCAGTATATGGAACCTGAGGTAATCGAATAAGATCTCATAGCGAATACAATTTGAATTGATTCCTTTCCCAATTAATCAATGTCATTTAGTGATACTTAAGGTCAGGCTTGTTTATTCATGCATATAAACGATTGCCGGTATACATGCACTCCTTTGAAATTAACAAGCTTTCACAGTATTCTCATTTTTATTTAATTCGTGAAGGTAGAATTATTCATCAAACAACAGTATACGACCTCTCCTAAACAACGGCAATACTTTCTTTTTTTCGCCTTTAGTAATTTGAGTTCGTAACAAATAAGGTTTTCACGAGAAACACAGGGCTCATAACCATCATCAAAACTGTAAACAACCAAAGAAGAAAAAACAAAAAACAAAACATTTAATTGAAAACTCTTTTACTAACTTTGGAAGATTACTTTCGGAACCTGGTTTTGTGGGCGTTAGTAAACATCCGAGGTTAAACACGCGCCACTGCTTAAATTAGAATGTTAGATTTTTGCAACTATTCAGAAAAAAAGAAAAAGAGCCTCCACACTGATGTATTTGATATTGAACATTTTCCAAGGAATCAATGGCGTACTAAATTCTGAGTGGGTGCATAGCTTAGTAATTACATGATACATGGGATGAAACAATCCCAGAAATACTCCCATACACTAGGTCACGTTTCTCTCATAACCATCTCACAATTAGATATAATTGTTTCGAGTAAATTGTTTCTCTGAATTGCCACAAATGTGAGATCCAATTTAGGTAAGGAAAAGTTCGTATCATTCATTTCTGAAATAAATAGTAAAACATGGGGTAAAATTTTATAGTTTGTTCTTAAAAATCCTCCACACTAGTAAGAACCAACTGTAACTGATTGTTGGCCCCCGCCTTGAATGCTTATGAGCAATGCCCTTGAACAACCACTGCATCACAAACATGTAACCCGTCATCTAACCATTGAATTTTGTAACCCACGATGGTTTTGTAGGAAAAAGTTTAACAGATTACAGGGAGGATTTGAAATCATGGTATAGTTTTAGCAAGCGTTCGGAGCATATCTCATCTAGAAAAAACAGCAAAGTTCAGATCTGTCACAGTTAGATTTAAAGGACTAGGCGAAGCAATAAGTGAAGTTTAAAATATTCAAGCAGTTTTCCTTCAATTTGACTGACGGAAACTTTTTTTTTTGTATTTTCAAAACCTTAAATTAAACTCTTTTTTTTTCATATATATATTTCTTTTTATTGTTTGTGATTTTTTCTGTTTTTTGAATTTGCCAGAAAATAAGAATTAATTATTTTTTCAGTGAGATCTATCGCCCCCTCCTTTTTTTTCTTCTTCTTCTTTCACGAAATAATATTAAATGCAAATCTAACTGTAAGTTTTGTATTCACAAGGAAACTATTACCGTCATGCAAATTAAGCGAGGCGGGCGTACAAAAGAATTAGCGCTACAAAGTTTAACCGAGATAATGCTAACCTTTGCTTGAATTAATAGCTTACCCCTTTGCCAAAGCGTCCATTGTATTACGTCGAAAAGTATTTTCTAGGATTAGGGATGGATACTAAAAAAACACTTGCTTTTTACCTTTCAAACCTAAAAGAAAAGAACCTGAAAAGAAAGAAAGACAAAAAAAAAAAATATCTATAAGTGAAAGAAAATAAAATTAAAGTTCACATAGAGGTAATGAATGCTAAAAAATATTTTATTTTTTGGCATAGGTTTGTAACTTGATAGAGAAGAAGAAAAAAATTAAACTATCCTTGCAACATGGTTTGATTTTACATACGCAACCCATGCCAATGGCCTAATCCAGATAGGAACATTCACTAGTTTGAGAACTCGTAAATAGCGTCAGTCATTACGTAGAATACTAGGGAGAGACAACCATTCGCGAGCACTAGTTCTCATGCGTTAGCGCCGTAAATCTTTTGAACATCATGGAAAAATCTAATAGAATCAGACAATTATTTGTGATCCTCAACAAAACGGAGAAAGAAGTGGAGAATGGAAAGTAAAAGTATAATTTCAGTTCCCATAGAATACAAACAAATATCAAACTTTCCTTTCTAATAATTTCCAGAATTTTGGGAAAACTGGAATAAACTAGAATACATTCATATCATAGACCACCACTTGACATATGCTTCCAAGCTATTCCACTAACAACACAAACCGGCAAACCACCTCATAAATTAAAACCCAGAGGCAAAGATTAAAGTTTTTTGCGGTTTAATTATAAAGTTACCAAAAAAAAAAAAATAAAGCTTAAGATAAAAAATAAAAAAAAAAACACAATGCAAACCAAAAATATGAATTAGGTTTATTTCTATAGTTTTCAATTAAATAATTTTTTTTGGTTTAAAAAATAAATAATATAAAGTCCTTTGAGTTTTCAAATAAATCTGATTATTTTAATGACATAAATTTGTCAAATATTTTTTTTACCTTCACCAAATATCAAATTATCAAATTACAAGTTAACAAGAATCAAATATATACCAAGAGGTTTTTTAATTACCTTCGTTATATCCTCAGTACTAACAAAGCTTCGTTCCACAAAGAAAAAAAAAAGAATATTTTTTTTGTATTTTTTTTTTCTTGTTTGGCCCTGTTGTGATATCTTAGATCGCGCAAATACATAGGGAAATATTTCGAACCTTTGTCTTACACTTATATTCAATCCACAGTTAGTTGTACCTAAAGAGCAAGCGGATTCTACCCTTGTTGGTACTAAGAAGTGGTGTTTAACATTCGCTTGAGGATCATCTTAATTGATATTCACTTTGGTTAGATTTGTCAATCAATCTTAAAAAGTACTTACAAATCAAAGAATTGATTTGATTCTTGATTTTTTTTTCCAATATTGTTTATATTGGTATAGTCTATTGATAATTATCACTCACAGTCTTGGAGATTGAATACTCCTATTAATTTATGGTACAGGATTCTAATCATGACTTTGGATCAACAATATTTACAAATTAATACTCAAATATCAGGGAAACCGTCAAGAACGAACCTGCCTGCAAATGAAGAATTTCGACAAAGAGGTAGCAATACACCCACTACTAATTCACCAGTACCAATACCGGTTCAACCTTCAGAAACTAAATCTACACCACAACAACAACCATCATCATCAGAGTCTACTTTAACCCAACCGCCTCAACTACAGACACAACAACAACAGCTGATACAACCTACTCCATTTACTCATCAACCTCCTATACTGTTCAAAATGGGAAGCAATGAATTCGACTTACCAATACTAGGTGGTACGTCGGCATTGGATTCACAGTATCGTCAACAAAAGCAAACTTTCCAACAAATGCAACCTCTTGTCATCAATTCACATCAGCAAGTACATCTGCAACAACAAGTTCACCCTCAGCATCCTTATTCAATGCATCACATGCAAAACGGAGGATACTACCCTCTTACAAATGGATTCCTGCAACCACCTCTACCCTATGGTATGATTCTGAAGCCAGTATACAATTTAGAATTTGAAGAGTCGACTGAAAACTCCTGGAGTTATAATAATGATCGAGGACTTGTAGTTCCTATACCTCCCTTACATATTCAACAACAACAATTGGCAAATAATATGGATTCAGTTAAAGAAACAAGTAAGATTGAGACTGTTGCCAATGGTACAACTAAAGTAATTACACAAGATGTTGATGGTCAACAAATGCTACAATCTAATTGTTCTAGATGTAAAAAGAAATTTGAACAACCAATAATCGTTCCGAAAGCTAAAGATGTTAATGGGACACGATATTTGGCAGAAGCAAAGACGTTTAAATTATGTCAACATTGTCGTAATTTACAACGACAGAGATCAAGAAGATGGCAAAAGAAGACCAAAGACAAGAAAGGTGTTTGTCGTCGGTGTGGATCTGACATTCCCATAGAAGAACAGAAATTTGTATTGTGTCCTTCTTGTAGACTAAACCTACGATCAAGAAAGGCCAATAGGGCAGCTCAAGGTAGATGTGTTCATTGTTCCGGTCCATTAGATTCTTCAATTCTAACTAAGGAAACTAATCCTACTGATAGTAGTTCAATTTCCACTACCAGTTCCAAGAGTAGTACTTTAGATGGTGTCAAGGATGGGAAAACTAACTATAAAGTTTGTAAACGATGTCGAGAGAATGACAAGATCAGACGATCCAACTTGGAAAAAATGGGCAATTGTAATCGTTGTGCCAAGGCTTTGGATCCTGATGATTTTGGAAAGCATAAAGTATGTGCTAAATGTCGGTCGAGAAAAAGAAAAGGTTCCAACTCCACTGTTTCTCCCGTGGGATTACACAACAGCCCAGTTCTTAACAATATTGGTAATCCATTAATGAACTCCATGTCTCATGCAATCGCTGTAGGTGGGATGATGCATCAAGAGCAAAATGGAATCGCTATGGCCCCAAGTAATGGTGTTGTATATCCCGAGATGATTGGTGGTCAATATGGTATGCCCTTCCAAGGTCCACATTATTCCCAACAACAACAACCACCTCAATATGTACAAGATCAACTGTACACAATACAAGGTCAACATAATCCTTATGTTGTAAATCAAGCCATGTCGTCAGGAAAACCACTTCAATATGTGTTAATGAATCAACAACAACCCTATGCTTCTGACTTTCCCAATTCTTATTCAAATAATAATAATTCAAATTAGATTATATGTGTTAGATGTTATATTTATTATTTTTCAATTCGTAGGTAGGACTGGTGTACTTTTAAAAAAGTTGGATATTTTGTAAAACTATTATGTACTTTTTCTTTTATTTAAACAATCTCAAATAAAAATATTTATTTTGCCCTCTGATACTTGTAACTTGTAACAAAAACTAAAAAAAGAAAAAAAAACTCCCAAGAATTTCACGGGGAGTATCGCCATAGGATTTTTCTTGTATGGTTTCAATCCGCTTGTGCGTACAACCAACCACAAAGGCATTATATTATTGTAAACTTATTTCGAAGGCACGAGATATTTTTTCGTCTTGTAACTCTACCCCATTTTTGTGGTTGGTTTTTTCTGGCATTGTTCTTCAAAATCATGCATGAGGCGGGAAAAAATAAAACTGACAGACAAAAACGTTTAGGCATAGAACCGCCCAATTATTATCAGGAGTAAGAAATGGTTCCGTGATGTTGCTGCCATGCATAGCCGTGTATACGACACGAGTAGTTTGCACAATACATATTATTCATTATATAATTTGTTGAATTTACACCCAGAGTTGGTTGTATACGTTCAATCAAGTGCATCTAGGATCATTCTCTATCTGCGCGCCAAACTAGGACCAATCATATTATTTCTTCTTCAGAACGAACAACTTTGAAACACCAGACACCACAATGAACAATTTTACTACAAGTTGACAATATATCTACAATATACGTGGAAATATTTATTTTATTTATTTGTTGGGGGCGGGGTTAAAATGTGTGTCATGTTTACAATTTGGCGGGTAAGCCGGGTAATGGTGGTTTAAAATATTTTGGTTTATTTTCTATGGGCTTATAACCTTATTATTTAATTGTAAAATAAGTTTTGATTTTTTTTTTTTTACAATATTTGTTGACATTTTCTTATTCAGAAATCTACCTTTATTCAACATTAGCTAAAGGTTTTCTAGTTGGAACCAATTTAAAAGAGAGCTCCCAAAAAGAAATCACTGAGTTAATGGAAAACATAAACAATCAGAATAACGTTTACACGAAGCAGTCCAAGAAAAGAAATAGAATTCCCATTTCCCATCTGAAATATTTCAATTGGAACTTGTTTGTTGGTGATTTCTCCTGATTATGGTTGTTCAGTAATTGCATGATTCTTTCACATGCTGTTGTTCACAAACACGAATGTTTGCACATCCAAATCTTAGTGTTAGTCCAAAAGTGACAAGGGTTGACTGATAGAAAGTGTTACTACTACATGGGGCTCTTAAGAAAGAAAATCTGGAACCAGTACCTGAACCATGTTTGAGACTTATACTTGAAAAAGGTGAAATTGTGAGACTTACTGCGAAATCATAAACATTTGTGAAATTGCTTCAAAATTAGTCAATTTTATTGAAAGAAAGAATTAAACTCGGTTGATCAGAACTAGTATATGCTCCGAGGATTAGAATTTGGAAACAACGATTTGTTTGAAGGAATGTTAATGTTAAAATCGAGGAGTATTACTTGGTTTCTTCGTAACATCAGAGCTTTGAGTGTTTTTTTTTTTACATCAGAGACTTTCCAATTGAACGAAGTTCAATAGGACATGTTATATCAACTAATTCCAAGTTATTGTTGCAAATTCAAGTTCGATGAGTCATGGTTGATTACTTTGGGTTGTGGAGAATATGGGAAAAGCAGTAAATATTTTTAGCAACTTCTTTTGTGGGAATATCATTCAGGAATTTCCAGATAAAGCAGTTCAAATTACGTCTACAACTAACTGTGTACAAGGTCTCCTTTTGAAAGAAGTTCTATATACACAAAGTTAATTTCATTTTTACAAATATGCAAGTTGAAAATTGAATATTAGAGAAGAAGTGGGTGATTTTGTACCACCTGCAATAGATATAATGGAATACTGATAATTAATCATTCATTGGTCTGTACTAGATAAGATGAACCAACGCTTGTTTGGCTCCTTCACTTGAACTAGTATTGATTCTTACAACAATAGAAAAAAACTTCGCGAAATATTCACCCACTTACATAACCTCACAGGGAGGTGGCATATTCCCCATTCCGTTGACGAGATAGCAGAATCTCTGTTCTCAAATCGCAAACACGGGATTTGTCTAGTGACAGTGAAACAACATAGAACATCATAATTATTGGAGATTGAGAACAAGAAAGTAGAAGTTTAGTTTAAGTTATAGATTTCAAACTAGAGTTACTACTTAATTATGTTAATTTCTACTTTTATCTATCTAACGATTGCAGTCAATTTTTGTAAAAGTAAATGTTTTGTTCTGGGTTAAGGTGGGGTTGCTATGGTAGCGCAATTTTAAGGTACAAATTCTTTTTTTTTCCTGTGAAAAGATGTTAAAAAAATGTTAAAAAAATGTTTTGTTTTGTTTTTCCAATTAAAAAAAAAACCTCCAAAAGTGGTCTCCAGATTACCACATTTGTACATTAAGGTATAAAAGTACCACTATCATTGTCCAACGTTAAACTAAATATACTCGATTAATATTGAATTGATCACTGCACACCACATAACTTGCTTCAACAATAGATACAACCAACAAAGTACTAACACAGTCAATTCCCACACACGACACTAATCTGTTTTCCTAATCCTGGCAAGATGATGTCTCGAAACAATTTGTCAGATACCTCTTTGGCATCGTCTAAGGATAAAGATTTACCACCGGTACCTTCACCTTTAGAATCTACCATGATGATTCAACAGGATTCTGGCAATGATTATTCTGAATTATTACAAACAAAATCATTAAAGCGAAAGAATTTCAAAAAGCTTTCTCTAGATGCTTCCCCTACTAAAGACGACAGTCGTATACTACATGAAGACAATGCCATGATTAGAGAACCAATTTCTTTAAGACAAAGAAGACAGAGACCAGCACCTATTCTTAATTTACCCACTTCTGATCCTACCAGTCGTGGATCACCAACTGCATTAATATCACAACATTCCCCCCTTTCAGGAATGATTGTTAGTCAAAGTTTGAGTAGAAATAATAGTAGAACAGGTGGTTCTAATATTCAGTTGAATATAAACAAGAGTAATAGAAATATTGATCCTGATCAAGAAACTTCAGCAGAAGTAATTATAAATCAAATATCAAATTTAGAACTTAATAATGGGAAACAAGGAGGTCGTAAACGACAAACTGTGATATCGTCAATTTCACCTACAAAATCTACATCATCTTCACCTTTAGAACCAAAACAACCCTTTGTTGGGTCGAGTGAGACACATTCACCTATTGCCACTACAGGTTCTTTTGAATTAAATGTCAAAGATTTAGTCACATTGAAATCATTGGGTTCAGGTCATTCAGGAACAGTTTCCAAAGTACTTCATGTACCTACTCAAAAAACCATGGCCAAAAAAATCATTCACATTGATCTGAAGAGTGTAATTCAACGACAAATTATTCGTGAATTACGTATATTGCATGAATGTCATTCTCCATATATTATTGAATTTTATGGGGCATTTCTCAATACTAATAATACAATTGTTATTTGTATGGAATATTGTAATTGTGGATCCTTGGATAAAATTTTACAATTATGTGAAAATAAACAATTTCCTGTGCTTGTATTGAAGAAACTTGCATTTGCTATGCTTTCAGGATTGACATATTTATACACCACACATAAGATACTTCATCGAGATATAAAACCAAATAATGTATTGATGACACATAAGGGAGAATTCAAACTTTGTGATTTTGGTGTTTCACGAGAATTGACAAATTCTATGGCCATGGCAGACACATTTGTTGGGACATCCACGTATATGTCCCCTGAGAGAATTCAAGGATTGAATTATGGGATTGAGTCTGATGTATGGTCCATGGGTCTTATGATGATAGAATTGGCTAGCGGAGTGCCTATATGGACTGACGATGAGGAGGAAGACGAAGAAGTTCCTTCTGGTCCTGAAGGTATATTAGACCTTTTACAAAGAATAGTTAATGAACCAGCACCGACGTTAACAAAGAAGACTAATCCCGTTACCAAGATCAAATATGATGAGAAATTATGTGAATTTATAGATTCTTGTTTAATTAAAGATGATAAAAGCAGGAAATCACCTTGGAATTTGCTAGATGATAAAGAAGGTTTCTTACAAGGTGTTGCGGAAGGGATATATGATAAAGAACATAGAGTTTGGGCCAAACAAATACGAAAATTAAGTAAAGAAAAAAACGAACAAGATAAATAGTGTAAATATAATATAAAAAAACTATAAATTAGTCATATCTTCACTAACTGCTTTCGATATCTCTACTCCTTGAACCTTTTGATTATAACTAGCACTAGGTTGTAATCGTCTTGTACTTCTAATTTCATCAGTGGCATAACCAGGAATTTTAATATTCCAATTACGTTCCAAATGTAATTGAACATCTTTAGCATCAATACTATCAACTTTTCGATGTTTAGCCAATCTGCAAGCAAAACTAGTCACAGAATGAATAAACTCATCTGCAAGATCCAACAACAATTCCTCAACATTCCCATCAATGTTTGTTTTCCCATCACCTTCATCTACACCCATGGTGCTTACTAAATCAGTCAATTTCCGTTTCTTTAAAACTCGACCACTTCCCTTTTCCATAGCACCAGCAGCACTCCCATCGGCAAGATCAAATGTAGGTAATTTCATAATGGCGGGAGAGTCCAAGAGAATACTTAATGTGTTTGCAGCACCTCCAGTTAACGTTGGTCTTGTGTCAGCATTAGAATTGAAAGTAACAATTGTAGGTGGTTTAACATCAACAGAACTGGAAATGGGGATTGATGGTACTGCAGGTTTCATAATTCCTTGGAGATTGAGTAATCCTTGGGAGCCAGTGGTTGTTCCACCTGGGGAAGCCACTGATTTTGATCGAGGTTTCAGAGGGGTTTGTTGTTCTTTTGATTCTGGACCAGTAGGTGTTGCTGTTGGTGCTGCTGTTGGGCCAGTAGTGGTTGGAGCAGGGGCTGAACTTGGAACTATTGGTGCTGGTGATCCTGCAGCTCCTGCTACTCCTGCAGGACCAGCACCTATTGGTGTGGCTGATGGTGCCAGAACTGGTGCTGACAAGGATGGGTGTGCCTGTTGTGGTACAGCCCTTTGAATCGGTTGTTGTTGTTGTTGGTGAAGATGTGATTGAGGAGTAACTGATGCTGGTCTACTATTGACTTGAGGCATTGCTTGCTGTTGTTGTTGAGGTGTAGCTATTGTTTGGGGTTGATATGATGGAGTTGGTGCCAGGGCAGACATATTGGATTGTTGAGGTAATCTTTTGGATGGCATTTGTGGAGTTTGTCTCATGGGAAGGGGACTTGCTCCTTGAGGCATCTGTCCCAACATTTGTGCATTTTGCATGTTTCTTTGTTGTTGCATAAATTGTTGTTGTGGTTGTTGTTGCTGCATTTGGGGAGGAACTTGTCTCTGTTGGAGAGGTGGTGATTGATTTGCCATTCCTCCAGGTGTGGGTGCCCCAGTAGGTGCTCCAGCTGCTACCACTGCTGCTGTACCCGCTTGTTTTGCTTTATTCATTAATTGATTTCTAATAAAAATTCCCACTTTCTGAAACTGCTGAAATTTACCGCGACATTCAACCAATTCCTTATCAATAACAGCAATTTGTGCTGGTGTAATATTGCCCTTTTTACTCTGTTCCAAAATCTGTATCCTATGTTGAAGCTCCACCAATTTCTGTCTTACTTGAGTCAATCGTTCCATGGTGATATTATTGGGACTAATATTATGTATTGCTTGATTAGAACCTGATCCTGTGGTGGACATGGGTGTACCTGCACTTACAGTTTGTCGGTATTGTTGTGGTATTTGTTGATTTTGCGTGGGTGGAGATTGTTGTGGTACCAAGGGGGATTGCTTCATTTGTTGTCCTGGAGTGGGTGCTTGTTTTTGTTGAATCATAGGAGATTGTCTCATATTGGCATTGGGTGAAGGCATTACTGGAGTGGAATGATTTGAAGGTTGTCTTGGTTGTTGAAGCATTTGCATTTGGGGTGAAGTTTGTGCTGATTGGGATTGGGATTGTTGTTGCTGTTGTTGCTTGAATGAGTTGGTTCTTTGTGCTTGTGCTGCAGCTAATGCTTGTGCTTGTGCTTGAACTGCTTGAATTTGTTGTTGATGTGAGGGGTCATTTAATGAATTTTGTTGTTGTTGTTGTTGCTGTTGCTGGCGTTGAAGCTGTTGTTGTTGCTGCTGTCTACTCTTTTGCGCCAGATAAGTTGTCAATATCTTACGTATATTGTCAGCACGACTAGCATGTTCTTGTCGCTCATTTTCATCTGTAGAATTCTTAACCAAATTCATTTCTGATTTTAATATTTGAACAAGTTGACTAATTTGAGCAGGAGTAATATTCATTGGTCGAGGTGTCCCACTTGCTCCAGGAGTGGCACCACCTGCTGCACCATGCTGCTGTTGACGTTGATTATTGTTTCCTCCAACATTTTGGTTGGATATGCCTTGGTTATTCATGATTGATGAAGGGGGGAGCTGCGTTAATTTGCTGGAAAAAAAATAGGTGAACTGTCCAACTGGTGATTTGCTATTACTATCGATCAGATGTTCACCTGGGATGTGCTTTGGCTAGTTTTTAGGAAACTGTAGTTAAAAACAAAGTTGTGTATTGATTTTGGCTTCAATTTTATTTATTTGTTCGTGAACAGTTAGTATTTTTGTGTGCAGGACTAATATCGTCTCATAAACAATGTCGTATCCTGCTTACCATCACGACATTCCACGGTTACTCTACTACCAGCGTTAAAATATGGAAGCTTTCTTTCATTTCCTCTAAACAGGGTTCTAGTAGTAGTATGTTAGGTTCTTTAGATACTTTTTTATATATTATTTATGTATTTTACCATTAAGAAGTTGTATACTAAACACCAGATGCAAAGTATCTGGTAGCACTTTTTTTGCAGTCAATGATTGTTCCCAACAAAACGTTAATTGTGTTATTCTGTTCTCTAACTACTTAATATGTATATAAATTTCTTACTATAGACCTGGAAAGAATGATATGTGACAATTTGGTTGAATTCAATGCATTTCTTTATCTTACGACATGAATTGTTAATTATGGTTTGTTGGTTTCAACATATTTCCTAATTTCAACTGTCATCAAAGTAAAATACCTTGATTAAGGATATCTCATGGATACCATCAACAAGACACCAATTTTCAATGGTTGTATAATTGTTAAGAGTTCAATAACAAGAAAAAACCATCTAACCTGTCTAAACAGTTAACCAATTGTGTCACTGGATGAAGAAAACGCATCCAAACATATTATCACAAGCTTCATGAAAGTTTCAAGGACATTGTTCAATATTAACAGCAAGCTAATTTCTTCGATCCTGCTGGAAATTGTCGTTAAATTTTATTTTTTGTGAACTTTTGCAAAATATTTTCGAATTGTAGATCTCGAATCTTAACCAGGTGTTGTCCACTCTTACTTGAGGTTTATTCTAATATTTCTCATCATTAAGCAAACTACATTTAAAGAAGGTACATCACTTGAATGTTATTGAGAGTTTTTAATTTACAAGTTATAATCGCTTCATTGGAAAAAAGGGTATTTAAAAGTCTATTGAAGTAACTACTAATGCCAAAGAACAAACAGCAACCCAGCCAAACTTACAACTAGCCATGAATACCATACTCTGCATCCCAGGGCAGTACTCTTGTCTTCTTTATCTGTCAATTCTTCTTGACTTTTAAAATCACTGGAAATCTCTTCAATATCTTCTTTAGTAGTGTATACAACAGGAGCCACGGATATCTGTTTATTATCCAAGTCAAAGTACAAATACATCCTGCGAAGGAAGTTATCCCCAAGTATCGACAATGAATTATTAGTATCGATATCCAATCCCAAGACACACTTCTCACCTACAGTTCTCAATAATTCTTTTACTGGGAAATCAATTGGGTGTCCCTTGAAATCAAGTCGAAGCACGACACTTGAAGGTAAGTCACAATCCACTACATAGAAATCATTCATTTCATCATGATATGCACCCACTTTCTCGGCTATTGATTCCACTATGTCTCGAGTAAATCTTGAAAATGTACAGCCAGTATCCAATAGTACATTTGGCCCCTTGTTGGCGATCTTTGCCAGGGTTGTTCCATTATGTACTTCCATACTGCTGATGGGAATACGAAGTCGGGCAAGAGAACCAGGATCATTATGTATATCTATTGTAGCTAAACTACCTGAATATTTAGCATGATCGATTGCTCCAAAAAGTATTGCTCCATACAGTGGTGGTTGTGCTGAATGCATATATATCGAATACAGATTTGTGTTAATCATGCCTAAATTTTTCAATTTAAGTGGGAGATTTTCATATGGTTTACCATGTTTTGTATTGGGCGATACTGATTCAGGTAATCCTATACCCATGACTCCTATTTTGGAAGAAGTTTTCTCGGCAAGTGCAAAGGATAAGTTGGTGATTGATGTGGTGGAACCTGGAATTATGACATTATCATATCCCCAGAACCCTGTGGTAGACACACCATCAATATAAGTAATACTAAATGGTTCAGTATCATTTTTGACAAAACTAGTTGAATCCAAATAATTGAAAGCACCATTGTCAAAACAAGGTTTATAAGCTCTAACAATTAATCTTTTCAAGATTTTATCAAGTATAGTAGGTTTTTTCAAGTCTTTCCTAACACAATTGGCTTCACTGGACATGACCCAAAAGTCAGATGATCCTGTATCAAGAATAACACGTACTGGATCTTTATTTGATCCAATTTCAAGTATGGTGGTATACACACTAAACTCATTCAGTACAGGTAATTTAAGACCTAATCTCTTTTCAAGATATGATGATGATAATTCTTTGCCATCGCTACGTCGAGTTTCTATGTCAAGTTTAAGCGGGGCTTGATTTGTTAGTACTGCGGTTATTAAGTATATAAGTATAAGTATTTGATCTAACATGTTTGAAGAATTACAACTGTTTAGTTGAAAATTACCCCAGATGAAGGGAATATATGAATTTTATATTAAATGGAGGCATCGGAAGCATGACAATGATATATTATTTTTGCAGCTTGTTATTCTTTCATTTTTTTTGCCATACAAAATCAAATGTAGTAGGAATTATTTTTTTGCGGAAAAACAAGAATGACCTGATGAGCATCACAAGTCATGATGGATGTTCTTACGTCACTAATCATGCCTAAAACCTTAGATTTGACACGATCCAAGGTTCAGGCTACTGTAAACAGTACTCACTACAAAGTATTACAAAATTAATATATTAAACATTAACAGAAGAAACTATAAAAAATCCCATTAAAAAAATCTATCTAAACCTTCTCAGAAACAACCTCTTCCGTAGCACCTTCATCCTTCTCTGAGTTCCCAACAGCAGCAGCCTTTTCCTCGGCTAACTTCTTGAAAAATGCAGCATATCCATATTGACTCTTTGCTCTTAACTTTGCCCCAAAATATCCAAATATAAATGGAACAGGAACCATAGCCAAAGCAATAAATCCGAACAAACTACTGGCCCAACCAATTCCCAAGTTTTCATAACATTGTACCGTAAACAAGGGGAATACACTAGCTAACAAATAACGTAACAAATTGTTAGCAGCAATAGCTGATGCGACATTGATTGGTGGGAATGACATCGAGAAATACAACACCACAGCAAGGAACACAAGAATTAACCCAAATCCAAATGGAATTCCTGCTGCGGTGGGAGCAAGCCAATGAATTGATGACTTGGCAGTCCATCCCATCCAGAAAAGAGAAATTGGAAGGAAAATGGCTCCGATTTTTGCAACGAGAAGTTTTGATTCTGGGGCATCCCAAATGATTTGTCCATTTTCATCACGTTTACCTCGAGTTCCATCAGGGTTCTTAGGGAAGTAATATACTTTATCAAGGGTAACGTAAAAGGCGATACCAAGGACTAACCCAATACCAACACTGATAAAAGTAAGTCCCAGAACACCTAAATCCATATGATAAACACCACGGAAAATCACAGGGAAGGCTTCAAAGAAGGCAAACAACACAGCAAAGATAAATGACACATATATGGAAAAGAAAAACACAATAGGTTCTTTGAATAATAATTCAATTGGTCGTAATAAATCGAAAAATATAACACGTTTGAGGAATGCAGCGTTAATCTTTGGTGCATTGACTTGTAATCCACGTTTAATAGCACGATTCTTTAAAATCACAGGTTTATAAGTTTCTGGTGACAATATAACAAAGGGCCAAACAATTCCGAAAAACATCAACAATACCCAAGATGCTGCCCATTGCCAATTCTTATGTTCAGCTGCAAATCCACCAATAACTGGACCCAAGACAGGACCTAAGAATGGACATAAACAAAACAAGGCGATGGCAAATGATTGTTCAGCTGGTTCCTTTGACCAAATATCAGAAATTGTACCACCACCCATAGCCATTGCTGGACTGGCAAAATATCCACAAAAGAAACGTAACACCAAAATAGTTCCTATATTTTGAGCAAGACCTACACCCATGGTGAACAACATAGCAACAGGTAACGACAAAATATATATCCATCTTCTTCCAAATACTTCTGACAAGGGAGCAGCAATAGCAGGACCCAATGCCAACCCAATTAAATAAAATGTCAACCCAGCAAGGGATAATTCTTGTGATGCACCAAATCTAATCATAATCTCAGGAATACCACCAGTATACATTGAAGAACCAAGGGAACAACAAAGGCACATGAACGCAACAGTATATGTCACCATCCATTTCTTCCACGAGGGCCAATTATGTGGATTATCTTTATCTTGATCATCATCGTAGTCCAATTCCTTTATATCCCATATCTTGTTTTCATGATCACTTATAGTAGGTTGTAATGCTGGGTATTGCTGGGAAACTTCTTCAAAAGCAGCTTCTTCAATTGATTTATGTGAGGAGATTCTTTCAAGGGTATATTTTCTATTCAATTCATTTTCATCGTAGTCTGGAGAGTATTCTTCAATTTGATGGATATCATCATCATCCAGGGACGTGTCATTTTTGAGTGTTTCATCTGTATGGTGTGATTGAGAGTCAGGTACAACAGGAGGAACAACAGGCTGTTGTTCAATAGTTTCCACTTGTTCTATAGGTGCAATTTCATCAGACACTTCTTGTCTTTCAGTGTGAATAGAAGCATCATCAGACACTTCTTCATTTATATTAGTTTGTTCAATTGTTTCTTGATCTTCTTCACCCATAGATCCCTCATCAGCCGTAACATATGCCGAAGATCCAGTTGAGAAAGATTCTCTTGTGGATTCAAATCCCAGTTCTTGGGTATTACTAACAGCTTGTCTTAATTGATCTTCTTCTTGTTGTGAAGTACCAAAAATACCCATGTTAAATTTATTGGTTAAGAATTTATAAAATTAAAAACTATGAAATTTCAAAAACTTATATAAACGACACCGGAGATAAAGTACACATATTACACAAAACCTAAAATCCAAGGAAAATGCGGCAATACTTAAAAAAAACTTCCCACAAATCCGATGCGATGCGATGTGACAAAAGACACTAATTCATTAACAATGAAACAGGGCTTGGGATAAGATTTTCCTTACTACATTCCTGCACATGAACAAGATTACAAATTTGATATTTAAACATTTGAAAAGAACAATGACATCACGTGTTACAGGAACATACATTTACGAGCTGGACAGGTTTTTTTGTTACTGGAATTAATTGAACCGAGGTTCCCATCACAAAGCCCGTTCCCAGTAAATTTGTAATCAGCAATGATTATTTCTAAGATACCGGAGATAGACTGCATAGGGATACCACTATTAGTAATCTCCCTTGTTGATGAATATTGTTATAACTCCGAGAGAGTTTACCATGATTCGCATAAATCCGGTCTTCCTTGCACGATGGGTTAAACATTCTGTCAAAAGGTAATATTTTTCTTATCTTAAACAGTGGCTTATTCTCTTGTTCTGCCACGAAACGATTTGAACTACATGATTTTGTGAAATACAAAAACATTTGACGATACCTATATGTTCACAAAGTCCGAGAAACACGTAAACACGTAAACAGATTAGAAAAATAAACAAACAATCCATATTGTACGACTTTGTCCTTAATTGCCAAGATAATTTATGAACAGACTCTGAAATATATTCACCCCAATTTGTCAATATATAGTTAAACCAAAAGAGTCACACGTTTAAACTCTTAGAGTTTAACCATATTTTTATTCACTTGGAACCATTGAATTATCCAAATTAGTCAGGCGTTATAACATATAAGTGTATAAACCTTTCAATCAGGTTAGAAGTCAAATAATAATAAAGTTATTTAACTCCCAATCCGTTCAAACATTCACTATGTATATGTTGATCCAGTCCTGAAAAAAGGTAATAAAACATGATTGAAAATTTCCAGTAAATTTCTCAAAGAATCAAATTTAAAAGCTACAGTATAATTTTTAACATGTACAATGTTTATCTACCAAAGACTTTAGAGGAGAACTATGAAGCAAAATATTTTTTCTCTGTAAAGGTCGTGCGTTCTCGCAAAAATGATAAGCATTATTTTAAATATTCTTTATAGACCAAATTACATGGGATAACATAAATAATATCTTTTGTTTGCCTCTTGATAAAATAACAAACTGGTCCCCAGAAAATCTGTTCCAATCTAGGAAAGCTTGTTCCTTGTACCCAGAAATCTCTAATCAGTGTTATATCACTCTGATAATCCCCCCATTCATTCTGGGAATAATATACCTTAAATATTCTGTGAAATTCTTCTAGACCCAACTTTTGTACCATTCGAGGTAACTGGTCATCATAACGGAAATACAATCTTTGTAATGATTCTTCGTGTTGCAACCAAATACTATCAAATCTCGCAACAACATCCTCATCCTCACTCTCATCCCCACCCTCTAGTTCAATAATTCTTAAATGGAATGTAGTTAATGAATTCGGTCTCAATGTGTTGAATATTCGCTCAAAGTCAATGTCTTGACAAATAAGTGAAACACTATGTAGACTTTTCAAATTGGAAAATAGTTCAAGCAATTCATCTTGGAATGTATCAGGATATTTGTTGGAAAAGATTAAATGTAGTTCAAACTTAGATATGATTTTCAAATTAAAAATTTCCTTAGTTTTTTTAACCAGATTCTTCTTGATGGACGTCAAAAATGTAATACATAACAGTTTGATAGGTAAATTATTGAATCCAATCAAAGTGAGTTTTTCAAAAGCATCAGGATCCGTGAAATAGATTTCCAAAGCAGTTAAATTACATAAATTTGCGATTGAAGGCAAGCTCTTATCTTCTACATGCAGCATAAACAATTTGAGCTTCTTTACCCAAGACAATTTTTGGGATGGAGGATTTAGAACAGGAATTGTGTTTCTTTTAGATAAGATGAGCTGAGTTGATTGATAGTTTTGTTCCGGATTACAAGGAACATAATTATTAGCTTCTGTTTCAATAACTACTGGAATCCAAGGATAGAGCAGTTGTAGTGTGTCGGACCTGGGATCAGAATATGTAAAAATCATCTTTTTCACAAGATCAATATTTGGAATATCGGGAGGCCAAGGAAATGATTTCCAGTTATTGACAATGGTGAAATTCGTGGAAAAAGGAGTATATAGATTGCTTCCAATATATATCTCATAATCTAAAGTAGAATTGAAATAAATAGATTGATATAGTTTAGCTTTTCCTAGATAATATAATCTATGGTTAACAATACAAACTTGACAAACGTGTATTTGATTGAGATGATCAAGAATTGTACTGATTATATCATCAGGAAGTGACATAAGTGTTATCTCCTTTCTTTTCTTACTTGTTTTGGTTTCTTGAATATCATAAAGTTCTAACATCACTTGTACTATTTGTTTAATGGCCCTTATCATGGTAACGTTACTGTCTAAACTAATACATATTTTCAAGAATCACTATTGCGTTTGGATTTTTATCACAATACTTGGTGGGAACCATAGTTTCCTAAATCCTCTGGGATACTATCCTTGTCTTTTTGAAGGATTTTGTAATGCATTTTGATTTGAAAAACTTCCAAACGTGAAGAAAACCACATCGTTATTGGATACAAATTGGGGTTGGAGTTTTCAGTTCTGCTCGACAGTGTAACATAAAAATGTTGTATCAAACATTTGTTCAGAAATTATTTCTTATACCTCAGGTAACTTTAATCTGTAATTGATAGTATAAACTTGACAAACATGTATTTGATTAAGATGATCAAGAATTATACTGATTATATCATCAGGAAGTGAAATAAGTGTCAACTTATCCCTAAGAACAACTTTAGTGCCCAGGTTTGTTTGAATATCATGATGTTCTAACATTTCTTGTCCTACTACAATTCAAGAACCACTACTGTATTTGGAATTTTCGTAAGGTAAAATTTTGTAAGATATAGTTTCCTAAATCCCAAGGTATCACATCCTTCTCTTTTCTTTTCCTTTTTTTGGAAGTGTTGTTAAACTTTTGATGGGAGAATTTTCAAAACAGGACGACTCGTACAGAAAATTACAGCCTAATCGAATACAAATTGGAGGAGATGTTTTTAGTTCTGCTCCTTTATGTAACAGAAAAAGACCAAACCTGACATTGCTGCGAAAACTCAATTGTGTTTGTCCTTCGAATGTATATATTTCATCAAATGTGCGAAAACTCTTCATAGTAGTATTTTCAGTCATGGCCACCAATTACATTATTGTGCAAAATTTACTTTTTCAACAATTGGTATAGATAGTGGGCAAAATTCTGAATCATTCAAATTCTATACAGTTTATAAGTTCAGCAGAAATATTAATATCTGAGAAGCGCCTTTTTAGTGCACTTTGGAAAATATTCCACATTTATTTAATTGCCTTAATCCCAAACTTTTTATTTTATTGGAAGTAAAGCAGCAAAAAAAGCTAGACGTTTTGAAAAAATTCAATTATACAAAAATTTGACGTCTCTTCAAACTCTACCCTATGGTGCGACAGCGAATGAGTTTTTTGGTTGCAAAAAATAAAAAAACTACTCTCCTGCAAAAAAGCAGTACATGACACAGTTTGAACTCCTTGGAAATATCAGAAATCCATACATAAGTAAGTTTTGATTGTCCCTAACATTTGCAAATCCTTGCGCAATCATTGAATAAATATCAAAGAAGTAAAATCTGACAGTTAGGAAATAACTCGAAGGATAGCTTGTTATGTACAGCTGGTTCAAATATAAAAAGGGAAATAAAATCTCAAAGCTGCTTCTACATTGTGATTCATTAAATCATCTACTTCAATGTATAGATAAGTATATCCAAACCAAAATTCAAACAAAACCATTCCAAGGGTCTGCCATTACCACCACGACCTCCACCTCCAACTGAGCCAATTATCCCACCACATGATGATACTGCTGATGTTCAACTTACACCACAAAGTGGACAAACTATAAGAACACGTGATACTAGTGTTTGTACTCAACAACCAAGTCAAACAGCTGTTATTCCTAATCAAATTACACAAACCCTAGAGTGGAACAATATTCCCACTGAAGGTCTTCAACCCACCAGCCAAAACACAACTGAGATCAATCAATTAAGGGAACTCGTGAATAATCTTACGAGATCTCAGAATGACCTTATTTAAAGAGTTCATAGATTAGAAAATGGAAATAGTCCCCAATCAACTAGTACAGATTTAGAAAATCAGGACAGTGGTGTTCGTGATATTGACCTTTGCAAGATAGTTTGGAAGTTTTTCGTAAAAAAATGGAAGAGATACCGTCCTAGCTATGATACCTGGCTTCTAATTATTGATTTGTTAAAGTTATTCGTGGAATTGATTAACGCGGGATATAATGTCAAGAGATATAATGCGGCCACTAATAATTTAAAGGAGTGAAATATATAACATATTCGATGCTGTTGAATTATATAATCAATTGACTAAATTAGTATTTAACATTGACTTTTTAACTTGTAGTATTGAAAACCAAGCAAACCTATATTTTCGGCATATCCAGAACAATATCCCGATATTATATATTGTTGGAATTCTCTTCCTTTTTATGAGTGGTATTCTATAATTATAACCATGATGTTCAATTACTTGTCTTTTTACATTAAAACGTAGTTCACATTCCAGAATTTTCAGTATTGGATATTTCCCTCTATTTATTCATCACATATACTTATGTCACGAATACTTTATATTAAAGTTTTGTTGCCTATATAAATAAGTAAGGGAACAACGCAATAAATACCCAAATCATCGAGAATGACATAAACTACTGATCTATATAAAATCCTGGACCAATATTTGCAGTTATTTCTTTTTAAAACCAACGACTGATTGTTGCGGAATAACTTTACTACCTATATATACTCTATACATACTCTATACAAAATTCTAATTAACTTTTTGTTTGATTATCCCATCCATAATAAGTCTTTGCTCGAATATACCCAAATGAAAAATTACACCCAAACACAACAACAATAAACCCGACAAACATGAGGAAGAACTTCAACCCCAATGGTTCAAACAAGGCATTAACAACTATAGCTATTGTTTCCACGGCAATTTTGGATAGATTGCCTGCTCCAGTCAATGGATCTTGATTCATACATCGTTCATACATGGCACATTTCTTTTCAAGCAAGGGGACAATAGTATCTGGATGACATTTATTCTCAACATACGCTCGTTTACAAGTTTCAATTGATGTTAGGATTGTTGTTGATTGTTGAGTTATTCTGTATGATATATCACGTTTTATAGCAAGTGTTAGACCTCGAATTAGGTGGATCAAGTAGAGTGAGGCAAGTATGTTTATGACTAGTTGTAAATATGACGATAACATGTAGGGAATTCTTTCCAGAGGGTGAATGTTTGATTTCCAAGGAACAGGTAAGGATAATTTAGTAGGAAGTGTTAGTTGTTGTTGTTGTTGTTGTTGTGGAGGGGGCTTTTCTAACTCTGTTTGTTGATTATGCTGTTGAGGATTGAAATAATAGTGATTGTGTAAGTGTACTGTAGTTGGGGTAGTAAATGACTTTCTCATTTGATATGATTGATTCATACTATTTTCATAGAATGTAGTTGGTGTGGAATTAACATTAGTTGAATCGCTTTTGGCCAAGAATGAGTTTATAGAAACAGGTGAATATGAAGTGACGTTTCGATTGCGTAGCACAACACTGTTGTTTAGTTTTGTCATTGAACTAGTATTAAATTCATAGTCTATCTTGTCTTGCTGTTGTTTTGTAGTCAGTGTTGGTGGCGGCATTAATAATAATTGCGGTTTTATAGCAAGTTTAGCACCTAACATTGTTGGAGATAGTAGTGTGGATATAAAACTTGTGTCATCATCTTCCTCTTTCTCCTCTTCCTCTGGCAGACTGGATTTAGGTTCAGGTATTGTCTCATGAATAGGTTCTGGTTCGTCTAACATAGTTGTATCTTCAACATCATCAATATCCATCAAATCATCTTCATCCAGATAATACACCATTCGTGTATTATTATCATTAAGTGATAGTGACAGGAGTAAACTGCCATCAAAATCATGTTGAGGTTGCGTATGAAACAACATGTTTACTGTTGTGTAAACCAAATTCTCGCGTTTAAAAATTGATCTTTTTGAAAAATTAAATGTTTGAGATGAGTTGAAGAACCTACAAGATTTATCATGGGATCTAAGAAGAAGAAAGCAGAAAAGAAAAAAGACTTTGTTAAACCAAAGCTTAAAGTAGGAAAGACTGCTGCTAAACCTGATAATTACACTGATACTTCGTTTATAGCCAAGACTATATCCTTACCTAATCAATCTATATCTAAAGGTACCAGTAGTAGTACAACCACAACAGTTGACTTATCCCATTACTTATCATTAACAAAACATCATTCGTCAAGTACAAGAAAGGAAGTGTTAATATATATTGAATCACACTTACCATCAACTCCAGCAAGTTATTCTCAAATATTAACTACAGTAATCCCATTAGTTCTCGATGAATCACAATCGGTTCGTTTGACATTGGTGCAACTATTGAAAACTATTTCTGAGAAACAACCAGGATTGTTAGATTTGCATTTGCGTTCAATAATTTTGTTTATTATATCAGCTATGACACATATCCAACCAGATATAAGACATACATCAACGAAATTTCTTAATGTCTTGATTGATAATTGTATAAATTCCTTAGTTGGGAGTTATTTTATCAAAATTTTAAAGATGTATTTTCAAATTATGGGATGGACTTTGGTTGACACTAAGAAACAAGTATCATTAGCAATAACAACTACTAGTATTGAAGGATCTTCCAAGAAAGCACGAATTGGTCATTTACAAGTATTACATAATTTATTAGCAAAATCGTTACAACAGCCACAGGATAGCATTAATGTTGATGAAATTATTGCTATACATCCCCAATCATATAGGTATATTATTCCAACTACTCCGAATCCGTTTGCCTCGTTGAAATTGTTTATAAATGAATTACCAAAACATAAAGAGAATGTAAGTTTAGGTGAAGATATATATACTGTGAGTGATTTAGATTCAATAACTACTGAAGATTTAATTACCAGGAGGAAAGTTGTTGTTGATGTTTTCAAAACTCCGATGATTAATCATTTGAATAATTTGATTAAAGAAGGTGGTGATGTTGGAAGAGAAGCAAATTCTTGTGTGTTGTTATTACAAGAGTTGTCTTAGTTTAATGTGTAAACTTTTTGTAATTAATAGAATATAATATGTATCTATAAATAGTGGTTATTAACAATTGCAGCCAGTTTGAACAAGCAAACAAGTGAACAAACAAGTGAACAAATGAGTGAACAATGAGTGGACAAATGAGTGAATTAAATATTTTCAGTTGAATATATGGAACCAGTTGATTCTATTATATATTATTCAAACAAGTTTTTCAAACTTTAGAACTCTGATTAAATAAATTTACAACTAAATTTACAACTAATTTTATTCTTTTTGCAGTATTTGTTCGTGTGACAAGTAAGAATTTAAAGAAACGAAAAAAAAAAAAAAAAAAAAAAAAGACTTTTAAAAATTTTTCAGAAATTTCATACTTGTCCAACACAAAGTAATCAATGTTCAGATCAATAATTAGGGTGGTTCCCATAACCTTTAGACCAACAATCTTACCAATATTAAGAACTTCGTCCTTCCACACTACCCCCATAACTCTTTCACAAAAGAGAAAACAAAAAAAGGGCAATTCCAAAAAGGAAGAACCAATAGAATCTACTCCAATTGAATCTCCAAAAATTGATTTAAATGATGCTAGAAAACGTTTTGATAATATTCTTGAAAAATTCACAAAATCAGCTACACAAGTAAAATTAGGTAAAACTGATCCCAAAATCTTTGATAAATTAATGATCAATGTTTCAAATGAACTTGTTCCATTTACTTCAATTGCCCTGACTTCTATAAAGGGAAGACATTTTATTATCACAATGTTTGATAGTTCATATAGTAAATATATCTTGAGTTCATTAATTGAATCAGATTTAAATATGAGTGGACAAATTGATCCTCAAAATAAATTTACTTTGAAAATTCCTTTACCTAGTATAACCACTGAATCTAAACGGGAAAATGCAAAACAATTAAAAGAAATATTTGAAAAGTTTAAAGTTGGTAAGACTAATTCATTAGGTGGTGTACGTTCTGATGTTCGTCATAAATTCTTAAAGGATGTCAAATCTAGTAAACTTGCAGATTCAGAACAATTTGAACTTGATCAATTTGAAAAATTACACAAGGAATATACTGAAAAGTTAAATCATATATTTAAAACTACTGAACTGGCAATACTCAAGTAAATATTCTATTATGATTATGTTGACACCATTTGATCACAGTTAAACTATATTGAATCAATTTTTGAGAAGTAGTTGGAGTACATATACAATAGAATTCATATTGATTATCACTAATCATTAACCCAACAATATTTGACCATTTACAATAGGTAAATTTTTTAAAATTAATATTGGAATGTTTCATTTCACTAGCCTTTGTGTGGATTAATGTTGTATAATAGTAACCCATTTGTAAATAGATATCTGTGGAATCTTGTGTTTCACTCATTATAAATTGATTTAATTGTTTGTTTTTATATATGAAATGTAGTATAGGAACTTGTCTTAGTATAGACAAATAACTGGTTTGATTTAACTCTCGTGTAAATTTATCAAGAAATGTTGTTTTCTTTGTGATTTTATCAATTATAGTATTGGCTATTTTTTGAATATTATAGAATGAATTTTTGTTACTACTTAATAAAACAATTGTCAATTGTTTCCAATTCTTGATAAACACATATAAGAATCCATTAGGATTGAAATTTGGCATACATATTGGAAACCACATATCTTCAGTAGTTTCTTCTGTTGTAATTTGTGATTTTGAAGATTCAATTATTGAAAAAAGTAATAGTAAATCTTCATTGGTTAAATTATGATGTTTCAGTTTAACAAAACTAATAATTTTACTATTACTAGTCAATATTGAAAACAATAAATCTGACTCAATTTCAAAAACAGTCTTTTTTGAATCTTGTAATATCTTGCTAAGTTTTTGTCTTGTTGTATATGACATTTTCAAATTTGGTAAACTTGAATTTAATAAAGTTCCAATATAAAATTCAAAATCCGATAGTATACCATATGTCATTTTCATACATAAACAATCTAAATTATGAAAATCTAAATTAGTCAATACTCTACGTAAATCATAATTTAATTTATTATGGAAATTCTTGTCAATTATAGGTTTGGAAAGAATTGATAATAAATAATCATATAATACAGACAACTGTTTGAATACTTGTTCACTCGATTCATACAGAATTTTGGAAATTGATACAAGGATAATTGGTGACTTATTCAAAGCGACAATTTTAACATCACCAATTTTCACACTATACAATTCTTGATTCATATTCTCTTCAAATGTAGATATTATAGTAGTTAGTATTCCCATATATCCAATTATAATATCATCTGAACCATTCATGGAATATATTGGTTTTCCAGCACTCGATAATATAAAAAATTGTTTTAATTTATCATGAAATGTATCATCTGTTTTACTTATAGCAATATGTTTATTAAAATACTCCTCTTCTGACAATTCATTGGGATTAAGAAACATATTCAAATCAAGGAAACTTGTTGATTCAGATGTATCTTCCTGTACCACATTCAACAAATCTTGAATTTCTTCAGGTTCAAATTCTAAACGACTTGGTTCACTTATACTTGGACTATATATTGATTCACTAGGGATTATATTTGATTCAACATTGGTATAAGTTAAGGATACTGTTGGTTCAGCTATTGTAGGTAGGATTGATTTTACTGAATAGATGGTTGACATTGAACCAAGTCGAGTTAGACGTGGTGGCATATTGTGTTAATATGTTGTGTTGTCTACTATGATTGTTTTTTCTTAAATTTCGCAATGTGTATTGATATATTGAAAAATGTATTACAACTAAATTAAATATATATATATATAGATTCTCACTAGATTCTCACTAGATTCTCACTACTCATCTTATAAACATATACCAGATAATCAAGACAAATATCAATCCTACTCCTACAATAGGAACATATTGTCTCAACATTGCTTCAAAATTGATTCTTTGTGCTCGTTTTCTATATTTCAAAGAATCCAGTTTTAAACTACTACTTAAATCACTCATTTTATCAAGGGAATCACCACGATATAATAAATCTTCAATATTTTTCGTCATTACCTTTTTAACATCAGCCAATTCATGATTTAATTTATCTAAATTAGATTGGGCTCTTTGATCTTGATATATCTTTTTTGTCTTGTGTAAAAAATTATCAAAGGAACTAAATCCAAAGGGACGTGCAGTAGTACTCAATGCTTCTTGACCATGAGAATTTTTAAATTCATTAGAGATTTCTGACAAGTATGAAAATGCAAGTTTTCTAGGATATGTTCGTTCACAAATACATATATATATTATGGAATTAGTGATAAGATAATGAATATTGAATTCTCCTGATTCAATTGTTGCTTGAGGTTCTGAATTCGGAGTAATTCTAGTAATTAATAATTTACACTTTTTCTTTTGATCCATTAGTTCAGGTGTATTATCATCATCGACAGATCCACATAAAGGGAGAGCTACAAAGTTAGCATTTATTCAATTGTATTAGTTAGGAGTATTGTACTTACCATCATATCGATAGATTAAAGTTGACTGTATCATTTTACACACACAATATTCACTTTCAATTTGTACACTCTGTTGATATTTGTGAAAAACAAAACAAAAGAACAAACAGTCCAAAATCTTTCGACTAAGGGAAGGAAAAAAAAAAAAAAAACTTGTCACGTGCAAAATCTCTTCCCCTTACAAAATTTTATATTAAAAAAAAAAGAGCAAATGTGTGTGTCTGTTACAAGTGTGTGTTAGTGTGTTAGTAACATACAACCCTACTCAACACATGGATTCCCAAACAGATTATTCAAGTATAAACGCGGATCTAACACAAGAATTAACTGCTGAATTTAAAAATGCCGCTAAATCAATAGCAACTTTATATAACTCCTCGTCAAATAACACAACTACACTTAAATCAGATTTTACTAATGCCGCCAAATCCGTTAGTTTATTATATCAAAAAACAAACAACACAAGAGATACTACTAATAAACTAGGATACTTATCGTGTCTTGATGATTTGTTAGAAGTTATTAGTTCCCATGGTGATGTTGAAAATTGGGTTTTAACTAAGCGAATTGAATTAATTAAGGAAATAATACCGAAAAGTGATGCGAAACAGGAAATACCGAAGGTGGGAGGAACTACATCAGAAACTACTTCAGAAACTACATCAGTAACTACATCAAATATATCAACTGCAACTCTGGATAGAGATTCCAATTCCAATTCCAATTCCAATTCCAATTCCAATTCCAATTCCAATTCCAATTCCAATTCCAATTCCAATTCCAATTCCAATTCCAATTCCAATTCCAATTCCAATTCCAATTCCAATTCTAATTCTAATTCTAATTCCTCATCTATTGAAAAGTTTGACGATAAATTTAAATTTACATTCTCCCTGGATATAAAACCCGCAACCCATTTCCGACCAAGTTTCCCACCATTATCAGTACAACACAACGTTAAACAACGAAGTCAACAAAAGCGATTAGACAAGATTCATAGAATTAATACATCCGATGCTGATATTCAACTAGAAAAATTGAAATTACTACAATTACAAAGTGATTCTCCTAAAAAGAAAGAACCTCCAGCAAAGAAAAGAAAGATATAGTGTATAGTGTATAGTGTCTATTTTTCTTTTTTTGGTATATTTACATATATAGATCAATAACCAAATAACCCATCATCGTTATCTTGATATTCATAATCGGAATATTCTTCACTAGAATATTCTTCTCCTTCACTTGATTCACTATCTATAACATCTTCTTGTAATCCTTCTAAACTTAAACAAAGTAAAGTATCTCCCTTAGATTGTGTAGCTTTAGCTATTTCATTGGTACTTTCCACATTACAATTGACTAATTTACATTTCGTTTGAATGATTACGTTATTTCCAATAATACAATTTTCTAATTGAACATCATCTTCAATTGTCACATTATTCAAGATTAAACAACCAGTTAATTTAACTCGTTTACCAATGATACAATTACTACCAACAACAGTAGCTTTTACATTGGTCTTTTCCCCAAGTGTAGTGTCTTGTCCTACTAATGAATCAACACCAATGTGAGCCTCGGTCTTGTTGGTTTGTTTAATTTGCCCCTTCAGTTTTGCTTGCTCCTTCATGAAATATCTATTAGCTTCCATAAGTACTGGTAAATTGTTACATCTGAAAAATGTGGCTTGTTGAGGTAAGATTAAAAACCCAATAGTTTGTTTGATTTGTGAATGTTTCCATGATCTTCTTGCTAAATCACGAATAATCTTTGTCGTTGATCTTGATTTAAAATATAATTCTGTAAACTTGTTTGGATTCTCTTTAAAAATTTCAAATATTGAAGTACTACCAAAGAATATGGAACTATTCAAAAGCTTTGTACTTATTGTCGCCTTAGGGTATCTCCAACACATTTGAGTTCTAATTTGTAACGATTTGTGAAAATCAATATCTTGTTGATTATAAATGTCAAGTAATGTACAAGTATCTTCATTATCACTATATATGGTGAAATGTTTCCCAAAAATCTTGTGTTTCTTGTCTTCGATATTCAATTGGTTATGATAATGAATTAATAATCCTAAATCGGAATCATTTTTATTTCTATAAGCTTCAATTATAACTTGTGGAGGTAAATTAGTTATAAAATCACAAGGTAAAATCACAAAATTTTCCATAAATTTATTTGAACTGTTTTTATATAATTCAAATAATATAGGACCACTATGATCAGTATCAATGGCAACAACATCAATAATACATTCACTAGTTTCTCCTTCCTCTCCCTCACCTACTTCCTTCTTTGACTTTCTTGCTTGATACATATCAACTGCTTCCTTAATTAAAGAATAATCATCATCATTACTAACAACAATAACATTGGGAAAGAAAGCCAATTCACACCAATCTAAAACATATTCAATCATAGGTCGATTGGCAATGGGAAGTAATGCTTTAGGTATTCCTGTAGATCTAACCCCTAATGAAAAAGGATTTAATGCTTTCCCTTGTCCACAAAAGATAATTGCTGTGAATTCCATATCAATTGTTCCAAGATACTTCTTGTTAATATATGTCATTTAGTTGTCAATTTTTTTTTTTTTCAATTTAAAAAATGAGTAATGGAGTTATATGCAGGACACTTATATCAGTAGATGAGTACAGTTATAAGTTATATCAATTAACTTGAATGATTTGAATATCTAGTAATAGTATAGTAATAAAAGAAACTAAAAACTTTTTTAACAAACTTCAACTAAATTTCAAGAAAATCTTTTTAAGGTTTTGAACGTTTATGCATTGGCATGCCTTTTCTGTCTTGGTAAAATCACGTGATATAAGTCGTGTACTTTTAACCAGATAAACACTACATTGAAAAATCAACAACAATTTTTTTGCCATTGCCACTGTGAACAACTACTGTTTTAACATAAACAATTGATATGAGTGCTGATGAAAATGATGCTCTTTTAGCAGCATTGAATGCTGACACGACTATTGACCAACAAACTACTAGTGATCCAGTTGATCCTGAACGTGAACGTGCTTTATTAAAATTTAAAGATAAATTATTGGAACATCGTAAATGGGATTCTAGATTAAAGGAATTACGACTTTCTATACGAGATTTAGATAAGGATTATGAGAAAACCGAGAATGATATTAAGGCATTACAATCAGTGGGACAAATTATTGGTGAAGTATTGAAACAATTAGATGATGAACGATTTATTGTCAAGGCTTCTAGTGGTCCTAGATATATTGTTGGATGTAGAAATACTATCAAGAAAGAAAATTTGAGAAATGGTGTTAGAGTCTCCTTGGATATGACGACATTGACAATTATGAGAATCTTGCCTCGTGAAGTGGATCCATTAGTTTATAATATGACTACTTTTGAACCTGGTGAAATATCATTTAATGGTATTGGTGGGTTGAATGAACAAATTAGAGAATTACGTGAAGTTATTGAATTACCATTAAAAAATCCTGAATTATTTACTAGGGTAGGAATTAAATCTCCAAAGGGAGTATTATTATATGGACCTCCAGGAACAGGGAAAACCCTTCTTGCTAAAGCTGTAGCTGCAACAATTGGAGCAAATTTCATCTTTTCACCTGCATCAGCTATAGTTGATAAATATATTGGAGAATCAGCAAGATTAATTCGAGAAATGTTTAGTTATGCTAAAGAACATGAACCATGTATTATATTCATGGATGAAGTTGATGCTATAGGTGGAAGACGTTTTAGCGAGGGAACTTCTGCAGATCGTGAAATTCAACGTACTCTTATGGAATTATTAAATCAAATGGATGGGTTTGACTCCTTGGGACAAACCAAGATCATTATGGCGACAAATAGACCAGATACCTTAGATCCAGCATTATTAAGAGCAGGTAGATTAGATAGAAAGATTGAAATCCCTTTACCTAATGAAGCAGGAAGATTAGAAATTTTCAAGATTCATACAAGTAAAGTTTCTAAGCATGGAGAATTTGATTTTGAAGCTATGGTTAAAATGAGTGATGGATTTAATGGGGCAGATATTAGAAATGTTGTTACTGAAGCTGGATTCTTTGCTATTAGAGAGGATAGAGATTATATTTTGCAAAATGATATGATGAAGGCAGTTAGAAAGGTTGCTGATGTAAAGAAGTTGGAAGGGAAATTGGATTATGAGAAGTTGTAGGTACGAAGACTGCCTGGCGATAGCTAGGTTGTCTGATTTAAAAGGTTATCCTGAAGATATTGTGGTTCTTACGAATTTAAGTCTTATTTCTAAAGTAATAACAAAGAAGATATAAAAAGTATAGATATGTGTAGAAAAACTTGTTTGTTCTGCCTTAGCTCGACCTCATTTTATTGCCGGTAGTTTTGTCGTAGGCTTTTGTCTTAGGCTTTTGTCTTAGGCTTTTGTCTTAGGCTTTTGTCTTATAACAGCTTCTGTTCAATTTTTTATACAGTTATTTAATACAATTTTATTATTTTATTATTTATCATCTTTCGGAAGATTGGATAATAATTTAAAAGGTATTATTCTTATAAGGTTAATCATTAGAGACGGAATTGACTTACTATGTGTTCAATTTATGACTATTTACATGAATATTTATTGTTTTTGTTGAAGAATTTCCATATTCTTTTCAAAATCAGGATTCTTCACCTTAGACAATCCTTCTAAATGAGCAAGTAATGGTTCACTTTCAATCTTGTTGATATGTTCGGCCATCTTGTCCCCAATAAACTGTTTAATCTCATCAGTCAATGGGGTCAATTTCTTTTGTTGAGTTTGTTTTTCCTTTCTTGCTAAATAAATCTTTTGTTCTTTAGTTAATGGCATTTCTGGGTAATTCAATTTATAAGCTTGTAATGCAGACAAATTGGTCTTCTTATACTTGGAATAAGGATTACGGAATTCTCCTAAGGCTTCTGTTGGGATTGGTGGTTGTCCTATAGATTGAAATTCCCAAGTTTTCTCCAATGCTACATCTTCATTAGTACTTAATTGTCCTGGTTCAATATCTTGAGGTTGTGGCCAAGGAATTTCTACAGATTCATGATGTTTAACATATCTTCTAGGTAACCATCTCTTGTATCTATCATCATAATATTCGTCCTTTAATACAACTTCATCAGCCACGACATAACATATTTTTCCATTTTCATCTTTATCCTTACCTGCTAATTTTATTGAACTTAAAGGCATAAATTTAGGTAAATCAATAATATGAGATGATGTACCTTCAACCCATTTTGATTTAGGTAAAATACGTTTCTCACTATGGTTAGAAATCATAACATGGTTATATTCAGAATTATACAGATATACTTGAGCAATTGTTCCCTTCTTTTCTCCTTCAGTGACATACACCACATCTCCACTAGTAATCCCTACTTCAAATTCAGTCTTTCTTTCATATTTGGGAAGGGAGTTTGGAGTAAAGTTTTCAAATGTAGGCATAGCTGTACCTTTGAGCTTGGTCTTCCAGTGATCCCTTAATGGACCAGTGTATTTATCTGCGTCTCTTTTAAATCTATGTCTAGCTGCGACCCAGGACATGTTTGTTACAACTACTAGAGTATTTGGTGAAAAAAAAAACCGTGAAATTTTTTTTTTTTCAAAAGAATTGATATTGTGCAAGTGCACGACTTTTCTAGATTCTTAGACATATATAGTTATACAAATGTAAATATACAAACACTTCTATTCAGTACAAATCTTAATAAACTCTTGCTCATTAATCTCGCCATCTTCATCGAGATCAAACTCGTCAATCATAGCTCTTAATTCTTCATCAGTTAGATTCTCTCCTAAATCCTTAGCAATCTTTCGTAAATTTCGAAGGGAAATAGTACCAGTATTATCTTCATCAAATAATTTAAATGCTCGTTTAATCTCATCAAGGGGATCACGATCAAGAATCATTTGTCCTACAACTTTAAAGAAATTGTCATAATTGATTAAATTGGTATCTTCGGCGTCATATTCATTTATGATATCTAATACTTGTCGTTTAGTTAATTCAAACCCTAAAGCACGAAATGCCACTTTTGCTTCATGATAATCTAAGTACCCATCTCCATTCATATCAAATATCGAGAATGCTTCTCTGATTTCAAGTTTTTGTTCATCAAGAAGTTCTTGTTTGAGTGGGGAGGATTGTTGTTGTTGTTGCTGTTGTGTAGAAGGAGTTCGTTTGGTACTGGAGAGGATGTTGTTGGTGAAGGGACTACCTGATTGATTCTGGTACTGTTCTATGTTCTTTCTCCCAAACGCCATCGCAGCTGTGTTGTTGTACTGTGCTGTGCTGTTGTGAAAAGGAATTGTTTTCAAATCTACGAGTTTTTTCTTTTTTTTTTTAGTTTTTGTTTACGCGATTGGGGTTTTTTTTTACTTGGTTATGAATATACTAGCATATGATATGACTGACTTTACAATTGGATCAAAAGTACTAGTCAAGACTACACCCGGGATAGTTAAATTCAAAGGAAATACACAATTCGCTCCTGGAATATGGTATGGTGTTGAATTGACCCAACCAAAGGGTAAAAACAATGGATCAGTTGATGGTGTTGTTTATTTCACATGTTCGCCTAATCATGGTGTGTTTGTACGACATAGTATGTTAGAGTCAGTCAGTCCTGCTCCTCCTGACTTAACTAAGATTATTGACAAATTGCAGAATAAACTAAGAACTGTTTCTTTGGAATCGCTGACTAGAATTACTGAATTGAGTAAGGAACTTCAAGATAGTATTGAAAAAGTGGGTAGTCTTGAATCACAATTAAATATGCAGATAGTGGATAACGAGTATCTTCGGAGTTCTAATCAAGAATTGAATGAGAAATTACAAGAACTTTCTAACAAGTACAACGAATTAACTTCTGAATTTCAATTATTACAAGAAGAATTAGATATTAATCATGAATTAGAAAACGAAATTAGTTTTGTCGATGTTGATGATTTTACACAAGATGAAATTAAATCCATACTTGAAAGAAATAAACAACTTGAATCAGCATTGGTTAGTTTGAAACAGTTGAGTGAATCAACTGAAAAAAGACTATGTCAACAAATTGCGGAACTAAACAAAGAACGAGCAGACCAAGAAGAGTTAGAAAGGATTACTGAATATTTAACAGGGGAGAATCATGAACTTTCAAATACTATACGAGGTTTGAATAAAACAATTGAAGAATTACAAGAAATACACGATTTAGATAAACAACTTGAAGAAAATCAAAAGCAGACTGAACTTGAACTTAAGAAGCAAGTTGCTAGTTTAACTCAAGAAATTGAAACTAATAAAGAACGAATCAAAAGTCTAGAACAAAGGAATATCGCCTTACAAAGAAATCTTGCTTCGGGAAACACAAAAGATGTCTCTGAATATGAATTCCAATTGGAAACTACTCAACAAGAAATACGACAATTACAAGCCAAATCCAAAAGTGATTCAATAAAGCTTGAGTTGATGGAAAGAAGATATGATATAGTTTTACATCATAAACATGTACACGAATTAAGTGAAATTATCCTAAAAGCAAAACTATACATACTGGATATATCAATATTAAAAACGAAATTCCCATTGAATTTCCCCAACCAATTATATGCATATTATATTCTTTCTCAGTTACAATTCTTCTATCAATTCATGCAAAACCTACTTGAATACAATTTTGAAACTTTGTCAGTGAATGATATTGATTTGGAAAGACTTGATGAGGTCATGGTTGCAATAACAAACTATATTCAAGGTGATGATTTGGAACAAGGACTGATTAAGGAATTTTCTAAAGTGTCTGAGTTAATTCATTCAATTATTCAAAGCATACCTTGGACAAGACTAACATTTGTTAATAATTTATGGGTACAATTTATCAATGAGATGTTAACCCAGCAATATCAATTCTCCAGTGAATTAAACCAAGAATTGGTGAAACCAGATATTACCCGTGTTGATATGAGTAAAGAAGTGGTGTTTGCAGCAGGTACTCCTGATTTTGCAAAGATAATTGAGCAGATTGATAATTATGTCTATGAATTATATTCTCAGGGCTCACCAGGTGAGTTGACAACCCCAATTGAATATTCATATGGACGTTCAATCTCACTAGTTTCAATTTATGACTATACTCCACCACCAACAATTGTCGAAGAAATACCAAACTCGTTAATCTCTGAACTCAATTCAAAAATCCTCACCAAGGATCAACAAGTTTCTGATTTGAAATTGAATATAGATATGTTGGAACAAAATATGAAATCATTAACTATACAATCTTCCCTGAATTTACTGAATTTACAAAATAAGTTGAGTGAACAAGAACAACAAATTGAAGATTATAAACAATGTATTAAATCGTTAGAGAGTGAAAAAGTAATATTGAGTAAACAGGTACAAGATCTTGAAAGTAGCCAAGTTAATCAATTGGTGTTTTCCGATTTAAAATCACAACTTGAATATAATGAATCTATGAAATTACAAGAAGAAATATCTCATTTGAAACAATTAACAAGAATTAACCTTGTTCCAAGGACACAGGATTATAGTTGGTTAAACCAGGAAACAACCAGTAAATGGAAAACTGTCCCTCCCTTGGTTGACTTATCTCGAGAATTACGTTCAATTGCATTGTATGTAAAAGCAGTACATATTGATACCAGTAATTCTCACACATGGCAACCTAAAAAGAACTTGCCTCGATATAACAATTTATTAATTCAAGAGCGGTTCAATAGGTACAAATCACAACGAAACAAGTTATTTTGACTTTTTGGGCCATTTGGTTGCCCGATCGATGTGTTCCCTGGGGTAAAACCATTCAAGTATAACATAAATGAAAATATCTAAAATCACACACAACACATACAATTTCCCTGCTATAACCCCACAATAATAATACTTTTGTAATCTATCAATCAATGATTGATTCAACAAGTTTAAATCCAACAGATTATATACATTTTCTGTACGTTTGGCAATATCTGACCAACTATACATTTGTGACACAATACTATGAAACTTGGATGTGTCTATTTCACCTGATTGAATTAGATCAATAGCTGTCAATGTTGCCTCAACTAGTGAATCTTCTTTTGGTTCTGCGAATCGAAAGATCTCCCTAGGTAATACCTCGGGAATCCCTCCCACTTTTGTAGTAACTACAAACAATCCACACAGTGCAGCTTCAACAATCACTGTCCCAAATGCTTCCGTAAGTGATGGATGTAAATATATATCACCTTGAATCATGACATCTCTAACTTGTTCATGTTTTACTGCACCCATAAGTTTAACACGATCTTGTAGGAAATATTCTTCCCGCATTTGTTCCAAATCAAGAAACTTAGGACCATCACCGGCAATCAAGAACTTGACCTGGGGTTTAGCTTGACATATTCGAGGAATTATCGCGGTTAATAAATCCGCACCTTTATTCGGAAATAATCTTGTAATCACCACAATGGTAATCTCAGCCTTAGGTTCTCGTTTGTTCTCTGCCGGTCGGAAATCGCGTGATATCACTGCGTTGGGTATTACTGAAACACTCATGGGATCAATTGATGCCCGCAACACTGTATTCTCTTTACATGTATGAGACACACAAATGACATGTCCCACATCACTCAAAGTAAACTTTAATGCTTTATTCCCTAAGATTGAACCCACATCAGCGAATCCAAATAGGGAATGATCAGTAAATACTGTTTTCATCCCCATGGTCTTTCCATGAAATATAGCCTCCAGGGCTAAACTACTTAAGGATCCATGTCCATGAATAATATCAATCTCTTCCCGAATGAATATATTACGTAATATGGGAAATAACAGGAATACAGTGGGGAATGTTGAACTTCGATATAAAACAAAGAAGGGGATATAATATACTTTGAGACCGTTTGTTAATGTACGTATTCCATTACGGTTGCCATAGTCGTGAGTAAGGATTATTACTGAATGTCCCATGTCAATTAGTTTTTGGGATAAGTGGTATACATGGAATTCTACTCCTCCTGGCTGAGGATAGAAGAAGTCAGTGACCATTGCTATGTTGTAACCCATCTTCACTTAACTGAAGTGATATGTGACGTAAAGTGGTGGGAGATCAAGACAACAATTGATTTACAGAAAAAAATAAGTGCGGCTGGATGCAGTGCTACCAACTACTGTCATACAGTGTACAACAACTAAATCCATAAAAATGCATTTACAGAATATCCCTGGTCTTCCTGGTTATGTTTAGAAGAGTGGAGAAATAAGTACAAGATACTAACAAGGTTTACCTTGAACTTGTGTTAACTTTAACTATGAAGTTAGAGTTTAATTGTGATTAAGTTTAGGAAACTATACCAAACCTATCAATAAATTTTTACCAATTGAAATACTACAACAATACCCTGTACGCAGCAATGCTACGTATATTCTATACTCAAAGTAAACCAGTAATCTCCCACAATCGAATTGTTTACTATAAAGTCAAAGATGAAGAAGAAATCAAGAACTATTTAACTTGGCAACAACATGAATGGCTTGGTCATACACTATATAAGAAATATCTCCGCAATTACATCTATGTCGATTCTACAAATGTTAAATTGAAAACCGTGGACAATTTCCACCAGTTTACATTACTTTATGACCCATATGATGTTATCTCTGCGGTGTATCAATATTGGTATGTTGGTGATCGAAAGACTGCAGTTTTCTATCAATATGATAAAGATCGCAAGTTTGCTCAGCGGAAAGCACGAGGTGATCAGTTTGAATATGTACGAACACCAACTATAAATATTGACATGAAGTATCAAGATCAGTATATGCCAGTTTTCTATCATGTTCAAAATCGAGAGATTTTTCAAACTAGCTTATTAACATGTACTTTCAAACGAGTATGGGAGATTGTTCATTGTCCTAGCAAAGAATTTGAAATATATCATTTGTTAGGTGAGGAACCCAATGTTACCCTGTCCTGTATCAACAGATTATTTGATGTGCATGATCGTATTATACAATAAGTTTTTTTTGTATTTAAATATCATATATATATGTCTATATAAATGCCTCTCTAGGTAATGTTGGTGCAGAATTTTTAAAATTTATTGAACAAGTATTGTAATCCCATTGACTTTGTTCACAAAGCATGATTCCATATTGAATGTTCAACTTTGTTTCTAACAATACCTTAACTAATAATTCCTGTTGTACGGGGTTTAATTGACTTTTGATTTCAGCAGGTAGTTCGGTAGATCCAGCACTTGTAGGTACTGGTGTTGGTGTATGTGCTGATGGTGTAGGTGTAGTATTCTCTTGTCTATTCCATGGAGTAATACTACTAAACGGACGAATAGTTAATACATCACTAGCAACAATCATACTTCCATTATGACCAGGAATAACCAAGAAAGTACGATCGAATGACTTTTTACTCAAGGGGATTTTCTTCTTTTGTTGTTGTCCATATCTTCCTCGAGGTCCTGAACTTGGAGTATTCAATGATTCTAAATTATCTGGTTGTGCCGTCTCTTCAAAAGATCCATGAATAATAATCATGATTCCATTTAATGGTGCATAGGTGTAACTTTCCATACTGTACATTTCAGGTTTATTAATTAAATCATGGTGGGTCTTGGGTAATTGAGTAAAACTCTTGTATATTTGTTCTTGCCCCAAAGCTAATTTGGCTTGTCGAGCTTTCAATGAAGACACTCTAGTTAAATTTCTTGAATTGTGTAAATAATATCCAAAATCAGTTGGATTAGCATCAAGTAAATGAGGATGACTTGAATCTAATTGCATGGAAAACTGTGATTCATTTTGATATAAAATCATTAAATCAGCTCGATTTGAATCCCATAATTTAAGATAATTGGTTATGAAATTCGTGGCGATATTTCTAATATTATCATCTTGGAAAAACATTGGTTGGGGTGAATCAAAGGGGAAGGTTAAATTGAGATTTAAGGCTTGTTCATTACGTAACACCTCACCATTCAACACGACTAATCTGGGGAAACATCTCATTAATTCTAATTGAATCAGATGTAATTCTTGAGGGTTGTTTAACAAGGGATTCCCAGTCAACACTAATTCTCGCAAGAAATTCAATTTATGCTTCCAAGATTCAAATACTTTAATTCTTGTGAAATTATTATTATGTAATGAAAGATTTTGTAACTTGGGAAAGGTCATGGCCATGGTGGAAATTGTTTGTAAATCTGTCAATTCATTATGGGATAAATCTATACTTACAACATCTAATTTTAAATCTTGAGCAATTTTCATTAATGCAGGAAAGAATTTTGATGTTGTTGACATTGATCCAAAAAACCCTTGAGCTGATAATGTAGGATCTTGTTTAACATTGGCCAAATTTAATAATTTAATTTCTGGTTGATATCTTGATTTTAAAAAGTGAGTAATTGTTTCAATAGTATTGGAGGCGGCACCACCTCCACCGACTACTCCTCCAGTACCTCCTGGTACTGCTCCTGCTCCCTTGGAAAATCTCAAGGCTTGACCAGCAAATCTAACTCCACTCCAATCCAACAATTGTTTAGCCTGAGCTTCTGATTTAACATATCCTCGTAAAACTCCATCATTTTCATCAACACTATAATTCGATACAACAACACGACATTTTCTTGAAATGAAATTTATACATTCACTGGAACTAGCACCATTCCAACCTCTAATTTCCACTGGGATTGAATTGGCAGCCACAAATGCATCGACATTTTGTTGTTGTTGATTAAATTGATTGTGAGATTGATTGTTATTGTGATATTGTCCTCCATGGTAGCCACCTCTACCTCTTCCACGATAGCTCATTGTGATTTAGCAAGATTTTGAAAAAAAAAGGAAATAACAAAGTAGCTCAAAGTTGTTGATTGGTTTTCAAAGTATCGTTTTTTTTTTCAATGCTTGGAGAGAAGATATTACAGTTTTTTGGTAGTGGCACGACCTTACTTAAAACCTATTAACCATAACACTAATACATATAAATCTATATACTTATATAAACAATTACTTTGTCTCATTGACAAGTTCACCATTGACGACTTGATCATTTTCATAGAGTTTCCCCACGAGCTTGTATTTATTTTCAAACAATTCTTCCCAATTATTTAAACATTCAATTTCTTCCTTAGTTAAATCTTCCAAGGTATCAATTTTGTCATCCAATCCTTTCAACATTTCTAAATCAAATGAATTCTTGGCTAATCCTCTTGAGGCATCGCGTCCGGCAAAATTCTCATAAGGACCACCTGGACCATAAAATGATTTCCCCATACTAGCATCGTAGACGTTTCCTTTGACTGCGATAAATACTCGAGGATCGTCAAGACCATTATATTTTACTAATGTTTTGGGGGTGAAGTTTCCTGCAAGGATTGATTCATCAGGTGGAGTTGAATTGTCAATGGGGTTTTCTGTGTGATCCTTATAGAAACTCCTGGCTAAGTAGATTATAATTATTAGGATAATTATCGTGGTGAACATGTTTAGTACTTGTGTTTTTGTTAAACGAGGAAATAAAATTCAAAATTGTTTCCTGGAATAGGAAAAACTATTTATATATATGACATACAAGACAATGGACATAGTTATACCAACAAAATTATATCATTAGCATATGAAAAAAATCATGCTAAACCACCAACAATTTTTTTAATCTCCATCTTGTTACATGCACACACTGTATATCTAATCTAGTCTATCTACTTATATACACAAGCAAAACTTCTGTTTGTGAATAGTGTGCAGGTGATTGACTTGTGTACAGGACTAAATCTGTGCACTACCAAACGTCGCATCCTGCATCCAAGAACTTATACATCTGGTTAAAGCACGACCATCCCAGTTGTGAGCTACCGGGATTGTGGTATGAAATAGTGAATTTTTTTCACTTTCCCAAGACAGGATTTATAAGAGGATGAGGATAGGCTTTTCATATATCAATATTATATTATTAAGTACATCAACATACAACTGAAACTCTTGTGATAAACTCCTGTATCTTAACCAAAATATATAAATCACGTGATTTGACTCGCTTGTGCCTGCATATAATTGTTAATTAACCACTGCGATTTTATCCGAAATCACAACCAAATAATCGGAATCAAATATTTTTCAATTATTTCACTTGCTTGCTTGCTTGCTTGCTTTAGTTCCAGTCAATTCTCAAGTCAATTGCAACTGATTCACCACATATCACAATGTTAGCTGCTAGATCTACTATTCGTTGTTGTTTCTCTACTTCCTTATTACAGAGAAGGTATAATATTTCTAAATAAACTATGTAGAGAGCGCTTCTAGTCTGGATGTTCCGGAATACCACTAGAAACCAACTCGTCAATACCAATTGGAGCAACTAAAGGATGAACACTTGGAAAAATGAAGGAATATTTAATAGTTGAGGTTTAAATTGAAGGATGGGCTTTACTGTAGATAGTAAATCCCACAACCACCACCGATAATAAGAAGTAACATTACGATGATAAGGACTGTGAACCATTTTGGTCCCAACCATACATGAAATCGCTTGATGCGATCTTTTACCCTCCCCATACATCTTGGTCTTTGAGATTTAATAAATTTATCCCTATTGTTCTTAAATTGACTTTCGATTTTCTCAGAATCAAAATCTCTGCATAGATAACGATTTTCATTCAACCCTACTTCTCCTATATCTGATCCGATGGTGAAAAAGATTGAATATTCTGAAATTGCTTGTCCTCGTATACTAGGATTGGTAAGAATATACATTAATTGATTCAAATATTCCATGGTTTCATATGTTGCTTTATTTCTTATTGCATCAAGATTTCCGGTTGGTGAGCTTTGAGATTCTAGATCTCTGACTTGGGATTTGAAATACTGCATCAATAATTCACCTATGGATTTTTCACTGGAGACATGAGCATAACATTCTGTGATGATATTAAACAACTGATTTGGATACGTGGAAAAATCTGGATTATTTCCCAAACTTTGTTTATATTGTGGGAAACTTACTTGAAATGCATCTAGTAACTTGTCCCATGTCATTTCATTTCCATTCAGTATTTCATTCTTGAGTAATTCAAGTATCCCTTGTCTCAATCTCAAAGGATGCATGTCTAATCTCCCACGATCATCATATATGTTTCTAAGGGGTATATTCTCAAATGGAGGAGAGTTATCATCCGATACTTCAGTTATTTCAGCTTCAGTTTGTGGCAGTTCTTGCATCTTTGGAAGTAGTCTAGCACCCAGTTGTTCCCTAGATGATCCAACTTTGATGGAATCATTAAGTCCATAGTCTTCCGTTCTCAACACTAAGTATGGCCCTTGAAGACTACGGTTTTTATCACTAATGTTTGAATTTGTTCTTATTACAGTTTCTGGTTTCATTTCTTTCTTGCTCCTTTTGTGAACAGTGAGGATTGGAATGATTGAATCAAGTTTCTTCTTTTTCTTTTTTCTTCTTTTCCTCCCCCTTCTTCCCCTCCTTCCCCTTCATTTCTTTCTTTTATTTCATCTGTTGACATCCTCTAACTGAACTTCCGGCAATTTAGACTATTATTAATGGGTAGTTAAAAAGAAGTAAATTTTATCTGGAATTGATTTTTTTGCAACTTTTTTTCGCAATCAAGATCCACAAAAGCATTTCAAAAGAGCATCATTTTTTTATATTGCGCAATCAACTAAATTATTGAACATTATTCCAATTACTTTTGCTATGAGTTTTCAATGAAAAAAGCAAAGGCAGAGGAGCGGTTATGAAAAAACTTCAAAGTAAATCTTATGATCTTCGTCATTTCCTTCTCTAATCATAATTATACCTCACGCTGTATAGTAATATTTGCCATTGCTCAAGTAAATTTTTTCATTCTGAGGAAGCTTCCTTCAAGAACTTGCTCTTTAATTCTAGGTATCATGTAGTTTCTTCGTGCTTAATTGTCACAATACATCTATTTGTATATGGTAAAGGTGATGAGATCATTAAGAAGGGAAAAATCAAATTTCTCGATCATTTCTGAACTAACTCTAGATTATTTTTAAATTCAGGGAAGGTACAACGGAAGTTTTTCCTATACAAGTCCATAAATAGACCAATTTTGAACCTTTCTTCTTTCAAGCAGAGTTCTAAATCGTCCCAAGTGAACAATGTCAATCTTGAACGTTTTCTTGGTACTCTTCCAAATATTTCTCATATTAATACAGAATTGCAAAAAGCATGTTTCAAACACCACTATTCCTCCTGTGAAATCTATGCCTTACCCAGAAGATCAACTTCACTACAATGCCGAACCCCTATCGATTCTATCATTGCCAGACTCGATTCTTTCATTGATATTATCTCACCTTAACCAAATTGAAGTAATACTGCTTATAACAACACACTCAAGGTTTCAAAAATTAGGAAAAGAGAAATTGTTTCATTCGATTTATGTGAGGTGTCTGTGGAAACCCTTACAAGTGTCCAATAAGATTCATACTTCCTTTCACATTAAGCATACCATCATCAACCAAATGGATACTTACAATGAATTATATGACCAAGGAAGACTTGATCTTGTCAAAAATATTGTATTCTGCTGGGATAAAGCGCCTAGTATTATGTGGTATCGCAATTTAATGTTCTTGTACCCTCAAATTACAATAATGGTAGAGAATTCAACTAACTATGAACGACTTGACTTCTTGCAAGAAAAACAGTTAGGTTCCCTTCGTCGATTTACTTTAACAGGCTCGAATGCAATTAATGAATGCAACTGTGAACATATGGAACATATACAAGAAGTGTCGCTATATCTTGTACACGATTCAAATAACATGAAATTGATTCCGAAGTTACTAGGTCTTCGAACACTTAGAGTACGTTATATACTCCATGAACTATTTGAAATATTCAAATCAAATAAATTCAATAAAATAGACCTTGAGCAGTTGAAAATTACCTGGCGTGAAAAAATAAACTCAGAACATATTAAATCTTTAAAATATATGTTCAATATGAGTAAGCTAGCAGTTTTGGAACTTCATTTCTGTCTGCGAGCAAAACCACCACCGGAATATGAATTTGACTTGCAGCAACTACTATCGGAGACGACTAATCTAACCCAATTCTCACTAACTTCTCAGCATATCAACTTTGCTAAATTGACAAGTACTTTGAAACCAAATTCTTTGACGAGCTTGTGTATTAGATTGATACCACCTTTCAAGAGTACGCAGTTGCATTATGAATGTGAAATGCAGGAAATTTTGACACCACATATACAATCTATTTCAAGAATAAACTTCAGTCAAGATGCAAAAGGACATACATATTGTCAAGATGGTTTTGATGAGTTTGAAAGAATCTACAAAAGCCCGTTTGAAAACTATACATTGGCCAAAAAATTTGATTTGACTGCAATTCGTCAATTGTTACTGCTTGGATGTTCTGAATTGAAACAGGTTCTATATAATGGTCGATGCTATTTTATTTCAAGATCTCATGATGGGAGTAATCTAGAAATAACTAATGTTAATACACCTGAATTGAATCTATAGTAGATTAAATTTGTGATGTATAGCTCAATTCTGAAAGCTTAGTTAAATATAGTATTGGCTTGTGTACAGGACTAAATCTGTGCACTACCAAACGTCGCATCCTGCATCTAAGAACTTACACATATGGTTAGAGCACGACCACCCCAGTCGTGAGCTACCGGGATTGTGGTATGAAATAGAGAAAATTTTTCACTTTCCCAAGACAGGATTTATAAGAGGAGGAGGATAGGCATTTTATATATCAATATTATATTATTAAGTACATCAACACACAACCGAAACTCTTGTGATAAACTCCTGTATCTTAACATAATTGCAATCGTATCACGTGACTGTTGGTATTTTTTTCGATTTCTTCACCCATCTACAACTACCCAGCTACAACACATCTACATCTACTGAACATGGGCAGAGATATTGTTGCATTAGACGACCTTACAATTAATAACCTTGGAACATTCCAAAAAATCAATGAAGTAGTATTACCTTCACGATATGATTCCACTTGGTATAAAGAAGCAACATCATCCACGAATCAAATTACCAAATTAGCATTCTATTCCGAAATCCCTGTAGGTGCCATAAAGGCTAAATCATTTAACAACACCCACAAGATCACTACCCTTTCCCTGTTATTACAATTTCAATTACCTTCTAAGAACATCCCTAATGCCATGTATATTGAAAGCTTTGCCGTATTGGAGAAATATCGTGGGTTAGGTATTGGAAGTAAATTATTACAATTTGTCATTGATGAAACAAAATCAAGATTTATTCATGAAATTATTATTCATGTTCATGTAGATAACACTCAAGCTATTGAATGGTATACGAAAAAGGGATTTGTTAAACAAGGTGAAGTTAAAGATTATTACAAGAGTTTAGATAATCCTGATGCATATATAATGACTTTGTCTGTATAACATTTCTTTTTGTATTACTACTATATATATATTTATATATATACTTATTTAACTTTCATCTTCAGTGTCAGTGTTAATGTCGGTGAATACACTTTCATTATCACTATCATCATCCAATTCTTCAATCTTGGAACTCTTTTTGATAGCATCTCCACGTAATGCTGCCAAGGCACCGGCAAGTGAATCTTCTTCAGGATCAGAAATATCTGATTCAGAATCTGACTCTGACTCATGTTCTCCCAATTTCTTCTTTAAAACTTCAGGATTTATCTTCATGGGTTCAACATGTAAATCTACAGGTATATCAACATCTCCACCAAAATAGGAATTATTCTTCATAATAACTCGATAGTGATAGTTTCCAACATCACCAGTAGGTTGAGTCATTGGGATTTTAAAGGTACCAATAACAACATCTTTACCTTCTTTCCAAGTTTCTTGAGATATTTCTAAATTTGATAAATCGATATTTTCTAATGTAGTAATTACACTATCTTCAACTAATTTATTATCTCTTTGATTTATAAGTAAGACATCCCAATTGTTTCTTATTGGATTGGGGAAATAAGGTGCATATGAATAAGGTAATTGTGGTTGTTGTTCATTAACAATCAACGGATTCTTCATATATTCTAAAGTTTCCTCATCTTTTAATCTAGATTCATCAATTTCAGGACATGATTTTAATTTTGGTGATTTAACAAGGAATTTAACTGATACATGAGCATTAGAATGAGGCAAGACTGATTCTTCACCTGGTAATTTAAATTCTGCTTCAATTATACGAAGTGTGGGAATGTGAGATGCAACATCAAGGGCACGTTTTAATTTTGTGTCATCAGTTATACCCAATGCTTTCTTTGCATCTTCAGGAGAGAGGGTAAGTAATTTTCCAAGTTTCTTTATTGGTTGATTGATGACAGTCTCTCTATCAACAAAGGGTAATTGTAATAATTCTTGATACTTTCCATTAATAGGTACAGCTTGTACAATACATTTCTTTAAATCTTCAGCAGGTAATATAATATCATGAACTCGGAAAACAACAGCAATATCAATAAGACCTTGGATTAAGTGAGGTAATCTACTAACAAGTTCAACTTTATCTTGTTCAACCAGTTTATCTGAGAAATCACGATTTAAATGTAAGTCAACGAGTTTGTGAATTTGCTCGGAAGACAACTTTTTGAAATTTCTTGTAATCTCCTCACTTTCTAATACCCAATCCAATACATCATGAGGAGTAATAACCTTTCCTGGATCTCTATCAGTTAATTTTCTTGTGAATCCAGCAGCAGTATCAACATGTAATCCCTTTCTCGTACGAGTTTTCACATTGTTCCACCATTTCCCAACCACATAAGGTAACAATACCCCAATTAAAACAAAATATCCTACAACAACAATGGAACTATATTTACCTTCAACTAAGAATTGAGGCAAGGCAATACCATGAGTAGTTGGTTGTTCACCATCAGGATGGCCATATCTCAAATAATTTTCTCGCATAGCTTGATCAGTCAAGGCCTTATATGCCGAGGTCAATTTAATATATTCTTGTTCCATACGATCCTTTACTTCTTGAGTTAAATCTCTAGGTAATTTATCTGGATGGTATTTCAAGGATAATTTACGATAATGAGATTTGATTTCTTGTTCTGTGGAACTAAAGGAAACATCTAAAATTGCATAGGGGTCAAATAATCCTGTTGGATCTACTTCCTTAGTAACATATTTTCCAACATACAATACACTCAACCAACCAATGACAATAAACACCAATGTTTTATTGAAAATCTTATCTGATCTTTGTTTTTTCTTGAATTTTTTAATAGTGGCAACATTATCCACATTAATACTAGAGACGTCTTCCTTGATTGACCCACTGATTTTACCATTTGTGACTAATGGATCAGAACTGGATCTGATTCGTAAAACATATCGAATAGTCAAAGGTATGAGCACCATACTAAGCAAAGCCATCACGAAGAATGGCCATGTCTCGCCTGACTCGTCATAATTATATTCAGAAGAGGCCATACTGTGTATGTTATACTGTTATGGTCAAACTGTTGAAATTTTTTTTGTCGATATTTTTTAACTAGTTTTTGTTTTTTTTTGTCTCTCTTGTTTGACGTGTCTTTAACTTTTTTTTTTTGGAAGCAATTGGAAAAACAACAGACAAAAAATCAAAAAAATGTCTGAATCAGGGAATAAAAGACATTTGCAACTACTACATCTATTCCATATTAACAAAAGTACTAATTCAAAAAAAAAACATATAGAGTTTAAAACAATTATATATATATATATAAACACTTGACCTAATGATGGAATAATCTAATTGGATTTTCAACATAAACAACATCATTAGCATCAGCAGCTGCAAAAACTGCCTTGTCCATAACACTACCACTTGGAGCAGCAATAAACTTAACCCCTGATCTAACTGCACGGTATACATTATCTGGGAAGGGGAAGAATGCATCGGAACTTAAAGCAACATTGTTCAATTTACTCAACCATTCGGCACGTTCTTCCTTGGTTAAAGGTGTAGGAAGTTCAGAGAATTTCGATTCATATTCTGATTTTTCTGGTTCAGTAGTTGGGATTTGATTAGTAACATATAAATCAATAGCGTTGGATTTTTCTGGTCTCTTGACTCCCTTAGCCCATTTAAATCCAAGAACCTTAGGGTGTTGTCTAAACCACCAATTATCAGCCTTATCACCAGCTAATCTTGTACAATGAATACGGGATTGTTGTCCTGCACCTAATCCAATAACCATACCATTCTTGGCATAACAGACAGAGTTGGATTGAGTATATTTCAAGGCAATTGTAGCAATAGTCAAATCAATTGATCCTTGTTCAGTTAATTCTTTGTTCTTAGAAACAATTTCTTTGAATGAACTACCTTTGAAAATAGCATCATTACGTTTTTGTTGTAAAGAAATTCCATAAACTTGTCTAGTTTCAATATTTTCTGGAGTATAGTTAGGGTCAATTTGTAAAATACAATACTTTCCATTCTTTTTCTTCTTCAAGATTTCCAAGGCTTCATCTTCATAACCTGGAGCAATAACCCCATCAGAAACTTCCTTGGAAATGATTTGGGCAGTTGGTAAATCAACAATGTTTGATAAAGCGATAAAATCTCCAAAACTTGACATTCTATCAGCACCTCTAGCTCTAGCATAAGCATTAGCTAATGGGGATAAATTTTCAATATCTTCAACAAAATAAATCTTTTTTTCAACATCAGTCAAAGGTAATCCTACTGCAGCTCCTGCAGGTGAAACATGTTTAAATGAAGCAGCAGCAGGTAAATTTAAAGAAGCAGATAATTCCTTAACTAAAGGCCAAGAGTTTAATGCATCCAATAAGTTAATATAACCTGGAGATCCACTCAATACTTTAAAGGGCAATTCACCTTCAGCAACAAATGCTTGAGCAGGTTTTTGATGAGGATTAGCACCATATCTTAAGGGTAATTGTGACACATTTTCAGCATATTGTTTTCTAAAGAAATCAGAAATAGCAACATCATAATCAGCAGTATGTTCAAATGCCTTCAATGCTAATCTATTTCTAGTTTCCCCTGAGATTTCCCCAGATTTCAATTCTTGTAAAAATCCAGCATAATCTTTAGGATCAGATAAAATAGTTACACGAGCATGATTCTTAGCAGCAGCACGTAACAAAGTAACCCCACCAATATCAATTTCTTCAACAGCTTCTTCAACAGTAACAGCAACTTTAGAAATTGTTTCCTTGAAAGGATACAAATTACACACGACAAAATCAACTTTTTCAATACCTTGAGCATGTAAATCTTGTTCATCTGATTCTAAATTTCTCGCCAAGATCCCCCCATGAACAGCAGGATGTAAGGTCTTGACTCTACCTCCCAACATTTCTGGAGCATGAGTAATTGATGAAACATCTTCCACGGGGAAACCAGCTTCACGAACTAATTTGGCAGTCCCACCAGAAGCAAGAATACGGACATTAGCAGCAACTAAACCCTTGGCAAGGTCTAAAAGACCAGTCTTGTCGTATACTGACAAAATTGCAGTTTTTGAATGAGCCATGATTAACAATTATTCAGAAAGAAGATATATTTGTATGTATTAAGGAGCGATCTGATTAACAAATGTGTATGTTTTCAGGGTGCAGTTATCAATTGAGTGAGGAGTGAACAATTGAGATCTGGTAGTATTAAAATTGCGCAAGATATACCTTTCAATTGAGTTCAAAGAAGAGAAAGGAGAAGAAGAAGGAAGATCAAATTTGGACAAGTGAAATTGTAACTTTCACTGGGAGAAAAAAAAAGGGTGAAGAGAGAAAAAAAAATTTTTTGTCTCCCGCTTTTTTTCTTTTTTAACTTCCCCTGGAGGAAATTTCCACATAGTTAAGAAATATTGAATAAGCTTGATCAGAACCAGCTGATAAACAATTACTACACAAAAACTATCACTAATTTTGACTCTGTTTGGGTGATACAAAGCTGGCTATACTTGTAAATTTCTACTCTCTATTGGTTGACCAGGGATATTACGAGGTTTAGTATAAGGTATGACTGTGTAATTTATTTGACGCATACACAACTTACATACACTAGAATTTACACTACAATCGTTACTACAGTCTACTTCCAATAAAGCGTTTTTTTATTTCAACTATATATATTCACTAAACTACACTTTATCAGCTGAAGCATAAAGAAACACATGTCGACAAAAGTCTCCACAAATTCCCTAACCTGCTTAAGATCTGTATCTCCACAAGGATAAAGTGTTGTTCTTCTTCCAAGTGTGACGACGACCAGCCTTGGTCTTGGTGTATCTGTGACCCTTGTTGATACCTCTGGATTTCTTACCAGCAGAAGTAAGACCTCTAGATTCACGATGCTTGTGAACTGGTTCAGTGATCCAGTTGTATCTGGCATCTCTTCTGATAGCCTTGTGGGATGGATCAACAAGAATAACTTCAAAGTATTTATAAGTAGAATCTTGGTTAACCCAATAAGAGTTCAAAACTCTCAAGTTACCAGCACGACGACCAACACGTTCTTCAGCAGTAGATCTTAAAGATCTTTGGTATTTCAATTGATTAACCCCTTGGTTGGTTGGCTTACCATAAGTGGCACCCTTTGGAACAGGTCTCTTTCTACCACCTCTTCTGACTCTAACTCTAAAGATAACAAAACCTTGCTTGGCCTTGTATCCTAATCTTCTAGCCTTGTCTGGTCTAGATGGACGAGAAGCACGGTGGATAACATTCTTTTGTCTGTATTCCCAACATCTGACACGATAAAGGAAACGCATAACATCGGATTGTTTCTTTCTTTGAAGTTCTTCTAAATATTTGTAGGCACCCATTTTTGATAAGTTTGTACTTGGTTAATGAAGATAAGAGAAGACCAAGTTGAAAATTTTTTTCACTATACTTTTCCAATGTATTCACGAGACTAACGAGAAGCAAAAAAAATTTTCATTAATTTCCGGGTAACTGTGGATGTATTTTTTTTCGCAAACCTAATTACCATGCTCATATTTACTTAGTCGCGTGCTTACATTTACTTGAAGTCATGTGATTAGTTTAATATAACGTATATTTCGGTATTTTGCAACTAGTGAAAGTTGTTATAACTAATAGGATATATTGTTTCATTTCAGTTATATCAATTATAACAAAGAAATTGGTTTTTTTATCATTGTCAGGTAAATTTGATTTTAGGACTTTTATTACTAATTATTTGTAAATATTTTTGTAAAACCATGATCAAATTGTTAACCAGTGTTTCTATTTTAAATCATTACTTTCCTTATTCGAGAACATCACCTATGCAAATGAAAAGGGGTTAAGCTATTTATTGACACACAATCTGTTGTTTTGACACTGTACTCACAATCAACCATACTCCTGCATATAGACAATATTTTTTACTACTAAAAGATGATCATCGCGTGTACTCAAAAAAGTAATCTACATGAACATACAAAGATTATATTAAACATAGACATGTCAAGTGTAATAGAGAAAGAGGAACTTAAAAAAGTAGATGTTGGTGATACTACTACAAATCAAAAAATTGATGTATCTGAACAAATAGTAGAATCCAACGAAATCACCGAGGAAATACAAGAATCAACAATACCAGCTACAAATAATGAACAGCAGGAACCTTCCGAATTAATCCAAGAGCAATGTACTGAAAGTTTAGTCGAACAAGAGAATACTGGTGAAGAAGAACTAACTAACCAAGAAGAATCCAACAATAATACGAAGGGTAACTCCGAAGACAACTCACAGGAGCACTCTTCAGATAAAGCTGAATTTGCCATATCCACCACTCCAGATCAAGTTTTTTCCGATGATGAAATCAATGTTGACGACATATCGTCGGATTCCTCCTCCGATTCTTCCTCCGACGAATCAGAATCAGATTCAAACTCTTCCGACTCGGAACAAGAAGACGTCGCAATTGCCCAAGATGTCGATGACGATGACGAAGAAGAAGAAGAAGATAACATCGATGGTCCCATCAAATCAAAACATGAAGTCAATGAAGTTGCCCCTACACTTCCAGAAAACTACAAAATTCCCGAGAACGCACCTATTGAAGAAATAGGATCTGTTATTGGACTCGTTGAAAATTCCATGATTATCAAAGCTAAAACATCAGGTGAATTCCGTGTCCTTAAAGAAGAATCAATTTTTTGTTTTGAAAATAGGAATGTCATTGGTCCATTGTTTGAAATCTTTGGTAGAGTACAACAGCCAATATATCGTGTTAAATTTAATAATGAAGAAGAATTCACCAAGTTCAGCGGAACAATGGGGAAGTCGGTATATTATGTAGTTCCCGATTCTGGATTCTTGTATACCGATTCAATCAAACATTTAAAAGGTACTGATGCTAGTAATTGTCATGATGAAGAATTACCAGCTGAAGAGCAAGAATTTTCTGATGATGAAGCGGAATTAGCTGCTAAGCAAGCCAAGAAGAAAAAGAACAAAAACAAGAAACCAAATGAAAAGAGACAAGTGGAGCCTACAACGAATGCTACAAAAAGACATCAACCAGTTGCATCGTACTCTCCAATTAATAATGCAAGATCGTCTTTTGATAGACGCGGGTATCAAAATGTACATGACTATAATAACTACCAAAAATATCCTCCTAATCCACAGTACAACCAACAATCACAATATGGTCAACCGTATCTCCCTCATGCCGACAATAGACAAACTCAACAGTTTAATCAATATCAAGGATATCAACAACAATTTCAACCTCCTCAACCTTCATTCCAACAATATCAACAACATCAACAACAGGGGTATGTCCAACCAGCATATCAACAACAATACTATCACCAAGAATATCAACCACAACCTGCAAATACTAACCAGGTAGATCCTGCTCAACTTGAACAATTGAAACAACTTCTTCTTCAACAAATTCAACAAAATCAAAACAATGCTTAAATAGACTTACACACCTACATACTTTATAAATGTGACAACACCTTACGAGCAACTTGCAAAGCTCCTTCAGGAAATCCTGCCATTTGTGCTACTTCTATTGCATTTGAGGTCTCGCTTATCCCCGGCTCTAAATGGTGATCAATTATCCATTTCTTTTCAAACTCATTATCCAGATCATTAACCAAGACTCGTGTACGATAATACCTTAAATCTGTCTCGTTAACATTATTCTTTTGTAGTATCAGTTCTAATTCCTTACCAAAATGTGTAGCGAATAATGTTCGACATTGATTTACTTGTAACAAATTAACTAAAGTAGCATAAGCAATAGCTAATCCTTCCTTACCACTAGTTCCTCTCCCGATTTCATCGACAATCGCAAGTGATTGCGGACTTGCATGACGTAAGATATTACTCGTTTCAATCATTTCTACCATAAATGTACTTAAATCATTAAATAAATCATCACTTGCTCCGATACGTGTGAATATCCTATCGACAATACCTATGGTTGCTCGATCACAGGGAACATAAGATCCAATCTGGGCTAAGATTACAATAAGGGCGTTCTGACGAAGAAACGTACTTTTGCCACCCATATTAGGTCCTGATATCACCCAAAGTTTACCATCGGTGCCTAGAGTAGTAGTATTAGGTGTGAAATTACTTCCACCTTCGCGAAGACTAGATTCAACTACAACGTGACGACCTTGGTGTATTTCAAGACACGGGGTGGTTGTAAGTTCTGGACAAGTCCAATGGTTTGCTTGAGCTAAGATGGAAAATGATGATGTAACATCAAGGAAATCAACAAGTTTGGAAACGTGACGAATTGCTGGAACTTCATCAATAACTTTTGTTTTCAAGTATTCGATTATTCTCCGTTCCTCTATGTAGATTGAATCATGAATTTCGCCAATCTTTGTTTGGAGATCATCCCATTCCCTAGGTTTATAAATAAATGACTTTCGTTTGCTTTCATAAACATCACGATCAAACTGGGCAAGGGCGAGTGTGATTGACTTTTGTTTTCCCGAAATGTACAATACATTTGTGTGTCTCCCATATGTTTCCTTCTTCGATACAGTAAGTTTAGGATCGATTTCCTCAAGACTTTGCAAAATGGTATTGATTTGCATTTGTTCTTGCTTTTCAAGCTTGTCTAGTTTATTATGAAGTTTCGAAAGTGTCTTATTAAAGTCTCGCTGCACCGAGAAGGAAAAATCAGGGGCATTCGATGACCCTGGTTGCTTGATTCGATACTTATCCATATCCGAATTACTATACGAACCACTGCCAATAAAGGATTCCTCATCTTTAGTATCCTCTCCAATGTCTTCTGTAACGTCATTAGGTTTCAAATAAATAGTACTGTGAATTTCATCAGCAACTCCTTTTGGCACATTAAACTCTTTTAAAAAGTCACCCAAAACCGTCATCTCGGGTTTTCTGACAAACTCCCCCTTCAAATACTCTTCTAATGTCCGTAATTTTCTCAAGCTATCAGCAATACTAACTAATTGTACAACATCATCTCCTGCACCCACACTTAATCTTTGGACAAATCTTATGAAATCACCCAACTGATTTAATTGTAATCGCATAGCTATTCTAAGCATAGGATAATCCAAGAATAATTTAACATAACTTTGACGACGTTTGAGTTCATCAATGTCAAGAATCGGAGACTTTATCCATTGAGTTAGGAGACGAGCTCCCGACGCAGTTGCCGTTTCCCTAATCGTTGACAAAAATGTACCAATCACACTAGCACGTCCATTAACTGACCTCTCTGTCAATTCAAGTGCTTCTCTTGTTCTCAGGTCCATTTGAAGTACATTTTTGTTGTAATAAGGACTTGGAAGTTCAAGATTGAAATTCGATTCTGGAAGATTAATTTTGACATAGGAGAGAATCATACTTAATGCTGCATTTTCACGCATGGATACTGTTTCAAAAGCTTTACGTGTTGCATGAAGCCCAGCTTTGAATTGAAGTTTAAGTTCGGAATGTTGGGTTGAATGATAGCGAAGAAAGTATTTGCGAAGGGTCTGAAGTGGTGGGTACCATTTACCACTGTGTAATTGTAACTCTTGAAACTCTCCACCAAGAAGTATTTCACTAGGACAGATCCGAGAAATATCCGAACTTAAATCTTCCAAAGTAGTTTGTTGTATAAAGGATTCCCCTACGGAAATGTCAATCCATGATAAACCAATGATTGTTTGGGGATCTGGAGGAAAGTCAGTTATATTGGGTGGGAATGATATAGCAAGTAAGTAATTGTTTGAGCTGAAATTAATAAACGATTCATCTATTAATGTACCTGGAGAAACAATCCTACTAATCTTACGATGTTTTAAATTGTTGAGTTGAACCTTCTCAGGAACACTAGCAGTTTGGTCAATAATTGCCACATTAACTCCAAGTTCATGCACGAGGATTTCGACATATTTCCTTAGTTGACTGGTAGGAAATCCCGCCATGGGTAATGCATAATTCTTGGTTCGTTTAATTGCTAGCTTCAATCCAAGTTTCCCAGCATACTGTTCAGCTTGTTCAAAGTACATTTCATAGAAACTTCCCACTTGTACAAGACTAACGGACCCAGGGTTCTTATCCATGAGTCTTCGAATTGTAGCATATAATGCTGTCAATGATTTTTCTTGTTTTCTTCCACCTCGATCCCAATCGGCAAGAGTAGAAGGGAGATCTGTGGTAATTGGCTTTTCAAGTGGCGTGACTTGATGAGTGGGTGTGGTAGCCAACCTTCGTATTAAACGAATGGAAGGTCGAAGAAGCAATAGCTTCGTCAATTGAGTAGACCTCATATAGTTAGTGTAAAGTAAATAGTTTTGATCTACACAAAAAAGAAAAAAAAGAATCTGGTTATACGCGTTGGTGAAAAATTTTATTCTATACAACCCAACTATTTCCTACGAGTGCTACGTCTTCCTCGACTGGAACGTCGCGGTGTTTGTTTAACTGGTTCAGGTTCTGGCTCAGAAGAAGATTTTTCCTCATCTGAACCTTCATCTTCTTCATCATGAAGTTCTGATCGGGTTCGTCTACGTGCTGTGGATACGGGACTTGTCTTTAATCTTCTCTTTGTAGGTGGAGGTGTTTGTTCAGGAGTTTCTTCTAGTTTTACAGTAGAACGTGTTCGTTTCTTTGGTATTGTCTTGTTTTCCAATTTAGCCTTTTGTTCAGCTTCTGCTTGTTCTGCGAGAATTTGTGCTTTGGATTTACGTCCTCGTCTACCTCGTTTTGGTTTGGGTTCTTCCTCTTTGACTTGTTTAGTCACTTCTTCGTATTCTTCTTTGTCTTCTTCTTTGTGTTCTTCTTCGTGTTCTTCCTTCTTTTCTTCTTCTTCAGATTCTTCCTTTTCTTGGTCTTCTTGGTCTTTTTCACTTTCCACATCACTTAATCCAGATGATTCATCTGCACTTTCATCCGCCATATTTCGAAGCTGTCGTCTTGATTTGGGTTCACGAGATCGTGATCGTACAACTTTTGTCTTCTTGATTGGTTCAGGAACAGGCGAAGCAATTTCCTCTTCCTCTTCTTCTGACTTCTCCTTCACCTCTTCAACTTTTTCATTTTCTTCAAGCTCTTCCTTTTCCTTCTTCCTTTCGCTTGAATCACTCCCACTATCACCCTCCCAATCTTCCAAATAATCAATTCGTTTTAAATCATATAATGTATTCAATTTGGCCCATACTTCATCTCCAGTGAAATTACCACCAGGTATACTTTCATTAATCTTCCCTATTATCACATCCATATGTTTATACTTCTCCAAACCTGCAGGTTTATGATCACATACAAGATTGAAAAGAGCAATCTCCTCTTCTGTGGTCCAAGAACGCATATTACTCTGTGATTATCCCCATCTTCAGATTGTAAACAATCAAAGTTTGAAGAAAAAAAAATAGATTGGTTGATCAGCCATACACGTGATGAATCTTCCTATTAGGGATTTCGCTGTTGAAAAAAAAATTTCACTTTTCAATTCAATAAAAATTTTTTTGAATACAAGTCAGTTCCAAAAGGGTATTTAACAAACATGGCCAGGAAAGCTGATAGACTCTATGGATTGGCACGTGGACGTGTTCGTATGTCCATGAACAAGAAGAACTTGTTCAATCTTGTCAAGAAACAAGAAGCTTCCTATCAAGGTAAAACTCTTTATCAACAAAAATATTTGGCCAAGACCGAGACTCGAGGATATCATGGAGAACATGTGAATGAAGCTCGTTGGAAACAAATTTTCTCTCCAAGTTTAAGGTCAAATGTCCAATTGGATGCTACTATGCGTGGGAAGAATGATCAACAACAACAACAACGTACTCCTATGATGATGCAAACTTTTGCTCCCTTGGAAAAACGATTGGAAGTAGCGGTTTTCCGAGCTATGTTTGCTAGTTCTATAAGACAAGCAAGACAATTTATCCTTGGGGGCCATGTCAAAGTTAATGGTGTACAAATGAAACATCCTTCGTTTCCTTTACAAAGTGGTGATGTTTTCAATGTGAATCCGGAAAAAGTACTTTATGCTCTTGGTAAGAGCAAACCAAGTCTTGATAAAGCAATCAAGATTGATACATCTCAAATTATAAAATATAACAAGTTTGTCGGCAGAGCACAAGCTAACCCTCAAGGAGAATGGGAAAAACAAAGTAAACGTACAACTTTAAATAGTATTGCTAATTTGGAAAGAAGAGAAAGACAAAAGGAAGAACTTGTTGAAAGAAGAAAACAAATGAAAGTGGAACAAGATAAAGTTACTAAAGAATCTATTCTTTTTGATATTTTACAACTTGCATCAAATGTACCTGTCCCTGTTTCTGCCGAAGCCTTTGCCAAATATGGTTCTCACAATAGTAAGAAGTGTTTGGATATTTACCACAAAATTTCCGAAAATGCCAAGGAACTTGTTAATGAGCCGACTCTTGCTACCGTGACCCAATTTATCAGCCCTGACGAAACACAAAAGGCCGCACAATCAAGTGCATTTAAACACTTGGCCAGATCCATCAAACCTCAATTGACAGAATTGCAAAAATCCCAATGGACTGAGATTCGTCGTGCAATTGAAGCAGCTGAAAATACCGGAGCTACTCCATACGATCCATCATATGCTAGCAAACTTGTTAAAGCTCCTGCATTGAACAAAGAAGAAATTTTGGAAGATGAATCCAAAGCAGTGGTGGATTTACCATGGCAAAAACATTTGTTTGGTAGAGAAGATCCTAGTAAAACTTACTTTACTCCCTGGACTCCAAGAGGGTTCTTGGGTTGTTTTGCAATCTTACCTCATCATATAGAAGTTTCATTTGATACTTGTCATGCAGTTTATTTGAGAGATCCCATTGCTAGACCGGGTCATTCTGAAGTTATTTCCCCTAGTCCAGAACATGTTCATGAAAGAGCTTATATGTTCTACAGAAGAAAAGGAATGTAAGTAGTCCTTCTTGTATATAAATGTATTTGTAGTTACTATGAATAAAAAAGGAAAAAGTATTTACAAGGTTGTAGGATCTAAGGAGACTGATACTTGGGTGGTATATCAGTCACCAGTCTACCCTTTCCAGTAATATCCTCCCAACATCCTCTAGCATATTCCGGCCATTTCTCGAGGGGCACTTTCCCAGGGGTATTAACATCCAACACCGTATTTGACATCAAATGATTACGCACTCTATCAAGTTCATTTCCCTTGACTTCATTAATCAAATGAAGATCAAAATCAAAATAATCCGCTAAACTTTCAATTTTAAAACAACTACGCCATATAGTATGAAGTTCATTACGCATACTCTTGGCATGAAACTCTTGATACTTGTAATAAATCACAAACAACAATGTCTTTTTAGGGGTATTTCCCTCTGGTTTCTTAGCCTCTTCAGCAACTTTAGCTTTGAAAAGATTAACCAATTCATCTCGAGCAAGACGAATCCCCTTTAATACCAAAATAACATCGGCAGTACGAACACCAAATGTCAAAGTCTTCATATTGTATTCGGTATCAGCTTTCGAATCAATCAAGAATGATCCTCGAGAATACAACACCAAGAATTTACGACGTTCCTCACGAGAATGCAACTTCATTTCATCGGTCAAGCACATCCAATACCCATTCATACGTGGTTTATTAAAATCAAATGGGTCACCAGTGGGGAACCTAGTTTTGAATAAACTATTCAACCTCTCAGCACCATAGGGGTCTCCCAAAGCCACCACGGTAAGATAATCTGTAGATGTCTTGTCAAGATTACTGATTTCAATATAAGAACTAATATCATTGAATTTGTCATTTTCGGTAATCATTAATGCTGGTTGGGAACCCAATTGTCTACCGGCACCTTTCTTGGAACAATTACCTTGAATTGTTCCTATTCCGAAAAACCTACGAATGCTCTTTGGCATGGTTGTTTGCTAATCTTGATGTATGGGTAAGTAAGATTAATTCGAAGAATATTTATATTAGAAAGTTTATCCAACTTGCAAAACCATAGTTTATTTAAATTAGGGAAGTATTTGTTTTTTTTTTGCAGTTTCTTTCCTTAGCATAACTTAACAGTACTGTTGCAAAACTTTCCTAACTCAGGCATATGCAGTAAAGTGCAGGGATAACTTTACTAGTAAACTTGCAAGACAACTCTTGCCCTGAATAGTAAGGAAGATGTAGCAAGCCACAGTGTTGGGATTACTTGTAAATGTGAAACCTAGAATGCATGTGACGTCAACATTTACCCCAACACAACGAAATGACTACACTAACATCAACAATGTCTATAGAATCTACCAGTACAAGGAACTTTTCTTGTACCTGATAATTTCAAAACCTCCAATTTGTACGCTTCATCAATATAATCATTTACCCTGTCATGCATTGAAACAATAACAACGGGTTTACCAGTCCATGGTAGCGCTTGAATCAGTCCACGTTTATTTTTTTCACATTTTATTTTCCCAAACAATGTGTTTCTCCACATTTATTCATTTCTCAAGCCATTGATGACAAGAATATCCCCGAGATTAATCAGACAAGCTAGAGATATTACTAGGTTTCTCCCACCTTTACTTCGAGCTACCAGGAGTATAGAATCAGCTGCACGTGAACTCAACTGGATTAAACAAGAGCTTCCCTCGACGGAATGGGGGCCTGCAGTATATGCAAGATATAAACTTGTTCCCTTGCAATACATATTGGGCAATGTTCCCTTTGGTGATATTACTATCAAGTGTCGATCAGGTGTTTTAATTCCTAGACCAGAAACTGAAGCTTGGGTTATGGAGTTGGGTGAACGAGTAAAGGGGATAGTTAATAATGATGACGTCAGTATTGTTGATGCATGTACAGGAACAGGATGTATTCCCTTGTTATTATCCCATAGTTTGGAGAAACAGGGAGTAAAAACAACGGTTGATGCTTTTGATGTGTCAGTTGAAGCTGTGACTTTGGCAAATGAGAATAAAGAGGCAATTAATTCGGATGTTTCATTCAAACTTGGAGATGTATTCAATGTGAGTATTCTTGAACATTTAGGTGTGGAAAAAGTTGATTTAGTCACTGCTAATCCTCCGTATATCCCAACTTCTGATTATAAACGTTCTGTCTTCTTACATGGAATAGAAAAATCGGTAAAATTATATGAACCGAAGTTAGCACTTGTTGGTGAATATGAATTCTATTTAGAACTTCTTCAAAATATCGTGATTCCAGGACATGCCAAGGCATTTGTGTTTGAGATTGGTTATGAGGAACAAGCTGAGTTTGTCTATGAGTATTTGAAAGATTATAGTGCTTGGAGAGTTGGTATTTGGTGTGATTATTCAGAAAATGTCAGATGTGTAATTGGATGGAATGTGGACACCGAATATATAAAGTTGAAAGAAATGTGTCATCATTTATATGAGCGATGAGTTATGAGCTATTTACGAGTTTTCAGTTATATATCTATCTAGGAATAATATACTAACTTATGATTTCTGGGGTGTCAGTTGCTGGTGATTCTTCTCTCTTTCTCTTGGAGCTTCCTCTACCTACAGCAGTGATTCCTTCTTGAGGGATAACTTTAGTTCCCCAAAGTACATATCCACCCCCACCACGCATAGTCATTAAAGGATGCATTCTTCCTGGAATCGTTTGATATGGTCTGACTCTGGTTTCAAAGATAGAAGGAGCCAACACTCGTTTGTCTTTGGTGAGTACATGCTGTGTTTCCAACAAGAGTTCCTTGTATTGGTTATATATTACTATTGGTCGTGATCCTCCTACAGTTTCAAGAATTCGAGGAATCAATGTTGGTGAGTGCAAGGTTGACACAGAAATAAGGGCATCAAAGTTTCCAGTTTGTACTAATTCAATGACGGAATTAATTGCATTGGCCCGTTCTCTCCGCTTCTCATATTGGTCACGTTTACTTGATTTCATTTGGGCAAGTTCTTCTTCAGATTTATCCTCCCAGTTTATCTTTTCATGTTCCGGTTCCAAGAATTGAAGATAGTCGATTGTCTTCACCATCCGGTTGATATACTCTTCACTGTATCCTGAATGACGCATAGCTATGATATTCACATGTTCATTTTCATGCACCAACACTACAGAACCTTCACCTGCCATTCTTTCAAGCATAGCATACAAGACAACTCCACCTGTTTCATCAATCAAAAGATACTTCCCTCCTGGTCTGACATTGGCATATGTCATAAGCAAACCCAAACTTTCTTCACTGAGATCGATAACTCTAGGTAAATCTTTATCAATGTAATATTGCAACATTTGAGATGAACCCAAATATTCCACGGTGAATCTCCGTAAGAACTTCTGTTGTTTCCGTCTGAGGTACTTTTGCTGTGAAAATAAGGTCTTCTTGTCAAATCCTTCATGACCAGCAATCATCTGATCAATAATCTGTTGTCCAATTGATGAGGTTGCTCCTGATTGTTTCAACTCTTCAATATCTTCATTGGTGAGTTTTTGAATCTTACTACCTATATCAATTATATTTTGGTTATTCTCAGAAAACATCTTTGTTAATTCTTCTTTATCTAATTCCTCATCTTGTTCAGTATCCTTGGGATCGGATGAATGTTGTAAACTTAAGATTGGTTTCACTTCTTGTCCCTCAACAATCTCAAATGATTGTCCAAATGGATATCCAAGTACACCATCAACTAAGAAACTTCCGAATTTTCCTAAATTGATCACACCCGAGGGACGAAGTTCTACAATTTTGGTTCCTTCTGAGGGTAAACGTATTAGAACGTGTTGATTTGCAGCTATTACTGTATGACTTTTCATTTGTAGTGTTGTCATATAGTTAACGAGTGAAGCTCATCTCACAAAAAAAAATAGATTTAAATTTTCAGAGATATTTTTCAGATTCCTCATCTCTTTACTATACATAGATAGATATACACCATGGGAAGAAGAGCAAAGAATAAGCAGGGAGTTCCGCCTACTCTTGAAGAGTTCCAAGCTAAGCATGCAAAAAAGGAAAAGAGAAAGAGAGAGGATAAACCAGAACCAAAACATAAATCAAAAGATGTGAAAAAGTCCAAGAAACAAAAAGTTGAAGTTGAAGAAGAACCAACTCTTCCTGAGGTTGATTTGGAAGAACTTGCTTCAGCTAGAAAGTCTTTGTTTGATGACTCCGATGAAGAACCAGAAGACGATGAATTTGATGTTGATGGCGAAGACTTAGATTCCGATGAAGAAGAACGAGCTCATCCTATGTTTTCTGACGATGAAGGTTCCGAAGATGACTTGGAAGGATTGAATGCCGCCAATATGGAAGCATATTCTCGTCAATTAGATGAAGAAGATGAACTTGAAGCTGAAGAAGCTGAACGAGAACTCCTTGAAGTTGACAAGGTACAACCTCGTGCTATGGTATTACCTTCTGCTGAAGAAGAAGCAGAAATTGCTAAAGGTGGTCCACAAGATGTCACTGCGGTTCGTACGCGTATGCTTGAAATTGTTAAAGTCTTGGAAAACTTTAGTGATTTAGCTGAGGAAGGGAAATCCCGTACTGATTATGTTAATCGTTTACTTGCTGATATTTGTGAATATTTTGGATACTCTGAATTCTTAGCAGATAAACTTTTCCATTTATTTTCCCCTGCAGAAGCCATGGAATTCTTCGAAGCTAATGAAATTGCTCGACCAATCACTATCAGAACCAATACTTTGAAGACCAGGCGTCGTGATTTAGCTCAAAAATTAGTTAATCGTGGTGTTAATCTTCAACCAATTGGATCATGGACCAAAGTTGGGTTGCAAATCTTTGATTCTCAGGTACCTATTGGTGCTACACCAGAATATCTTGCGGGACATTACATTTTACAAGCTGCTTCTTCATTCTTGCCCGTTATGGCTTTGGCACCACAAGAAAATGAACGTGTTTTGGATATGGCGGCTGCACCAGGTGGGAAAACCACTTATATTTCTGCCCTTATGAAAAATACAGGTTGTGTATTTGCTAATGATGCTAACAAAGCCAGAACAAAATCTTTAATTGCTAATATTCATAGATTAGGATGTAAGAACACAATTGTATGTAATTATGATGCTCGTGAGTTCCCCAAGGTTATTGGTGGGTTTGATAGAGTTTTACTTGATGCTCCATGTTCTGGTACTGGTGTTATTGCCAAGGATGAAGGTGTTAAAGTAAGACGTACTGAGAAAGATTTCATTCAAATTCCTCATCTTCAAAAACAATTACTTTTATCAGCTATTGATTCTGTCGACGCTAATTCTCCTACAGGTGGTATCATTGTATACTCAACTTGTTCAGTTGCTGTAGATGAAAATGAATCAGTGGTAGATTATGCCTTACGTAAAAGACCCAATGTTAAATTGGTAGATACAGAATTACAAATTGGTAAGGAAGGTTTCACTTCATATCGTGGGAAACATTTCAACCCTAAATTATCCTTGACAAGAAGATATTATCCTCATACATATAACGTGGATGGGTTCTTTGTTGCCAAGTTCAAAAAGATTGCTCCCTCACCTCATGATGTCTCCAAAGCTGGTGCTAAGGAAAAGGAAAATGCCATTAGAGCAGAATATGAAGAAGAAGGTATTATTCATGATGATTTTGCTGAGTTTGATGAAGCTGCCGATAAGGAAATTGTGGAACTGTCAATAAAGAGAGGATTAAAGAGGAAAGGTATCAATCCAAATATAAAAAAGACCAGTTAGTTAGTTATCTGTATATTAATACATAAAATTTTCAAGTAATTACATCAGGTTTGACAACTCTATATACTACATCAAGCAAACATTCCCTAATCCATGTTCTTTGATATATTCAGGTCCATATTCTTCATACTCTTGCTTGCTGACATATCCTTTACTACATTCTTCAGTTTCCGCCCACATTTGCATTCCATGCCAGGCATCCAAAATGGGATCTCTTGCAGTTCTCACTTTCAAGGGAGTGCCAACGGGTAAAAACAGTTTAAAATCACGTTCAATTCTACTTTGGAAATTGGTGAGTTTTGCCAAACCTCCCGTAATAAATACATCTTGTACCACTTTTGCAGCATCTTCTCTTTCTAATCTTCGATTAATCAACCCAGAACAAATTTCACTTATCCCTGCTTGATCTAATCCAGCAATATTTGGTTGGAAAAGGATTTCTGGAACTCTAATTCTTTCCACATTAAGATGCATTTGATGGTTTTTCCTAATTACTTCAGGGTGACTAGCAATATCTTCTGGAGCCAACCCTTCAGCTTGCATAGCAATAGTCATATTTGGTCTTGGTCCATGAATGAACTTATGAAGGACAGAATTACTCCAATCAAATGTGGTTGCCGCAGCAAATGTATCTTCATGATGGAAATTAGGATCATATTTCAAAAGATCTTCTTCAAGATTGGTAATTTCACTCATAATCTTGGTCATTTCTTCTTCAATACTGGTGTTTGTTATATCACGATATAAATTCCAATCGTCATCATTAGCTCCAAATGTATCATTTGGATCATTGTCAATTGTAGCATTAGCATTTCTCCTACGTTTACGTTGTGTGGCTGACGTTGAACCGGTTTCATCATTGGCTAAATCAGCAATGTTTTTCATTCTTTGTTGTGCTGCTGCTGATTTCCTATCTTTGAAAGATTCAAGAAGCTTTTGTCGTTCCTTATATTTACTAATTGCACCAGCTAGTTGAACTCGTCTTACAGTACACCAATCATCTAAATCACGATCTCTCCATTCTTGTTGTTCACGTTCATATGCCGCTTTAGCTTCTTCTTCTTGTCGTTTGAGTTCTTTAGTTCGCTCTCTAGCTTCATAATTTGCTTTATGAAGTTTTTGTTTACGTTTTTCTTTAATTTGTTCATCGGTTAATTGATCGTCAGGAATATCCACCAAGGGCCAAGCACTACCTGCATCAAATTCATCTTCTTCGTCATCTTCATGATCAGCTCGTTTGATTGATTTTTCAAGTGATACCATGTATTTATTAAAATCTTCTAAATCATCAAACCCATCTTCAACAAGTCTTGCTTCAATTTGTTCATTTGAGAAATTGACCATTTCCTCTTTGAACTTTGAATAGTATTCCCACTCTTCTTTCTTTTGTGCTTGCTTTTCAAGTCGTTTTTGTTGAGCTTGTTCTTGAAGTCGTTTACCTTGTTCCTTTCTCTTTTGTTGTTGTCTAGCAATTTCCTCTTCTGACTTTTTGGGTTCAGTGTTTGTTGCTATTTCAACTGGGACTTGCACCACAACGTCCTTCTCTTCCAATACTTCCATATCAAGGATATGTTTCAACTCTTCTTGATAATCCTCGGAAACATAACAGTAATCTTGAAACAAATTTGTCGTTTGATAGGAATTCAACTTTGTTGGGAAATAAGGATATTTCAATGAGAGTAATTTCCCAAGGAATGCTTGACTTTGATCACCACCCCAATCAATACGTTTACTCTGCAGCATAACTCCTTTACCTCTCACTACCGGAATAACATATGTCAGTTCATGACCGGTTCCAATAACAACCCCGTCCTTACCTTGATTAGCATAATATGAAAACAAGGCATCAATTCCAAATACAACTTTAGGTACTTGGTATGCTTCAAATAATAATTCATACATTCCACGTCTTTGACTCAAGGGACATCCCAAGGGTTCAGTCATAATAATGGGATTGTTTACTCTCCCATTATCACTTTCCACACCTAAATGTTCAAAAGAGTAATCTAACATAAATTCAATATAATCCCAATTAGTAATTAATGGACCATCAAAGGGAGTTTTAATTGTTGATTTCAAAGCAGGATCTCCATATACGTCATTCCCAATTAGGGTAAGTGTAGCTTGAGCTCGTCTGTCACGGTAGCGAGAAACAAACAGGGGGAATACATTATTGGGGGAGGTACTATTAGTTAATCCTATACGAAATTGTGATGCACCAATATCCAAAGCAATTGGAGTGTTGGGAGTATATGAAGTATAAAATGGTTCAGGTGCAGCTGATCCATGGATATCAGTTAGGATATGCACTTGTTGAGGAGGGTATTGTTGTTCCTCTGGTTTGGATTTAGAAGGTGACATTAGTTTGATTGAAATGTGTTGTTGTAATGTTTGAAGATTCGTTGATATTCAAAGTTAGTGCAATGTTTTTATATCCGGGTAATGTTTATTTTCAGTCACGTGAAAGGGGTGGAATTGGATTTCAATTCGAGACGGAAATGTCCGACGTGGTAAACACGCATATCTTAAACATACAAACAACCAATTGTAACCAATTGAATTTACTTGGAATATATAAATTAATATGTCGACTGAAGAAGGTCAATACAATGTTCAAGGTTACAACATCGTAACCATTCTTAAACGTCTTGAAGCGGCAACTTCTCGTCTTGAAGATATCACCATTTATCAAGAAGAAGCCAATAAGAAACGTATTGCCAATGAACCTAAGACAGCAATTGATACATCATCATCTGTGAAAACTATTCAATCTACTCCTGAAGAAAAACCAAAATCTGTGATTGCCTTTGAACAATTTGTTTCTGATCATGTGTTACCCTTTGCTGAAACTTCAAAGAGCATTGATGCTTTACTTGGAGAAGTGGGACAATTACTTGTTGATGCATTCAAATCTCAATCGTCATTTTTGGAAATTGTTGCAAAATCCAAGAAACCAGATATGAATGATCAAACATTTCTTAAAATTCTTGAACCAATGAATAAACGTATTAATTCAATTATTGAAATCAAAGAAGCTAATCGTACTTCACAATTCTTTAATCACTTGAATACTGTTTCTGAAGGTGTTCCTGTCTTAGGGTGGATTGTCAATGAGACACCAGTTTCACTTATTCCTGAATTCAAAGATAGTTCTAAATTCTGGAGTGATCGGGTTTTAAAGGAATATAAGCATAAGGATGAAAAACATGTTGAATGGGTTAATCAATTTATGAATATTTTTGATGAATTGAAGAAATATGTTAAAGAATATCATGCAACTGGTCCTAGTTGGAATGCCAAGGGATTGCACTTGGAAGAAGTTGTCAAGGCCCAAGCTGCTCCTGGTAGTGAAGTTGCAGCTCCTGCTCCACCTACTGGAGGAACTGGTGCTCCACCTCCCCCACCTCCTCCACCTCCAGCAAATTTATTCGATGATGTTACTTCTTCCAAACCTGCAGCTCCAGCTGGTGGTATCAATGCTGTTTTTGCTGAACTCAACAAAGGTTCTGATATTACTTCAGGTTTAAAGAAAGTTGACAAGTCAGAAATGACTCATAAGAATCCAGAATTAAGAAAACAACCTCCTGTTGCACCAAAGAAACCTCAAAGTTTATCTACTGCTAGTACATCAAACGTACACACTCTTCCTGTTACTACTCCAGTTGTCAAACCTCCAAAGAAGGAATTGATTGATGGTACTAAATGGGTAATTCAAAACTATACAAAATCTGATGCTCCTGAACCCATTGTAATCCCAGTTGAAATGCATCAATCAGTGTTTATTGGTAATTGTAATGAGATAACTATTCAACTTCAAGGAAAAGCCAATGCTGTTTCTCTCCTGGAAACCAAGAATGTTGGATTAGTTATTGATTCCCTTATTTCTGGAGTTGATGTTATTAAATCTGTCAAGTTTGGATTACAAGTAACTGGGTTTGTTCCTATGATTAGTATTGACAAAAGTGATGAAGGAAGTGTATATTTATCCAAGGAATCTGTTGATGGTGATATTCAAGTGTTTACAAGTTCAACTACTGCCTTAAATATTAATGTTCCTGTTGAAGATGATTATTCTGAATTGGCAGTTCCTGAACAATTTGTTCATCGTGTTAAGGGTGGTAAGTTAGTTAGTGAAATTGTAGAACATGCTGGTTAAATAGATATTTACTTAAAATACACTTGTGTCATAAGAATTTCTCAATTTTAACTCAAATTCTAACAAAATTTCGGTTAATAAGTTGAACTTTGTATAAACCCGATACTATTATCAGAGAAAGTAATACTTTTCAAACTCCTCCAGTTTTCATTCCTGTAAACCACTTCTTACAATACCTTCACTTCTTGCAACCACTTATTACTATTCCTGCACATAAACCTCTACCATAGAACCTTCTTTATCTTTCCAGCATACAAAACTTTTTTTCGTTCTTTCTTTCTTTCTTTCTTTCTTTACTAAGCGGGAAACGAACGTGCAGATAAAAAAAAAAATTTTTTTTTCAACGTCTTTAAGAAACCTTAGAAGGGCAAATAAAGGGGAATTTCCGTTCAGTTTACGTTACTCTAGAAACCAACTATTGATCCTAGTTATAATCTCTAACAGAAAGGTTCCTGCTTAATATATATATTTTTTTTTACAGTATAGAGAGATCAAATACATAGAGTATGGTCAAAGAAACTAAATTTTACGACGTTTTAGGTGTTTCACCATCTGCCAGTGATTCTGAATTAAAAAAAGCCTACAGAAAATCGGCTTTGAAATATCATCCCGATAAAAACCCTTCTCCTGAAGCTGCTGAAAAATTCAAGGAAATCAGTCATGCTTATGAAATCTTGTCCGATGAACAAAAGAGAGAAATCTATGATTCATATGGTGAAGAAGGATTGTCTGGAGGTGCTGGTGGTCCAGGTATGAATGCCGAAGATATATTTAGTCAGTTCTTTGGTGGAGGATTTGGTGGTGCATTTGGTGGTGCTGGTCCTCAACGTCCTTCTAGAGGTAAGGATATTAAACATTCTATTTCTTGTACCTTGGAAGAATTGTACAAAGGTAAAACTACTAAATTGGCCCTTAACAAAACGGTATTATGTAAGAACTGTAATGGGTTAGGTGGTGCTGAAGGTAAGGTTCACAAATGTAGTGATTGTCATGGAAGTGGTATGAAGTTTGTGACTAGACAAATGGGTCCAATGATTCAAAGATTCCAAACTGTTTGTGATAAATGTCAAGGTACTGGAGATATTTGTAATCCAAAGGATAGATGTACTGTATGTAAGGGGAAAAAGACACAATCTGAAAGAAAGATTTTACAAGTTCATATTGATCCTGGTATGAAAGATGGTCAACGTGTTGTTTTCAGTGGTGAAGGTGATCAAGAACCAGGAATTACTCCTGGTGATGTTATCTTTGTTGTTGATGAAAAACCTCATGAAAAATTCACCAGAAAGGGTAATGATTTATTCTATGAAGCTGAAGTAGATTTATTGACTTCTTTAGCTGGTGGGGAAATTGCATTCAAGCATATTTCTGGAGATTGGATTAAGGTTCATAGTTATCCTGGTGAAGTTATTTCCACTGGTGAAGTTAAAGTTGTTGAAGGTCAAGGTATGCCAATTTATAGACAAGGTGGTAAAGGTAATTTATTTGTTAAATTTACTGTTAAATTCCCTGAAAATGGTTTCACTTCTGAGGAGAAATTAAAACAATTGGAATCTATCTTACCTGCTAGAGCTAAAGTTACCATTCCTAAAGGTGTTGAAGTAGATGAATGTGATATGGTTAACTTCAACCCTGCTCAACATCAACAAACTAGAAGAGATGCTTATGATTCTGATGAAGAGGAAGGTGGTCAACCAGGTGTTCAATGTGCATCTCAATAGATTACTTCTTTCGTATATATAAAATAGGGGGCTCTTCGTTTTTTTAATAAATAGTTGTTGCGTAATTTATTAAACTCTATAATGCTAATTTTACAAATTTATACATGGATGCAAAAAACGAGAAAACCTATGTTGACTTTTCATTCAAGTTAAGTCGTTTCTCTCTCTTATTTCTAGCTCTGCGTGAAAGAATAGTAAGAATCAAGAAAGAAATAATGCAAAATCCCGCCATCAATGTATATGTTCCACCAGCTCCCATAGCATCAATCATGGCCAGAAGAGCTCCTACACCTGCAGCACCCAACAAACATCTCATCAAGTTTAAACAACTAGTGGCAGCACTACCTTGAGTAGGGAACAAATCTACCAACAATGTATTCATACAACTCATAAAACTGACAGCGGAAAGGGAAATCATAAATGAAGATATTAAAATAGGAGCAATATTAGTATGTTTTTCAACACACCAACCAAACACAATAGTAAAGGCAACAATTATAAAACTTGTGAATATCGCAGTTTGAAACCTAGCGCCAAATAAATCAAATGGTGGTCGTTGATCTTCAGGTAAATGGCCATAATTCCGATCATAACTTGACTTTTTACGACGATATACAAAATCAAGTAATCTCCCTGTTCCAATAGACCCCACAAGTGTTCCCATACCTGGAGCCAAATAACATAACCCCACATGAATCACAGTAAATCCATAATCCACTTGTAAACTGGTAGAAAGTGTAGTTAAATTCATAGTCCAGGTGGCAAATTGAAACCCACCAGCCAAAAGGGTGAAAAATACGGCTGGTTGGAAAAAGATCTTGTAAGGACTGAGGATATTTGCTGATTGACCAGGGACAACAGTTGATTCATCATTGGTTAATCGACTATTGCAACAGGGGAAATGAATAACTGGACTTTGGTTGTATATTTGCTTTGGAGGTACTGACAAGTTCCCCACAATAGATCTATTAGTCTCAGGTAAGAAAATAAATGAACAAATCAACATAAAGCCACTTCCTATAGCAAGTAATACAAACACACCTCTCCACCCCCATCGAGAAACAACACCGGCACCAACTAATGCACCAAACCCTTGACCAACCAATTGAATACCACTTACAGCTCCAATATAACTACCTCTATCTGCTCTAGTGGTAATATCTGATAAAATACCTGCAGTGACAGCAATAATAGGAGATATAGCTGCTGCTTGAAGACAACGTAAAAATGCCAAAAGCCAATATACATTACTTTGGGAAAGTCCTATACACACAGCAGCATAAGTTATAAGACAAAATAAAACACAAGGTCTTCGTCCATATGTGTCGGAAATTGTGGCTAGTAAAGTGGGGCTAATACCTTGGAATATAAAATATGCAACGATGGAAATATTGATAATACCTGGTGATACATCAAAGTCTTGAGATAATATAGTTAATGCTGGGAAATAAATAGAAGAAGAAAGAGTGGACCAAATGGAACTGGCACTTATTAGTACTGCTATGGCATACTTTTCCTTATTGGTTAGAATGGTGTAAGGTGGTGGTGGTTCTTGCGTTGTTGACCTTACTATGCCAATCTGATGTTCTTTAGTATTCAAATCAGATGCTTCTTCTGTCATTAATATAATATCTTGGGTTAGGTTGATACCATATGTATACTACTTAAATAAATCAAACAAATGTGGCTTGGTAAGATATTTCAACTTCTTTATATATTAAATTACTTCGGAAATAGCAAGTGATGTTTTAAAAAAAAAAGAAATTCCAATACAACTCCGCGCATACTCACACTTTTTTTTTCTTGGTAAATTTCTTTGTTCTTTCTCCCCACTTCCACTCTCCACGGCTCGGTTTTAACTACCGAGACACTTGTGCCTGCATAGTGATTTTCGGATTTCTCCTGTCAATTAAAATGCGACAATTGTTAAAACGATGTTTCCCGGGTAAATCCATTGTTTTGGAGGTGACAGTTGTTAGTATGAGATATCAACGCCAGCACTCGTCTAATACAACGTCATATACAACTTAACAATTGAAAAATTTCCCATAACCACAAGAAATTATATCAACCAAATATTTGACGATCGGAACTATAAAAATATCTCCGATCAATTTTAATTTAATTTTTTGTTTTACGAAAATAATATTTTTAGACCTAGCTCGGATTTAAAAATGGAACGGTTTTCCTTAACCATTAATTTGTGGAATCTTTGATAAGTCCGAGCCAGGTGATTGTTATTTGGATACATTCGGTGAACTATTTTCCGGGTCTGGTACATCTATCTATGAAGTAAACACCGAAAGGAGTATGTATGGGAGTGCATGTTCTTGCTGTACACAATTGCACTTTGCTTTACTTTTATTGACAATACTTTTTCACCAATGTACTAAAATTACTAGTGTCTATTAAAACTCTATTTACAATTAAACAACTAAATCATCGTCTCAATTCTGGGTTCCTTTCAATCTCTTATTTGCCATGTAAACAACATACACAAATCCTAAATCAGCAACCATAGTCAAACCCGCCATCAATGTATAAGTACCTCCCAAGTCCAACTTACTTACTAGCAAATCAAGTACACCTGCGCCCAATGCTGCCAATAAACATCTCATTAAATTTAAACAACTTGCCAGGGCACTCCCTTGTGTAGGAAATAAATCCACTAGGAAAGTGGCACTAATACTCATTGTCATTGATGAACTCAATGATACAAGGCATGTGGAAATTATGATTGAGATGATGGGTTGACTAAATTGGATACACCAACCAAAGATTGCAAGACCAATTATCATAAGTATTGAAGGGATGATACAAAGAGCAAGTCTTGTGGTGACAATATTGAATGGTTTTCGTTCGGTAAGTGGTAAATCAGCATACATTTGTTCATATTGAATTTTACGAAAACGATAATACCAATTCATTAATCTACCTATAACAATTGAACCAACAAAACAAGCAAGTCCTTGGGGAAGATAAATGAGTCCCACTTTCATTACTGTATAATTGTATTTGGATGATTCCAATTCTGATGAAAGTGAAGTGAGAACCATTGTCCAGGAAGCGAAATGTAACCCCAGCGGAAGTAATGTTAGGAATACCATTGTTTTACAGAATATCTTGTAAGGACCCCAAAAATCAAACAGTTTCCGTGGTTCTAAACTTACGATATCATTGGTCATTCTTTCTTTAAAATGAGGCAACTTGAGGAATATACTCTTGTTAATCCATGACATAGGAGCAATAGAACCATTACCCACAATACTTCTTGATGTTTCAGGTAATAAAACGAATTCCAATAGAAAAGTAACACCACCTCCAATTGTCAAGAATAAAAAGATTGACCTCCAAGTACTAAATGAACTAATAAGTGCAGCACCAATTAATCCTCCAAGTCCATTCCCCACGAGTTGTAATCCGACAATAACCCCAACCATACCACCCCGAGTAGCAGGAGTACATACATCCCCAGCAATACCAGAACTAATAGAAATAACTGGAGCAATACCTGCAGCTTGAATACATCTTAGTATAATAAGTGCAGTATAGTTTTTCAACTGAGAAATGGCAACACAAGAACCAACGTAAATCAATATGCAAATTAGTATTACTGGCCTTTTCCCAAAAGTGTCTGCCAAATTGGAGGAAATGGTTGGAGTAATTCCTTGGAATATTAAGTAAGTAACTACTGATACATTTGTCATGCTGGGAGTAGTATTGAAATACTTTTGCAATGTTGGCAATGCGGGAAAATAAATTGAACTGGAAACTGTACTCCAAAATCCGACAAGGGAAAGAATTATTACTAGTAATATTCTTTCTTTAGATGAAAAGATTGTATATGAAACATATTGCCTCTGGGAAATAGATGTACCTAGTTTATTATCTTGAGATTTGTCAAGTCCTTGCAACTCGTTCTTTGAATCAATTCTTTCATTGTCAAAGCTGCTAGTTTCCATTTCATGTACATCTTCATTGATATCAACATTGAAATTATCTTCAATATCGAAAGTATTTTCTTGTGTCATTGCAATATCTTGTTTATATTGCAAAATTTGAAATTGTTATCATAATAAAATATACAAGATATTCTTTCAATCAATTCAAACTAACCGGAAATACTATGTTATTTATAGATACAAGTAGAAATTAGTCTGACTCACCTCTAGCCACCATATTAAAGATTTCCCGTTTTTCCGGCAGGGTTCATGTTGCAAAAAAAAAAAACATGGATAACCGTACCCGTTTTTTTTTCTCCCCTTATCCGACGGTTTTAGATCATTCCAACGGTCAAGGAATCGGAGTTGGTTCCGAGACGGTGTATCTGCTTAAGTAATTCAATTTGACAGGGGCATAACTCTCTACTCGAGTATCGATCAAGTAATGATTTCTCCTGTTTACTCTATGCTTAACAAACACTATTTTCAAAAGTTTGTTGGTCACCAGACGGTTATGATGTAGTTTTTTTCCGGTTGACAAGATCAATCTCGTTTCTTTTTTTCTTTGATATTTTTCCGAGATTTCACAGCACCTCCTTACAAAAGTGTCTAGACCATCACTTCAGATCACGCCATCATTTGATCTTAACTTTTGAATAAACGAAACAATAATGCATGTCGTTTAGAAATGAGATTGTTAATCTGTCAAGAAAATTTTAATTGGATAAACTATATGAATAAATTTACCGACCTCCTGTTTTATTCCTATATATGAAAATACAACTAAACAAAATAAACTTACAAAATTTAAACCAATTTCATACCAACATAAAAGTTAATTATGCAAACCCTGTGAATGACTCACCGATGAAAATAACCGTTTTGCAAAAAATAAAGAAAAAAACATTGTTATCAGTAAATTCCGTCTCGGATATCTTAAAGTATTAACATGTGATATTTATTTTTTCTATTTGATTTTGGAAACATTATACTTTCTAGCAGGTGGATTTGTAGGAGTACTAATCATGAAATTTATCCCTGTATTACGCTTCTTTCTCGTAGTTGTAGTAGTTGTTTCTTCCTTTGTGGCTTTTATACTTTCGGGAGAATGGGGTGTATTTGTAGGTGGTGTCTTTTGTAAAGGTAATGGTAAGTTCATCATGAATTGCGGAGGAGGTGGTGGTGGTTGAGAATTCGAAGGGACAAAATAATATTGTTGGGGAGGATATTGAATTGGTGTAGGATATACATAAGGGCGGAATTCAGGCGATGATAATTTACCATTTGATGGTGCATTGTCTGAGCATGGGGTATAATGACTAGGATACCTTGGTGGTTGGGGGATAAACTTAGGCAGGTATTCTTGAACTTGCACTTTTCCTGGTGCTCCTGGTTGTTTTTGCTTTCCATCGGGTATCGTGGTTATTGGTGGTAACAACAATGGCTTACCATTTGTAACAGTCAATGCTTCTTTCTTGAAAGTGGGCAGCAGACCATGAGATGCAGTTTGAATAATATCCTTTCTGTCTTTACATATTTCTATTTGAGTATCTGAGAAAGTTCTCTTTTTAGGCGATCTACGCATGTTGCATTCTTGTAATTGATTCAAACTATTCACCAAAGTATATGTATCGGAAGTAAACAATGAAGGAATATGTTCACTATTTATTTTCATTTCTTGGGCCAACTTCAACAATTCTAAAGCTAGGGTTATATTTTGATTCTTAAGTGCTTCTTGCTTAGTCTTTTCTTGTTCACTTCTAAATTGAATTAATTCTTGAAGAGTAGCTGTATCATAAGGCCAATCATGTTTTTCAATATTAATTCCTAGTAGTTGAAATATATCCAAGCTAGGTTTCTCCGCTGTCAATGACATTGGTGATACTCGTTCACTTTTATTATTATCCTTTGGTGTTGTTCTTGGTGAAGGAATTGAATTTAGTATACTATTAGAAGAAGTCTGTAAACTCATTATAGTCAGATGGTCATATTCATGTTTTTGTTTTGATTTAGTTTCTGGTTCAATTGGCATTCTTGGAATTGTTGTTGGTTTGATTTTCTGTTCCACTCCTGGGTATTGAGATTCTGTATTTATATATACACGACTTGAACACAAGACAGGATTGAAGTAACTATTATTTATGTAATTATCAGTATACATAAGTATGTTCCCATGTAAGGTTGCAAAAAAAATAATTTTTTCTAAACCAATAAAGGTTATAATTACACGTCCCCTTGCGCGGGTGGGGGAAATCTAAGTTCATTTTATATAAAGTTTTCAATTGCAAACAATCTCCATCCTGTAAGGGGTCGATCTGCAACCAAGACTAGACGTGTATTACGATTTTTAGTTATTCTAAAAGCAGTCAATATTTCAAACTATATTAAAACCCTTTTCCTAATTTGGAAATCATATGAATGAGATAATATCCCAAACGGGAAGAGAAGAAAAAAAATTTTTTTTTTGGGCGCATTGTTTGTATGAAAATCGTACCAAGTTTGGAAGGGAAATAAGAACAAACTTTGCATGATCATAACATGTAAAAAAAAGAGAGTAAATTTTCTTGGTTAATTTTAGCTCGTGTCTGAGAGAATATTCAAAAACTGCTAATTATAGCGAAAACCGTTTCTCTCTCAGCAATATAAAGTTCTAGTCGGTTGTTAAGAAATTCTTTTTCTTTTCTTTTTTTTTTTTAAGCATTCCCACATTTTAGCATGTCTCCGGACCCTGGGGGTGTGGAGACATGCATTTTCTCTCAAATGATTAACCCCACAAAATGTTTTGGTTTCAGCAAAACAACACGATTTCACATTGAATTTACTCGAAATGGAAAACAACAATTTTGTGATTTCTGTATCACTTTTATTTTTAATCAACGGCATTGTTTTTCCACCAACAAATCAAGATCGGTACTTAACCCCGATGGATTTCCCATTAGATCAAAAACAATGGGAGTTCCGCCCCTAATTTACTCTTAACGACTCAATTGATGTAACAGAAACATGCTCGACTACTTAATTTCAGTTATTGTGTTATAATTGTTGAGCATTCTTGTGATAAAAGGTTGTGCAGAGAAGAAATGAGAAACTGATGACTGCTTTTAGAAAAAAAAACCAATCCTGTGATAGTCCAAAGGCGTGCAGTTCTATTGTTTCTTATCAATTGCTCCTCCTCATTTCATCATCATGTAAGTTATTTAATTCTTGGTTGGATTTTTCCTGGGTCCAGCCGTTTCGGAGTTCCAAGAACTATGTTTTTTTTTGCTTGGACCTTAGTGTGATCAGCGCAGAGAACAAGAAACAAAAAAAAAACAGACGAGTATCTTAGGGTAACAGAAAAATCACAAGATAAGAAAACATTAAATATCAGCTGAAAGAATTACCAAACTAAACTAAAAGTGAAATTCAGCAGTTTTAACCAATGACTATTCCTAATGACAAAGAAGTGATATTAATTGCATGTGGAGGTCCTTCTTCTAGTGGCAAGACCACCGTCTCTAAAGCTCTCAATTATTTGATACATGATTCTGTATTGATCCACTTGGATGACTTTTATTTCCATGATTCGGAAATTCCCATTGATGAGAAAACAGGATTACAGAATTGGGATTGTCCTGAGGCATTAGACTTTGACAGATTTGTCAAAGTTTTATCTGATATAAAACATAACCATATATTACCTAAAATAGATTCCCTTGAACCAGATGCGAATTTAACATTGTCAAAATTGGAAGAAAGAATATTTCACAAAATGATTACTCAATCACAGGATAAATTTAATAATAAAATAATTGTTATGGTTGATGGATTTATGCTTTTCCATAATCCGGAGATTTTTAATTTATTTGATGTGAAATTATTCTTTCATGCGCCATATGAAACTTTGAAATACAGAAGGGAGTCTAGATTAGGGTATCAAACTTTGGATAGTGTTTGGGTGGATCCCCCACATTATTTTGACGATATTGTGTGGCCCGCATACCGAGAAAGTCACAAGTATTTGTTTGAACAAAATAATGTGAGTCTTCTGATGAAGCAAGATGTAATTGAAAAGTATAGTATCTTGGATATTAACAATGATAATGGAACTCGATTATTTACATTGATAGAATGGGCATTAAATTCGATAATTGGGAATTTATAGAGTAATAGACGTGCTAATACATTCTTAATTTCTATACACCTACTTCTTTGGTTTTTTAAGCTTCTTACTTACAGATTTCATTTCCTTTTCATAAATTTGACTGGCACTTTCACCTGATTTTCTCTTTGCGTTCTTATTCTTAACACTAACTACACCACCTTTACCCTTGGCAGCTTTAGTTAAGGATCTTTCAGCTCCATCCCAATCAGCATCATCAGCAATGGAATATTTATCCAAATTAATGGCATTGATTAATTCTCTTTGCTTTTCACGTAACTCCTTCATAGCTTCATCTCCAGCTTCTTCCAAGTCTTCATGCAACTTTCTTTCAATAGCATCATAATCTACCTCTTCTTCATCTTCCTCCCCGACCATAGCCTTGACTGCTTCATCCTCTAATTCTGGCATGGTTTCTTCAATAGCTTTAGCCAAGACATTTCTGAAATAAGTAGAGAATTTACGAATAATCTTAGCAAACATAGCCATAGATTGGTTTACCGGTAAGTTCAATTCATGAGAAATTTGATCCATATCTTTGTGTTGTAACCCAATAGCCAATAAAATAGCCGATTGCACTGAAGACAAACTAACTTCTTCGCCAGTCTTTTTAGAAAAGTAAAGCTGAGCAATCAAAGGTAACATATCAACAATAACATGATAATCCAATAAATTATTGGCATATGAATCTAATCTTTTCAAATCAAAGGGTGATAATATATCGTCGAGTTGTTCCTTTCTTAACTTTTTGGTTTTATTAGTACCTTCCCCTGCTTCAGTAGCTTCAATAATACCTAAAGCTTGAGTAGCTTTGAATTTCTTGAATTCATATGATAACAATTGCAAGAAACGTTTATGGAAATCTTTGCTAAATTCATGTAACCAAGTATCTTCTCTACCTGGTAATACATTTATAACTACAGAAGTATGTTCTCCAGTTAATTCATTGGCAGTTTGTCTCAAATAAACAGGAGTAAACCCAGATCTCTTCCAAAACTTATGTAATTGAGCTGTAAACCCATATGAAACACCTAAATAGTGTAAATAATAAGGTGCCTTTTCTGATAATTTCAACAACAAAGGAGGTAAACTCTTTGCATCTCTTAATTTAATTTCATCCTTTAAAGATCCACTAGCTAACTCCTTATCGCTGACTCTCTTAATTGTATGATCATTGATTTCAGTAGATTCACTAATATCAGTGAATTTTCCCAGATAATAATCTTGTAATAATTCAATAGCTCGAGAACCATATCCCATACCGGAATATTCAGGATTAGTGGCAATTCTAACAACTCTAGCTCCTGATAATGAAGCAAATTCTTCATCTTGGAATTGTTGAGAGATTAACCAAGGGATTAAATCACCTCCAGCTCTTTGACCACGAGATAAGGATTTTCTCACACTTTCCTTAGAGATTTCTCCCTCCAAGGCTAATTGAATAACACAAAGTGGATCAGGGATTCTATTGTCACCTTCCTCAATAGGGGGCAACAATACAAATAATTGATGTGCAGGAGCATCACTCATTAGTTGTAAATCATTTGGAGAATTCTTGTAATGTGAAGCAACATATAATGCCATCATTTTTTGCAAGAAAGCTTCAGAAACAGGATGGTATGAGAATAACGTATCTCTATTAACATAAAACAAGTTACATTGAGAGGGATGTGGAGTACCCTTGGTGGAAAATTTAGTATTCTTGGATAATGTAACATCCAAACAAAGTAATTTATTCAACCATTTTTCAACTGGATCTCCAGGAGCATATCTAATAGGTTCATCCAATACCACTTCTTTCAAGTTTCTCGTTAATGAACTTGATTCAAATCCCGATTTCTTGTCTCGAGATATAATTTCTGTATCTACTGGAGTACTTGCAGTATTTGATTGCTGTCTTAATTGTTGAATTAATTTTAAGGATAATGATCTCCCAGTACCTTCATAACCATTAATTGTAGAAGCCATAAATACCAAATAAGGTCCCATAAGTTTCTTGACTACTGGTAATGGAATAGCTGCTGCTTCATCAATAATTACCAATTCAGCTTGTCCCAAAACTTGGTTGTCATTTGGAGAAATATATTGAATGGTTTGACGATGTTCACGTTTTATATCAACTCTAACAATGGCTTTATTGAATGAAGGATTTGTTGATTGAATAATATCATAATCCATATGTTCAGTATACCCCAAAGCATCAAATCCTCGGAATACAAACTCAAATAACGTCTTTAAATTTTCTGGGGATGGAGAAGTAACAAAAATATTGGAATATCCATGAGATATAGCTGCAGCTATAGCAATACCCAAAGCTGCTGATTTCCCACGACCTCTTCCTGCAGTCAATGTAACTGTACTTCTCAATGTCTTTTCCGAAATTACATCTATAAATGTTAAGATTGCCTGCGCTTGATTTATGGTTTTGGATAACCCAACCAAACTTCCTGCAGGTTGTACTTCAGCTAAATTTTCTTTCAATTCTTTCAACTCCTTTTCATTTGCAGTCAATTCATCATCATCTTTAGGTGGTAATGGTTTAACATGTTTCCCTCCAGAAATAGGTAATACATTTAATTCATCATCAACAACTAAACATGTTTCACAAGATCCTAAAGAAAGTAAGAATCTTTCATTGAATCTAGCAACAACATCGTCATGAGCTTCTGTTCTATATCTTGAATGAATATCCATGGTCATGGTATATAATTGTTTTAAACTAGTCATTGACTTTAAAAGAATAACAACCAACCCACCACCTTCAACAGTTTCAATAGTTCTTGCTAATAAATTAGGAGTAAGAGCTTCAAAATCCTGTAAAATACACATTCCATAAGTATTACCCAAGATTTTCTCAGTTTCTTTATAATAAACATATCTAATATGTTGATTGGAAATAAATGCTTCAAATGGATCTTGATCATTGACTTCTCTAATTCCTCGTTTGATATCTTTTTTGATTTTAGCTTCTCTCTTTTGTCTATGGGAGGTGAATCCTAATAATTTCTTCTTATATGCCCACAATACTGACTTATTCATCTTTAAATCAGAGCTCATCATAAGATAATGTAAGTTGGGTAATTGATTACGGGCCTTGTCTCCTACAATAATAAAGAAACTTCTTTGTTTCTCTTGTACCCCATTACGGATAAGAGATGGGATACGTGCATCAATAGCCTTCTTCCCCATTGTTAGTATGATTTTGTTAGGGTTGTATAGAAATTGAAAATTTAAACCTCGATTTTTTTTGCTCATCATGACAGATGAGTCGTGTGGTTTGGCGAAAATTTGTGAGCACTACCAAATGTATGTGAATTTTACTTGATCTGATTCCAGATGTAAAGCAGTACAATTTGCTTAAAACAAGAAGGAAGTAGGTCTAATTTGTTGGATGGTACTATATTGACACAAAGGTATTATTCTTTCTTGCTTAGAGTTTGTCATAAGTTATCTCAAACCATGGTGTTTGAAGATGTGATCACTATGTGCTAAAGAGAAACTACACCTATAAATACATATTTTCGAGTGACAGCACTAGCAATACAGGGAAATTTTCGATCCTCGTCTTCGCGATAATCTGTATGTACTGTACTTTTTATTTACTTTTCTCAAATTACTGCAAAAAAAATTTTTGCTTACACACAAAAAAAATCTACTTGGCGGTAAAGCTTTTCTTCCAAACTGAAATGTCATGAGTCTTTACTTCAAGAGCAGCCCATTAAGAAAACCAAGTAGTTCAAGAAAATATCTTACACAAGATAAATCAGATCCTGTTTCTCATACTACAACCAAGAATAAAATAGCTCCAAGATCAGGATTGCAATTCAAAGTTGGTCCTCCATTTGGTCAAACAATTCAAATATCTCCTATATTTTCCACTATTAATAATCAATGTGTAACTCCAGTTGTTACTGCCAGAATTGATCGTGGGTTTGATTTAATTGATAATGAATGGATTGGATATAAGCGAAACTATTTCTGTGTTGTTGCATCATTTCAATTGAAAAATCAAAACAAGTCAATTTTTGAAAAGGGAGGGTTTTACACTAAAATTGGAAACAAGTTTCAAAATGTTAAAACTTTTGCAATTCGATTAGTAGCCAAGTGTATTGAAGATAATGGTGATGTTCCATTAGTTCAACATACTGCCAAGAGGGATAGAGGTCCACAAATTGAGCCTCCTATTACCTTTGTCATTCCTGGAGTTTTACCAAGCCATATTGTCATTAAAGAAAGTTCCAATATTAGAAAAGTTACAAAAATCCTTGAATTTGATAGATTATTTTATGATGATCGTAATACCACCAAACCAATTACCAAGAATTCGATATTACATAATTATCCTATTGGAGATTTAACCAAAGTGGCCAAGTATGAACGAATTCAATTTGCATCATCAGTTCAACATCGGAAACCTGTTAGTGGAAGCAAGAACTTTGTATTACAAGTGCAATTATTAGTGGAGTTAAGTGAAAATACCTATGCAATTGTGGCTATTTCTGAAACACCTCCATTAACTGTAAGAGGAAGATCCCCTTCTAATTATACCCCAAGTAAAATATCACCAAATCAACTTGCAACAATTGCCACCTTTCCCTCATCACCAATTATCAATGGACATTTAATAGAAAATATTGATCCCAATGCTCATGTGAATAATTTTCAACATTGTGAAGGAAAAACAAACAGAATTGAAGATGGAGTATTGGTTTATAATGAAGTTCCAGACATGCTTCAACTGAAGGATCCAACATATTTTTTACAAATGACTGCGAAATTATCGGAAAATAATGAACCAACCAAGAAGAAACCCAAAATTGAATCTTTTTCTAAAGATTTTCAAAGAAATTTTAATCAATCTCATGGAAACTATTACAAGACTTATATAGATGACTTGGATGATGAGAATCCTACCATTTCTCCTTCTTTATTATTTACTATTTCAGAATAAACATAACTCTATATTGAAGTTTGGATGTAGTGTGTAGAAACAGCTTAAGGAACAAACAAACTGAAAAAAAAAAAATAACTCTCACATTTTTAAACATTGAACATCAGAGAAGAACAAACACCAAGACATGTTATTTTTCAGTTTTTTCAAGACTCTTGTAGATCAAGAGGTCACTGTAGAGTTAAAGAATGATTTGGAAATAAAAGGAACTTTGAAATCAGTTGATCAATATTTAAATTTAAAGTTGGATAATATATCATGCACTAATGGAAATAAATATCCTCATTTACAATCAGTAAAGAATCTATTTATTAGAGGATCAACTGTTCGTTATGTCCATATGAGTCCAAATTCGGTTGATTGTACATTATTGCAAGATGCATCAAGAAGAGGTATGTATTTTTCAGATTTGATTTTTTTTACAATAGCAAAATACTAACTACGATTATAGAAGCTATGGTTCAATCTGCCAAATAGAATGGTTAAAATTATATATGTACTATAGAAATAAAGGAGTTACTATTTATTTTTTAAGGATTGGAATTGTCCTTCACTGGTGTAGCTAACCTCTTGTAACATTTTGCTCTAATATGACCAGGTTCTCCACAAAATGAGCAGGTTATCTTTGAACGATTCTTCTGTTTACGAGGATGAGCAGGGGTTGAAATAGATGACGGTTCAATTGATGTAGGTGTAGTCTCTTGAATCAAATATTTCAATTGGTGTTTGGGAAGAAGTATATATTCACCAGATGTGTTTTCCCATACAATTTGTTTACAATTGGGACATGTAACATTAGAAGATATTTGTTTTACGAATTCTTCATCATCTATATTGCTGGTATCATTGTTTTGCACACCCTCTAATATTCGTATATATTCATTGATTATATGTAATTTCTGATCATACCCTCGTTTTAAATCTTCCAATTCTTTATTTTTTTGATTGATAATCTTTGCAAGTTTATCCACAGTTTCCAGCAATTCAACTATTGACATCTTTTGTGATATATTGTGTGCATAAAGTATTACAATTCTGATTTAATTTGATTTCATTTTTTTTTCAAAATAACATCCATTCTGCAATAATGAAAATCCAGAAAACCTCCTGCATATGGGGAACTTTCTTACCCAATTTGGACACCCAGAAATTTTCCGATTTTTGGCTGTGATGGTCATTAGTAGAAGCGCACTGCTTGATTTTGTATTTCCTTGTCATTTTCACTCGGGCGTGTCCGGTTCGATTCCTGCGGTATGAAATTCTTGGGGACTTGAGTAATCAGTCAGCCAAATTCAGGTAATGAGTAACAATATCACTGGAGGGAAGTAATTCAGCACAGTATGTTACCCGTGGTGAAGGCGAAACGGATGGCACAAACGGTATAGTGATGATTTGGGAGTATCTGGTGTGACGACTCGAGACTTTTTTTGAATTACTTAACTGAGCGAAAGCGAGTTAAGTAAGAGTGGGACAAAAATGTATATTACTTCTATTAACTATACACTACTCATTTTTCTTTTTGTATCCAGTCAACACTTTTCGGATGGGTTCTTTTAATGTTTCCCTCTCTAAATAAGCCAATATCAACAACAACACAATTGAAAGAATTGCACTCAGCACCAATTGACTGAAATTCTTTGTTGTAAACCCCATAGTTTTGAATATTACTGTATATTGTACCAACTCCAATGTCACCCCTGATAACACAGCTTTAATTGACCCTTTTACAATTATCCAAACATTGAAAAGAATGCCACGACGTGAATAATATGATTGTATTTGAATATAACAATATGAAATTCTCAATGACATATTAATCATATTAGCCAATATTAATCCTGATAATCCCATTTGGAATTTTTCAATTAAGACATACAGGGTAAGTAATACTACTCCCGTTATTATTGTCATGAATGTTGAAAATCGTTTCATGTCTTGATTAGTAGCCATACTTGTAAATACCGCTTCTAAAATCCCATTGAATGCAAGGAATGGAATATATGCGATATATTGTTGAAATAATTGTAACACATTGGTCTGGGTCCATTTCCCTCGGAGAATAAATTGTAATAAATATGATGCATTAGTTAATCCCGAGAATAATACCAAGATACAGAAATTTAAATAAAAGATCAGAATTAATTTAAAATATTGGAATGATTGAGAAGGGGAATCCTTGTCGCTAGTAGTTAATAATTTCGAGAATAATAATCGAGTTGATTCTTCAAGTGGATTAAATAATAATCGGGCAATTATTGAACCATAATTGGTGATTACCGCGTATACTCCTTGTTGATCAACATTGAATAAATAATTAATAAGTAGTTTATCACCTTCAGTTAATAATTGTTTGAATATCATTTGTATAAAGAATCCTTTATATATGTTGAACACTTCATGGTCGAAATAGTTATCACCCAACTTCACAAGGAAATATTTAACATGAGTATTATGTTCCTGGTTAAACCCCGTGAAAGCAAATGTATAACTTGCAAATAAGGTTAACGAATAGACAAATTGGCCCAAGGCAAATGACGCTACAGCAGCACCTTCAAATTTATCAAAACTTAACTTAGTAGATATCAACACACTAGCAAACGTAGTAATACATCTCATTAAAATCGCCAATCCTTCAAACTTTGACCGTCTACCAAAATCCAATTGGAATTGATAAAGTCCATATATTGGTTCAATTAATAATTCCAACACAATCAGAGAACACACCAATGCAAGAGTCAATTTATGAAATGGTAATATCAATAACGTATTTTGAAATGTTATGGTTTGCCATTGCCAATATCCCATACCTAATAGAATTGGAAATCCTACACCTATAGTTAAAAATCCAAAATTAATCACTGATTGGAAAATATTTGATCTAGTCTTGGTCGTGTCCTTGTCATTTCCCGATTTAATTCGTTGAATAGCAAGTCGTTCACCTTCACGACTGAAAAATAAAATTGTTGAAATTAAAAATTCTAAATATGTAGCTAATCCAAATACATTTGGTGATACATATCTTATTAATAATTGATTCAATATAAATGTAAATAATTTCGTGATTACTTGGACGAGAATTAAGGATGATACACCTTTTGTTGATTGACTTATGACGTTGTGTTTATTTTTCTCATCTTGCTTTTTCATATTACGTCAATTGGATGGATTACCTTGTGGTGCTTCTACAGTACTATTCCGTTGATCCAACTTTCAATCCGACATTTTTTTTAGTTCTTATTTTTTGCACGTTGCTAACATGTAAACAGACAGACAAAAAATGAACAAAAAAAAAAAAGAAAGGACAAAAGAAAAATCTTTCGAGATTTGAAGATTTTAGCCATTAAGGAGATTGGTAAATATAATCCCAATATTTGAAAAATCATTTATATCAAAAAATTTAAACCAATTGAAAGTTGAAGGGTAACTTACTTCGATTATAAGAATACACAGACGTATACATAATTTACAATGGAACCAAGATTACAAGATATTGAACTTCGTGAACAAGATAGATGGCTACCAATAGCCAATGTTGCAAGATTAATGAAGAACACATTGCCTACCACAGCCAAAGTTTCCAAGGATGCTAAAGAATGTATGCAAGAATGTGTGAGTGAATTTATATCGTTTGTTACTTCCGAAGCTAGTGATAAATGTTTAAGAGAAAAACGGAAAACCATTAATGGTGAAGATATTTTATATTCTATGCATGATTTAGGATTTGAAAACTATGCTGAAGTATTAAAGATTTATTTGGCGAAGTACCGTGAACAACAAGCTTTAAGGCAGGAACGAGGTGAAACTAGGGCGACAAAACGACAAATGAAACAAGCAGCAGCTGCAGCAGCAGCTGCTGCTAGTGGTGATAACGAAGATTCAACTACTGAACAAGCAGTTGCTGTTGCTATTGGACAAGAAAATGAAGCTAATTCAACTACAGGGACGGGATCAGGAACGGGATCGGTTTCAGGATATGAAGAAACAATCAAAGATGAAGTTGAAGAAGATAATGAATATTTAAATGGATCAATAGAACATGAAAATAATCTGACAACTCATAGTCCTGGAGGTTCAATCAACTCACAAGAGCATTTCTATAGTGAATTTGATGCAAATGAAAAATTAAAACAAGAACAACGAATAGAAGAAGAACAAGAACCAACTTCTAGTGAACCACATAAAGAATATGGATATGACGATTTTATAAATCCTGATGGAACTACTTCCCATCATATTGAAGAATTGGCTAAACAGTTGACTAATGAAGCTGGTGATATAGATGGTTTAGGAATTACTACTACTTCAACTGAATACTTTTAAATGGATATTCTGTACATAAACAAATATTGTTTGTCTTTTTTCTTTTTTCTTTAACTTAAAAAGTGTATTATTTTAAAATAAGTTTTATATTCAAAATTAGTTTTAACGTACAACGTAAACTATATATATAATTAAAAAGAGAATTGAAAAGTACAGCGATCAACGCGGAATTATATCACTTCACGACAAGTGGGACAAGAATTTGAATAGTAGATCCAACTTTTCAAACATTTATAATGGAAATTATGGTTACAATTTAATTGTCTAACTTGTTCAACTTGAGTAAATTCTTCAAAACAAACAACACATTTTTCATCAGTTGTTAACTTCTCAGGAACAAGCAATTTTTCAAGAATAAATTGTTTCTTTTTAAAATTTATAAATGTTCTTGATTTCACCACCAATACTCTCAAACTTAAATATGATGAAGGTAAAATATGTATGGGGAACGTATAAAAATATAAAAATCCAATTGAAAATAAACAAACCATAATAAACCGAACTAAATTGACTAAAAACTCTCCCATATATATCCATTTCATTTTATATTCTCTCCATTGAGTATCTTCTTGTTGATCTTGTTTTAAATATTGATTTAATTCTAATCCACATTTCAAAGTAGTTAATATAATCACAGGAAATAAATTCAAAATTTCAAATCCAAATATTCCCACCAAGATATTATCGACATTTGATAAACAACCAGTTGAATTATATAATTCATAGAAAAATTTAAATATTAACAAGGCATCGATTAAATTTAACATAATTAATCCTATGGATAACTTTATAGCCCAGAGTTTAACTGTAGGGGTATTATTCGATGAATTAAACACAGTTTGTATTCTATCTGCCAGTAAATAATGGAAACCTTTCAATAGAATAATTGTAAAAAACAATCCAGCAAATTTCAATACTTCAATTTGTATAATTTGATAAGAACCAATCTTAAAATATAAAATCATAAATCCAAATATAAATTCCCAAATAGTATAAGCAATCTTATCTTTTAAATTTTTAATTTCTCTTGGAGTTAATTTTCCAAATGTAATCCATTTTAAAAAATTTAATAAAACAAATAAAGCAAAGAATTGTACCCCAGGATTAAATATTGATCTTAATGAAACAAGAGTATTGAAGTGTTGATGAAGATTCAACACTGGTTTACCTCCTTGTGATTTCAATCTTTTATAAGCGGAATAACCTATAGCAGCACCAAACTAGAGTTTGTTAGTATGTGAATTTCCTTACAATACACACATAAGATAGAAAGATAATACTTACAGCTCCACCAATTCGTAGTCTCCAAGTGTTGGAAGTAGTCATATATAAATGGATGCTTTAGTTATATGCAATATGTTGATAGGTTTGTATTTCTATAAGTTTTCCTTAAAAAGGTTTGTCTATAAATTGTACACCGTATTTTTTGTTATTGTTGTTCTCCCTTTTAAACAAAGCCCTTGTGATAGTAAGAAGAAGAAGAAAAAAAAAAAATGACAAAAAAAGGAAAAAAGTTTGGAGACATTTTTTTTATCAGTCACGAGGACACACAGACACACTTTTTCAGAAGACATTAAAATTGGCTAGGTAAAAAGTTTAACCTTGTACCTTATCAATGAGGGGGGTTCGTGTGATTCAAACATGAATGTTGAGTCTGCCATATAAGTTACAAAGTGTCAACTGTCAACTTAAAAGGGTAAATATTTACCTTAGAAAAACCACCAACTATTTCTTTTCCATTTTAGTATATTTTGTTAAAATGTATAAAGGAATAAAAATAAAGGAATAAAAATAAAAAAATAAAAAAATGAATAAATGAATAAATGAATAAATGAATAATGCTACCAATTTAATATATCCTGCATATAGTCGGTGTAAATGCGCATCTCAAAATCAAATATTCAAAAATTTTCCAAACAAATCTATGCTTACAAGAACTCTCCAAAGTTTATCTAAAATGGGTAAAAGAAATTTCAGAAAAGGTAAAGGAGGAAACAGTAAGAAACAATTCGGTAATAGAGATACCCAAGCAGGTGATCGTGAAGCTAGTTGGTCCGAAGCAGTTCGTGAAAGTGCCATTTGGGAAAAATATTATAAATCATTAAATATTATACCAGAAGAAGAATGGGATACTTTTAAGAAACATTGTCAAGAAAATTTACCTTTGACTTTTAGAATCACAGGTTCAAGAAAACATGCTGAAGAAATTAGACAATTATTTATTACTAAACATGTTGAAAAATTAAAAGATGCTGAATTTGATGGAATTAAATTAACTCCCAAGAACTTGGCATATTATCCTGATCAATTAGGTTGGCAATTAGAAGTTTCCAAAGCAGTCATTAGAAAACAAAAGGAATTTGCTGAAACTCAAAGATTTTTGGTTATTGAAACTCAAGTGGGGAATATTTCTCGTCAAGAAGCGGTGTCTATGATCCCCCCTTTATTATTAGATGTTAAACCAAATCATTATGTTTTAGATATGTGTGCTGCTCCTGGTTCCAAAACTGCTCAATTAGTTGAAGCATTACATGCAGAAGATGAAAAAAAATTACCTACTGGATTTGTCTTGGCTAATGATTCTGATTATAAAAGATCTCATATGTTGGTACATCAAGTTAAACGTTTGAATTCTCCTAATTTTATGGTGGTTAATCATGATGCTACATTATTCCCTCGTATTAAATTAAATAATGCTAATGAATATTTAAAATTTGATAGAATCTTGTGTGATGTTCCCTGTTCTGGAGATGGAACTATGAGGAAAAATGTTAATGTCTGGAAAGATTTCCGTATTGGTAATGCCCTTGGATTACATCCATTACAATATAATATTTTGAATAGAGGATTACAATTGTTAAAGAAAGGTGGAAGATTAGTTTATTCCACTTGTTCATTATCTCCTGTGGAAAATGAAGCTGTTGTAGCTGCTGCGTTAAGAAAATGGGGCAAACAAATTAGATTAGTTAATGTTGACAATGAATTACCTGGGTTGATTAGACGTAAAGGTATAAATGATTGGAAAGTGTTTGGTAAGGATATGGAAATTAAAGAACGTGGAGCTGAAGGTATTCCAGATTCTGTATTCCCACCTTCACCTGAAGAAGTTTCTGAATTTAATTTAGAAAACTGTATTAGAGTATATCCTCATTTACAAAACACAGGTGGATTTTTCATTACTGTATTTGAAAAAGTTAATCCTGAAGAAGAACAGTCAAACAAAAGACCAGCTGAAGAAGAACTTGAAGTTGAAGAAGAAAAGAAACAAAAAGTTGATATAACTCACAAACCTCAAAAGAAGGAGAAATTACCTCGAGATGCTAACGAAGAACCATTTATCTTTTTAGATCCTAATCATCCTGAATTAGTTAAATGTTGGCCATTTTATGATTTCCAAGATTCATTCCCCAAAGATTGTACTTTGGTGAGAAATGCTACTGGAGAACCATTAAGAACAATTTATTATGTATCACCAATAATTAGAGATATTTTACAAATTGAAGAACAAAAATTAAAAATTATTCAAGCTGGGATTAGATTATTTGTTGCTCAAAGAAATGATATGGGTACTTGTCCTTGGAGAGTTCAAACGGAATCTTTACATACTATTGAAAGATCTTTAGGTCCCAAGAGACATTTATCATGTAACCTAAAATTATTAGAAGTATTGTTTCAAGAAGCATTCCCTAAGATTCAAGATATTAAACTGAGAGGTATTGATGAAGAGTTTAGTAAAGGGTTAGATGAAATGGAACAAGGATGTGCATTCTTGACTGTTAAACGTGGTGAAGGATTAGAAGATTTATTTTTACCCTTATGGAAAGGAGTATCTAATATTAACTTAATGGTTAATAAACAAGATACCCATGAATTACTTTATCGAGTCTTTGATATTCATACTAGTGCTAAGGATGAAGGTAAAGAAAAGATTTATCAACAAAAAGTTGAAGCAGAAAAGAGAGCAAGAAGTGAATCAATAGCACCAAGCGAAGTACCAAGTGAAGTACCAAGTGAATCAACTGGGGTTGAATCTGAATAGGATTTTGTACATTATTATAAACATTATATATATTCTACTCTTCTGTAGCCAGTGAACTTGATTCTTCACTTGACTCCTCTGATTGTTCCAGTTCTTCTAAAAACAATCTACACGTTTTTTCATCTAACATTTGATCAACCCAAGATTCTACAAGTATACCCATAGCTAACAATGCTGTCTCATCCATTTTACCAACATATCGTTTCTCTCCATTTTTAGTTAATCTTCTACTAACATAGTAATGTATAGCCTTTAATAATTCCGAATCAGGTAATTCAACTTCTTGTCGATTTTTAATTGGAATTTTTAAATGATTTGGTTTCAACATATCTAAAAGTTCATCAGGTGGGATATTTGTTCCCTTTTGTGTATATATCATATCTACATCATCAGCATCTTTATCTATAACTAGTTTCAACCCTTTTTCTTTAGTTATTAGTTTGTGTTGAGTTGAAGTTTTAAGATATTCTCGATTTATAGTTCGTCCTTTATAATATTCACCATTACATGCATTGTACACATCTGTGTTTTTAAGTATTAATCTTTCTTTTTCTGAAATGTTCATACTAGCTCATTTCTTTCACATTCATTTTTGTTAGGTTTTTTTTTCTTTCTTTCGCTTCGTCTTATTTTTGTTTTTACTTTTGTTTGTGATATGGAACAAGAACTTACACGTAGTTAGATGGAAGAACAAGAAGGAACATTAGAAGCTCATTATCAGATACGAAATGAACTTAACGACTTACTTCAACAAGACAAAGATCGAAAAGGTTTAATCAAATTAGCTATCTTACGAATACAAACATTATTAAAACACAAACAAGAAACTCCAATAAAGAAACATCAAACAGGAATTACACCTAAAAGGAAAGATCAAATTGAACAATTACGAAATCAAGTGAATGAATATGAATTAACCATTAACAAATTAAAACAAGAACATTCAACACAATTAAAATTAACTCAAGCAAAATTTGATACTTTGAAAGAAGAAAATTCAAAATTGAAATTAAAAGTAAAGAATCAACCTATAACTCAACCAATAATTCACAATAGAAAGTTTAGTAATAGAAAACCACCAAGTTTGTTTAATATTTCCCTGAATTATTCTGCCTCACCCACATTTGTTTCTACCCAAAGTATAACTACTCCAATTAAGAAAGCTAATAAACATCATAGTTTTACAGCAAATACAACATTTTCACCAACTCCACAAGTTGCTCAAAGATCTTTAAGTTTGAATAGTAAAACGCCAATAAGACAGAATGCTTCTGCGAAATTTGTGGATAAATTTGAAAAATCTGTGTCCCCTGTATCTTCTCCGGAATTCCCCCATCTGAAATTAAAACAACCTGGTTCAACAACTTCAACAGTTCCCTCACTGGCAGATCGAGCAAACAAGACATTTACCGATGATGATGAATCTAATACAAGTGCCAATAGTTCAGTATCTACAACTCGTGAATCGTCAGTGGATGACAAGTTGAAACTCCCTAAGAAGAAAAAGAAGTTGCAATTATGGAAATCAAAAGTGGAGAAAGAAAGTGTGGTTAGTCATGGATTAGATGATGATAATTTAAATACGTTGAATTATTATCAGGATGAAAATTTTAAAGAAGATCCTGTAAGTCCCGCTAAGAAAAGACTGATTGATGAAGGAAATGAGGAGTTGGTTGTCCAACCTGAAGTTAAAAAGTCAAAGAATGTGTTTACTATTGAATAGTTCAGCTTAGCTTAGCTTAACATGGCGAAAGCGAAGTTAAGTGGTAATTTCTAGCAGAAATTTTCGTACAATCACATGGACAGTCATATATACTAGCAAATAGACAATATGGACAAATACAAACACTTTTATCGTTGCAAATCTTGTAAGATCTCTCTCTGGTATACTACTTTTGTAAATATTCACGTGACTCAATTTCTGATTCATTTTTTTTTTTTTGGAGGCGAAAAAAAACTGTCCGAGATTGAAGAGTTTTAGCAAAACCTTTGTTGATCCAACAACAATACCAAATCTCCCTTAGATTAGTCATGATTAGAGGAGGAAGTAAGTTCAACCGAGTGGCGATGAGACGATTCCCATTGACTAGTTCATTGGTTAGTCTTCGTACTGCAACAACTATATCTACTCAACCACAACTTCCAGTTTCATATAATTTACCATCAATTTCGCCATCGATTGTCAATTCCGAGTCTCGGATTTTATCCATGTCTCACCTGATTTTATTTGATACACCAAAAGATGTGACTCTGGAAGAAGATAGTACTCCTGAGAAGAAACCCAAGAAAGAACGTGCTCCTAAAAGGAAGAAGGAAAAGGATGATGGTGACAAAGATGTCGAAAAGAAAGATGACAAATCAAGTGAAGTTGAATCTAAACAAAGTATTGATCCAAATTCTCCTGTGGGAACTGCTAGTGCACCAGCTGGTTCTCCTCCAAGTACACCTCCAAGTTCTCCCCCACCTGACAACATTGATGAAGATTTTGACGACACCAACAATGACACTCCAAAACTTCCTGGAATAGACAAGACCACAGGATTATATCCCCCTTTACTTGCAATTAACTTTATGCATCGCCCACCATTACCAAATGCCCACTTCAGTATTGCTGTAAATGACCCAGCTGTGATTGAAACTATTGAATTACTTGTTCGTCACCGTGATCCTTATTTTTTATTATTCCGTACGAGAGATCCTGAATTACCTGATCAAGATAATATTGATAATGTTGAATCTGTTCATGATACTGGTGTTTTATGTCAATTACATAGTGCTGCTCAAAGTAAAACTGGTCTTACAGTTGTAGCTTTTGCTTATGAACGGGTTAAATTATCAACATTAATCCCAGCAAATACCAAATCTTCTTTGCTTGAAGGTTCTCTTTTAAAAGATTGTAATGTATCCAAAGCAATAACTGCCCCAGTTAAAGACTTACCATTTGATAAACACTCTCCAGAAATTATTAATGCTGTAGAAGAACTTAAACGGACCGTGGCAGAAATTATTCATGCTAACCCTGGTATAAGAAATAGTTTTGATATTGCCCCTTCCATAGTAGAAGATCCTTCAAAATATGCTGATTTCATTGCTGCTAAACTTGCCATTCCTGCAGATGAAGCTCAAGATTTATTAGAAACTATTGATGTTAAATATAAATTAGAACGAGTTATTCAAAAGGCTAAAGTTGAATTAGAAGCTTCCAGGCATAAATTAGAAGCTATTAGAGCTATAAGTAAACGAGCCGAGAAAAATCAATCACATGCCTTGATTCGAGAATTCACCCAGGAATTAAATAAAATGATTGGTAATACGACAAATAAATCTGAGAAATTTGATAAACGAATCAAGGAAAACAAATTAAAATTATCTGAAGAAGCCAAAGAAGCATATATTACAGAAAAAGAAAAACTTGCCACTGCTGGCCCGGCAGATATGGAAGGATCAATGCATGAACGATATTTAGATTGGTTAACCTCTATTCCCTGGGGAGTATATTCCAAAGATTCATTCAATATTCGTAAAGCTAAGGAAATTTTAGAGAGGGATCATTATGGATTAAAAGATGTCAAGGAACGTATACTTGAATTTATTGCTCGTGGGAAAGTATCAGGAAATGTCGAGGGGAAAATCTTGTGTCTTACTGGACCTCCTGGAACTGGTAAAACTTCAATTGCTAAATCTATTGCTGAAGCACTTAATCGAAGATATGTTAGAATAGCCTTGGGTGGATTACATGATGTACATGAACTCAAGGGACATCGTAGAACTTATGTTGCTTCCATGCCTGGAAGAATAATTTATGCCTTGAAACATGCCAAGACTTCTAATCCCTTAATGTTACTTGATGAAATTGACAAATTAGATATTAGTTCACGTGCAGGTGGTGGTGGAGCTTCAGCATTATTAGAAATTTTAGATCCTGAACAGAATAATGGATTTGTGGATAATTTCATTGAAGTTAAAGTTGATTTACTGAAAGTTTTATTTGTATGTACTTCAAATTATATTGAAAATATCCCTGCACCCTTAAGAGATAGAATGGAAATTATTGATGTTTCAGGGTATACTAAGAATGAAAAAATTGAAATTGCTACAAAATATTTAATTCCTAAAGAAAGTAAAGAAGTTAATTTAGATGAAACTAAAGTGGAAATACCTAGGGAAACAGTTGATAGAATGATTGAAAAATATTGTCGTGAAAGTGGAGTAAGAAATATTAAAAAGTTGATTAAACGACTTTTCAATAAGGCTACTTTGAAAATTGTTGAACAAGTTGAAGAAATGGAAGAAAAGAAAGAGAAGGAAAAGGTAGAGGCTGCTAAAGCGGAAGAAGTTGAAGAAATTGTAGTCGAGGCTGCAAAACTGGAACACCCAGAAACCGAAACCGAAGCCGAAGCCGAAACTGAAACTAAATCTGGATCTACAGCTAAATCTACAGCTGAATCTACAGCTGAACCCTCAACTGAAATCACAACTGAACCTAAACCCGATGCTAAAACTGTTGAACCCGAGTTTGAAACAGTTGATACAACAACTATAGAAAAACTAGAGATCCCCGAGGATATAAAATTAATCGTCACTCCAGATAAATTAAAAGATTATATTGGACCAGAAATATATACTCGGGAACGAGTTTATGAAACATTGAAACCAGGGGTAGCTAGTGGATTAGCATTTACCTCTTCGGGTAATGGTGAAGTATTATATATTGAATCAATAATCACCAATTCTATTGCTTCAGGTAAAGGACATCCAGGTATAAACATTACAGGTAGATTAAGTGAGGTAATGAAAGAATCGGCAAGTATAGCTCATGCATTTGCCAAGCAATATGTTGTTAAGGAATTCCCTGAGAATAGATTCTTTGAAGCTGCCGAGATTCATTTACATTGTCCTGGAGGTGCTGTACCTAAAGATGGACCTAGTGCTGGTGTTGCATTCACATCAAGTCTTTTATCTTTGGCTTTACAAAAACCATTACCTCCAAACATTGCCATGACGGGAGAAATAACTGTTACTGGTAGAGTATTACCTGTTGGGGGATTAAAGGAGAAAACTTTAGGTGCTAAGAGATATGGATGTGATACAATTATTTATCCTAGAGATATTCAAAATGAATTAGAAGAAATGCCTGAAGAAGTTAAAGATGGGGTCAAGTTTATTCCTGTTGATTGGTATCAAGATGTATTTGATGAACTTTTCCCGGGATTAACTAAGCAACAAGGAAATGATGTTTGGAAAGATGAGTTTAAACAATTGGAAGAAAGTAAAAGTAAAAAAGTATAGATACAATTTTGTATAGATTTTTGTAAATAGTAAAATGAAAAACTAAGTATTATTTATGCCGTTTCCGTTCTTCAGTCATATTGCCAAAGAATTGTCTTACTTCATCTTCAGTAACAACTTTACCTTGTTCAGCAAATGGTTTAAAGAAATCTCGTAATTTAGATCGCATATTTTCATACGCTTGTAATCCTTCAATTGCTTGATCTCGAGGTAATGAATGTAATGCATCTGTCCCCATATCTAATATAGATCCAGTTTCGGAATCATCATCTTGTGGTGGTTCATAGATAGGATCATCTTGAAACAAGTAATTGTTATTAGAAAGAAACTGATGGAGTTTGGACTCGGGTGTAAGTTCAGAATATAAGTTTACAAGTTGATCTCGAAATCCATTAGCTAAGAAATATGAGTATTTTGGTTTAGTTTGTTCATTGTCAAATTTTTGCTTTTTGGTAACTGGTTCATCCAGGGTTGTTACATATGATTGTTTAAGCTTATACCAGTCTTCAACTGTAGGCGCATTTTCAAAATGAGGTAATTTTGAAAACACAATATCAGTTTTGGTATCTAATTCTTCGAAAATCTGTTGAAACTTGGTTATACATTTCCAACAAATAAACACATCAAAATCATCCAAATCAGGAAAATACTTTAATTTGTCATCTTTACTAACTGCACTCTTTTCCACTCCCATTATACATCTATCATGATACCAATCTTCCCCACATACAAATCCAAAATAACATTGAAGCATATCTCCAGTTTCTTCAGCAGGATTATACGTCTGTTCACAACAACAAAATAACCCTTGATAGTTTTGATTATAGGAATTCCCACTTGATGGAACATCCTCAGCATCTAATTCCAAATCTTTACTACTAGAATTTGAAGATATCGATAATCTTCGTTCAACTTTCTTACCATGTCTTCGTAATTTACATGCTCCATTAAATGTTTTGCTCATTCTTGTTGTCCCACAATCACAGACAAATCCTCGTTTCGTGAAAAGTTCGACAATATCGTGACTGGCATGACATTGAATCGAACAAGAATAACATACTCCAATAGGTTGATTCGAGTTTTCCTTGGAGCAAGTTAAACATGCAAATATTGGTTGTCGTAATTCTCCTGATTCATAAGTACATTCATTAGGATCATATGGCATCAATTCACGTGCTTCACGCTCTAATTGTGCTTGAGTGGTGATATAATCTACTGCAGTTACTGAATCAGTGGTGTTATCCGACATGGTTAGTGTAAGGTGAATTGTTTTGTTTTTCTCTGGTGGGTGCAACAAAAATAGACAACATTCTTACATTTCTGCGCAGCTAACAATACAATACCTACAATTGTTACAACCTTGTTGATATATATATTTTTTTTATTCTACTAAAATTACAAAAAATTGGAATGAACTATATGAGGTTAATCAGTTGCAGTAATTTCTTTACAAATTTCGTCATAGGCTTCTCTATAATCATCAGTTTTATCAGAATTCTTCTTGGATTTACCCCCACCTGGAATAATCATAACACAAGAAGTTGGTCTTTTAGTAGCACCAGCAGAACCCAAATCTTCCTTTGAAGGAATGAATACATAACTAACAGAAGAATCTTCACATAATACTGGAATATGAGAAATAACATCAGGCGGAGAAATATCTCCCGCAATAATAACTAATCCCTTTTCACCTTTTCTTAAAGCTTTTACTACTTCCTTAACTCCTCGTTTAACATGTTTGGCCTTAGATGCTTTCTTGACGGTTTTTAACACTTTTTTATTTAATTTTTTTGATGCTAATGGTTTAGCAAATGGCAATACTGCTGACATTCTTTTTTCATAATTGTCTTCACCAGAAGCTTCTTCAGATTTCGATACTTTTTCCTTCTTGGCCATTATTGTGTACTCTTGTAATTTTGATGTGTTTACTTGTAAGAATTAGAGATTTGGTCTGAAAAAAAAATCCAATTGCGATGCCTTCTCAAATTCTCCATAATAAAAATTTTTGATTTTTGCACACGTCCATTTTGGTCACATGATTAGATACACCAAATTACAACTTAACATAAGTAACTCCCTAGAAGATACACAAGCAACATGTTTAATCGAAAGCGAAAGAGACATACAGGTAGGCCAACGTCATCACCACAACCAGAAGACCAATATCAATTAACTGATCCTTCACTTCATCTTCCCAAAATAGAGCAACCGCTTGAAGATGATAAAGTAATAAACTATTTACGTAAAATGCATCCTCGACAAACAATATCAAAACTTGACCAATCAACATATGTTACTATTATAGTGAGTAATTCTGAAGCACAACATTTTCAAGATTTGCCTGAGTTTGTTACTGAGTTGCGTGATAATTTCGGTATACATGATATTTCAATATCTCTGTTGATACCTGGTTGTATAGATCGATATATTACAGTATATGGTATTGAAGAAGCTATCGCCAAGGCTGTATTATACATTGCATTTATATTAAATGCTAAACTAAACAATATTGCCAGTTTGGATTTGTTTACATTTAAATCAACAAATTACAAAATAACTTTGTTATTAAAACAAGTTGGAAAGTTAGAGAATATTCATGGCTTGAAATATATTGACAAATCACAACAATTTTCATACAACTTTACTAAGCATTCACATTCCGTGTTTGTTCAAGGTGATTTACATTCACTCTTCAATACTTTATTACAATGTTGTGAACTTGATTTGTCAGTTGATAGTAACGCTAGACAAGTAAACAGTGTTCCGCTCTTTGGAATTCATGTTGATCCAGCATTATATACTAGAACATCCGACAACACACAACTACTCACCAAATCAAACAATAATTTACTTGAATTCTTAAAACTAAATGTATAATTAGAATATATAAACAAACTAAACACGAACAAGTTCGACTTTTTTATTCTTTTTTGAAATTGAAGCTACTCTATCTCCCAAACTTAAAGCTAAACCTTGTCCCTTGGATCTTATTCTTACATGTCCAATAATTGGTCCTCCATCACTCAGTTTCTCAATACATAAATTTGCCAAAGCATCTTCACCAAACAGAGATCGAGAATATAAATTAGCTGACAAGAATTGACATTCTTGTCCAATTACTGCTCCGGGAGTTAAACAATTCATATTTGTTCCCTTCATTAATTCATCCATATAACTTGTAAGTGAATCCATTTGTGATTTAATAGTGATTTTATTTTCCCATTCAAATTCATTCCACATTTTCCGGAATTGAGTTTCCGAACATGTAGCAGGTTTAATATAATCCATAATATCAACATGAACATCATTCAAAATAACAATAGTTGATTCATTTGAATGTTGTCCATCATAAACAATATTTCCAAATATAACACCAGTATCAGCGGAAGTAACTTTAATTGTTGTTTGAACTTTATGAAATCCATGAGGTCCAATATTGGCTGTTGCCGGTTTATCAACAACTTTTAAATCTCCAAGTGTAGCAAATTCAACAGATAAGTTTCTTAATGTTGTTGTTGTTTGATTGACTAACAATACATCTAATACAACATCATATTGATGTACTTTAACAAATGCTTCAGCATAAATAGGATCAGAAAATCCAGTCAAGGGTAAAATCTTGTTTAATCGGGAAGTCAAGTTTTCCTTTTTTAAGTTTGCACCTGATGCAGCAGTAACATCATCAATATTTGACTTTTGTTTCCTATTGTTTTTATCCAATTGTCGGAATACAATTGAATCATCAACTTGTTCAGCATTATCATGAAAATCCTTAGCTAACGCTTGTTGTTTCTTGATTTCAGCACTTTGAATTTGAGCCTTGAATGCATCCTTGGTATCTTCAAGGAAACCAGATTTAATAGTATCAATATCTTCTTCATCATTCAAGATTTTAATATAGGACAAGATCCGATCAGCAGAATCTTCATCAATTTTCTTGGTGACAAGTGAAGATTCCCCTACACGTAATATAGAAACCATAATTAACAAAGCTTCAGCTTTTAAAGGATTCATTATTTTTTCTGCCGTATTCATTTTTTGCAAACGAAGAATTAATTTAACTAAAGTGGATGATAAAACAGCACCTAAATAGAAATCACCAGCCAAGATTTGTTTTCTAATTGGTGTTTTACTAGAATCATCACTAGAATCACTGACTTCAGCTGTCAAGGCAGACTCAGTGGCATATGTACCATCAGGTAAAATTACCGGACCTCTTTTAACCCTGGCATGCTCTTCTTCTTCAACTTCTTCCCCCTCAGCTGATTTCTTTTCACTAGCAATAATTGGAACTTCTCCAACACTTGATCTAATATATTTCCAAGATAATTGTACCAAATTTTGTTCTAAAGTATATTCACCAATAATCCAAAGAGCTCCGCGTAATACTTTACCACTTTTAACAAAGGGTAATGCATCAATAAGTCTAATTAAAATTGATTCTCTTAAATTAGGGAATTTTTCCACAACTTCCTTAACAAAAGTAATCACTTCATATGCGGCAGTAGTATTTAAATTAGCAATTGAATCTAATAATAAATCAATAACATCAGCAGCAACTTCCACAAATTTAATTGCCATTTGATGTATAGCATTGATTAATAATTGTCTATATTCTGCCGCTTTTTCATCATTTGAAGTTGAAGCAGCTTGTAATTCCTTTTTCAATAATTTAACAACATCTTCAACATTTCTACTAGTGATAAATTTCAAAGTAACTTCAAGTGCTTTCTTCTTAACATCTAAATCTTGGGAAGATAACACACGCAAAATTTCCAAAGATAATTCTTGTAAAACACCAGGATGCTTTTTAGAAAGATCATTTATTCTTTCTAAAGTAATAATTTTAACATTATTATCAGCTTCTTTAGTTGCCAATTCGACAAATTTACTTCCAACTAATAAAATCAAACTTGGAGTTGAAGTTAATAATGATAAAGTATTAGAAGCTTCATATACAACGACATTTGATGAACTTTCCACAATCTCAGTTAACAATTGAGAATATTGTTGATTTAAATTAGGATTTTCAATAGAATCCTTCTTGATAAATTCAATAAATGCCAATTGTAACAAGGGATCCAAAGTTTCAATTACAGAAATATTATCTTGAATATATTGTAAAGCAGCATCTCGATTTAAATCACCCAAACAAACAAAGGCATTTCGTTTACATACAGCATCAGCTTCATCATACAAAAACTTATAAATCAATTCATCAGCATCAGGAGCTAAATGATCACTGACTTTATGAATTGAATGAAGTGCGAAAACTGCATTCTTTCGAACATATGCATGACGATGTTCAAGACATTGTCTTACATTAGGAACCAAAGTTTCCAATAATTCCGGTTCCTTCAATTTGGTCAAATATCTCAAGGTATTCCCTCTAATATATTCATTTGGATGTTGTAAATCACGTTGAATTGCATTACATACAAGAATCATTTCATGTCTCATTTTCCCTGATTCATCCAATTTAGGACAAACTTCCCAATAGAAATATAAAAGTTTCTTTAATTCCTTATTACGTGATGGCATAATGAATCTAATAATATGCATTAATAAATCAGGCATAGGATCACCATTAAGTATGGTAATTAAGATTTTCTTCATGGTATCAATTTTAACTTCATCTTTACCTTTTTCTAATAATGTTTTGAATTCATTGACGGAAGTTTTGACAGCCGAATTGGGCTCATAGATTAAGGTATACCCAACGTCACCCATATTAAGTTTATTGTCAATTGGCGGTGGTGTTGTTGTGGTGTGTTGTGGTGTGTGTTGTTGTGTGGTTGGTTGTTTTTTTTTCAAAATTTCGATCGACGTGGTTGAAATCTGAAGTTGTGGAAAATTGTACAGAGTACACGACTTTTAAACCACGTGATCAAACTTTCCCCCACTCTCTCCCCCACATAATATCAATCTACACTAAACTTACTCATATAAATATATATATATATATTAAAAGTCAATGAATTACTCACTATCAGTATCAGTATCGGGATTAGCCAAGAAAAGTCTTGGTCTTTCTTCATATCCATCCATATCAGTTAAATCACTATAACTTTGACCATATTCATTCATCACTGTATTCCCTTCAATATCAGTATTACTTGCACTATCTCTTAAATCTTCTTTATCTTCATCTCGATATCCTCGATGTTGATAGAATCCTGTAGCAAATGCCAATTTCTCGGAAACACTATCATTTGATGAAGTTGAAATTGCATCGAGTTTTACATTGTCAATTTCTTCTCCCATACTTTGTAAAGAATTGACAATTGATGTATCAGTAACTGTTCTTGCTAACGAATTCTCACGAGATACCTTTGCTGAATCAGAAGATTTGTTCTCTCCTGATCTTGAGGATGTGGTTGTCGTTGAATGGGTACTTATAGGTGGAGTATTACTTGTTAATTGTAATCCATTATCATCATCTTCATCAATCTCTGCAGCTAATAATCTAGGTTTTAAATGTCCATGTTTTAATTCCACCCCACTAGTTTTCTTACGTGATGCAGTAACACCTCCACCAAGACGAAGATACCTCCCATTGGAATTTTCATATAATGCAGTTTTATCAACTGGTAAAATCCCTACAGGTAATTTCCAACGAGAAGGTCCATTTTCATTAAATGCTGTACCTGCACTTCTTCTTATAGCCCAAACATAATTTGATCGTTCTCCTTCACCAGGTTTCAAGTTTAGTGTCTTCTTTAATTGTGCAAGATTGACATTTCTATATGAATTTGAACTCATTATTGAACTGATTGAACTTGATTGTCGACGATGATGTTTAGTTCGTACCGATCCTGAACTTAAACCTGTGTTCATATTCATAGATTCCGAAAGTGGGGCCATTAATGCTCGCTGTGGTTGTACTTGTGTTAAACTTGTAGGTGATCTTGTGAATTGAGAACTTGGGGTTGAAGGGTATCGTCTTGTAGTTTCTGATTTTGCTTTCGTCATAGGCAGAGGTCTTTGTGGGTGGGTTGTAGGTGTGCTTGCTGACATTGACATTTTTAATGCTTGTTCAGGAGTAGAAGATCTTGAAGAAGGTGATATAGGATTGGAAATCTCGGAGTCATTTTCAATTGGAGTATTCAGAGGTGATACAATAGATTCTAAAGGTAATTGAATATTCAGATTTTCTACAGGATAATCCACTGGGTATGGACCTGTAGTTCTATTCTCGCCCATAGGCAGGATTAAATCTGAAGGTAAATAATGAAAATCGGAATCATATTCCATTGAATTAGGACTTATTCCTGTATTCAATGGTTTTGTTGAACTTGAACTTGAACTTGAATCATCATATTGAATATTAGCAATTCTACTATTAACTGGGGTGAATTGATCATCAGAAGTTTCCTCGTTAACATTTAAAAAATGATCAATTTCTTGTTCTAAAGAAGCCATAACGTTATAGTTGATTCCGGCATCTTCTCCAGGTCGTTCTTGTGATAGTGGACTACTTGAAGTTTCTGAATTAGCAATTGGTACAGGTATTTCTTGGGGAGGTTGAGAAGCTTGAGAAGCTTGAGAAGCTTGGGCTAATGCAGGTGAAGGAGAAGTCTTGACAATACTTGGAGTATTAAAACAAAATAATTCTGAATCTTCAATATGTGGTGGTTGTTTCCTACGAGGTGAACCAGGAGATCGAGGTGTTTCGAATGGTACATATCGTTGTGCAACAAGTTTAGATCCATCAAAGGGAGGAGGTATTGGTGGTGGAGGACTTTCGGGACTTGTTGGGCTGGGAGTTCTTCGTGGTATATAATGTGATGTTGTTTGAGATATTGGTTTATTTATTGGTGGTGGTAGTGGTGGTAGTGGTGGTTGTGGTGGTTGTGGTGGTTGTGGTGGTTGTGGTGGTTTTGGTGGTTTTGGAGCATGTGTTAGCACAGATGTTCTCGTTGTCGGACTAGTGCTTGTTGGTGGATGTGGTTGATTGAATATTGACGATATTCTAAACCCAAATTTACCTTGTTTTCTATCTGAAGACATCTAGTAAAAGGTGAAAATGTAAAAAAAAAAGTTTATATTGTCAAAAGGAGTCAAGTTGTCTTTTCAGACTGACCAATTCTATAAGTGAGTGAATATAATAGCGTAAGCTGAACAATGTTTAAATGTGACAAATTTGATTCGAAAAACGTCTCTTCGTGTTGTATTGCCCTGTTCTTTCTCTTTCTGTCTGGTAGTCCCTTTTGTTCGTAAAAGAAAAAAAAACTTACCACTACACGCAATTTTTGATTTTGTTAAAACTTGTTGCAGTTTTTAGGTCGTGTACTTATGCTTAACACAAGTGTGGTGTAGTACTATATCATGACCACTCAACCTGAAGTCAAACTAAAACATCTAAGGTCAATTGGATTCCATAACTTGTACTTATCTTATGAAAACAGTAACAAACCAACAGCAACAGCAACAGTAACTACAACTACAACTACTTCTCAGTTTAATAATTCTCCAGTACGGTTATCACCAAGAAGAACAAGACCACGAACAGGAACAATTACATCAATACCTGAAATTGACAATTATGAAAACAATGAAATAGAATTAATTGATATCAATAATAAACGAATCTTGGATTGTTTTATATCGATACATTTGTTGAATCAGAATGTTGTATATGTCTCAGAAATTCAATATTCTACAATAAATCCATATTTCCAAGGAATAAATATACCTGATACTTTACTTAATGTTAACAAAATAATTGTCAAACTTTGGTGTCGTCCTCAGTCGACTGAGGTTGTGTCCAACACGTCAACCCCCTGGCATCTACTTGCAGTTTACAAAGTTAAATTAGGTGTTCATTGGTTAAAGATTGATGAAGTTGATGAAGATATGTTTAAACCAAATTCAATTGTATTTGAAGTGAATCGAACTTGGTATACTTGTTATAATTTACTCAAGGTATTTGAAAAACGTAATGTCTCTACAATTACTCCTCCTCCTCCTCCTCCTCCTCCTCCTACTCAATCGGAACCTCGTATATCTTATACATTTGATTCAATACGTACAATTAACAATCTTATACGATCATTCAAGGAAATAGAAACTTCAAAATATAGACTTATACATGAAATAAATTCCAAAGTCAACATAATTCAAGATGAAAATAATGTCAATAATGTATCAACACTACTTGGCAAATTACAAATACTGTGTCAATCACTTGCCAACTCGATAACTAAACAAAAATCAATCAATGATTCACTCCTATCAAATATAATTCAAACCAAAAACCGTATACAAGATTTACAAGAAATAACCACTACTCGATTTTCCTCCCTTCAAGAAACAACAATAAATCAAATTGAATTATATGAATCAGAAATTGATCCGATTAAACAATCACTTGAAATAAACACATTTCCAAAGATCCTTACTCAATTACAATCCCTTGCAAAACATATTCAAGAAATCCTTCCTATTGAAAACATCTCGGGAATTCATTTTTCAATATTAGGTTTTCAATTCCCTCTGGATACTCAAGAATTATTCAATTTATGTTACTACAACACTTTTGAGTTAAAGAACTCCTATTATCAACCTCAATTTGAAACTCAAACTCAATGGCATGAATTCAAAATATGTCAAATGAATACTGCATTGACATATATTGTATTAATAATTAACACCCTAGCATATATTACCAACACGCATTTAAAATATGAAATGAAAACTATTGCCACTAATACATATATAATTGATAGAATATCTCAAGAATATCCCCTTTCCAAGACTGATCGACCTAAACCATACAAGTTCCCCTTGTTTTATACCACAGCCAATATTGAAAAATTAAATAAACCTTCACCAGATATAAATACTGGTAGTTTAAAGTACATGCTTATGAATCAAGAATTTGAATATGCAATAAAACTACTAAATAAAAATCTTGTGGTTTTAATTTCAAATATTACGAAATTATATAATGAAATTTGTCCTAATCAGCAAATCCCTGGTCATGATATACCTATAGATTGTTTAGATAATTTCTTATGGAATTTAAAATATCTTCTACTCTTCATGACAGCACCATTATAAATCTACACTATTAAAAATACCAAAATAGGTGCATTAATAAGATATATAAGGGTATATAATTCAAACCAACAAAATAAAGTCAATCAATAATTAAATATTAAGATTTAAAAAAAAGGCACATATCACTATAAAATAGCAAATGCAACTGCACCAAGAACAGCCCCAATTGGAATAGAAACCATGGCACCAGCACCTTGGGTAGTTGTAGTTGTATGGTCAGTATGCTCACCTGTATTGGTTTCATGTGCAGTATCAGTTTCAGTAACTGTACCCGTACCAGTAGGTGTAGTAGTTTCTGTTTCTTCAGTTCCTGTATGAGTACCAGTCCGGGTTTCATTTCTGGTAATAGTAGCAACAACAACACTCCCAGTATTATTTGGAGTAGCATCAAATTGAATTCTCGTATGCCAAGGAAGTTGGCCAACATATGATTGCAACTGCGGAATATCAATACTAGTTTCCGCCAACAAAGTAGTATATGAATCATCATTATATGTCAAAACATGTGTAGCCAAAGGTATTAAATCACTAGGAACCGAAGTAGCAGTGCGCAAATATTGCATATACTCCGAATTATGTTGTTTGAAATCATTGACCAATGCTGTCAAGAATTGAATATCTTGAGGATTAACATCATCAGCATGGACGGTTACACCTAATGCTACAATTGGAGCAATTAAACTGGAAGCTTTCATTATGAGTTGTGTATTGAAAAGAAGAAGAAGAAACTTTTTTAAAAACCAAGGAATGAATTAATAGATATATATACTTGGTCAAGGAGAAACTCCATGTCGGCACATGTATTGCTATTTATGCTTTTTTTTTAACTCATCCCTTGTCCATACTGTAACATTATGTTAGGGAAGTTACAGCAAAACCCTATTCAATTAGGAAATGCTTTCCTAATTAGGAAATTAAGCCCAATTCTAAGTTTGTCCAAAAATAGAAATTATATGTAGTGTCGCAAAATAAAAAAACAAGCAAAAAAAAAAACGATGGCAAACCAATCAAATGTGAATTGACGGGGAATGGAGGGGAAAACACACATGGTTTGACGAAGGAATACGTGTCTTTGTGTAATTGGAAGGATTGGATATATTTTAGAACTATAACTAACCATTAGACTTTGAAAATTGTTTTATATGAATTAAGATATGGAGAAATTAGTCGTCAGACAATTCGTCAATAACTCTATTGTTTCAGGAAACAACTAAGCCGTGATGGTAACGAATAATAGTTCTTTTTTCTACTATTTTGATCTATTTTAGTTTTATAACCGACAAACATTGACGGAATAATATTCAAGTTGAAATTCCGCTGAAATTGTTTAAAGTTTACTCTTTTAAGATTATATCTTGAAAACGTTTTACTCAGCCTCAGTAACCTTATAGCAATAACCCGATAATAAAAATTAACTCACAACCAACCCTATTAACTCTCCCGCCACTATTAGTGAAAGCCTCGATTGTAGTCCCTGTTTCTTCTCCTGTTCCATTATTTGCAAATTGATAAAATCCGCCAATTCCATCAACATGTGTGGTCGTGTGACTTGCCTGGGCTACATGCAGGTGGAAATAGATTATTGCAGCAATTAAACTAAGTGATGTCAACTTCATTACATAGAGAGTCAGTTCAAGAAGGGAATTAACGGGTTGTGTAGTGGTATAAATATGAAGTGATTCATGGGTGTGTCATTTACGGTGATTATTCGTAATTGATTATGGCTAAAAATAAATTACATCACCGTAAATCAAGTATACATTTCTTTTCCAACGTAATTGAACATAAAGGCTATGTAGATCAAAGCCATTATTTTACATGATGAGATTATTCAGGGTGAACACTGAAGTTGTGATGACATCAACAGAAACTCCCAGTAGTACATAATTTTAGACTTTGATAAACCACTAAGTCTCAGTGCGGGGCTTTGTGTAAACTACTCTACATATTATGACATCAACATTATATATATTCAAAAATACAAACATAAACAAACTATAATAATAAAACACCAGCAATAACAGCTAATCCTCCTGCTCCAGCAACACCAGCAGCTCCATTAGTCTTAGTAGCTGAACTAACTTCGGATTTTACATCAGAAGCAACACTAGTGGCAACAGACTTAACATCAGAAGCAACACTTGTAGCTACAGATTTAACATCGGATGCTGCATCGGTGATGGCGGATTTAACATCGGATGCTGCATCAGTGACTGCTGATTTAACATCCGATGCATCAAGTGCATAAACTGTAGTTGAACCAATAATGAGAATTGTTGTAATTGAGACTTTCATGTGTGTGTAGTTAGATGGTTTGTGTAATTTAGTTTAAAGGATTTTCAATTCCATTTATATAGTCATGGAAATTTCATTACGTAAGAGATGGGAGTTCATCTAAGACTAAAGGTGAGGCGTTCATTTATATGCCTCCCCACATGTAATGAAAAATTATATTCTAAACAAAAAAAAATAACTTGAAACAAAAAATCATAGAATGAAATGTAGGGGCGTAACCGTGGTTTATACAATAGGTCACCCTGTTGGCATTGTTTGAAACGTTGTTTCATTTCAAGTGCTTTGTCCACTGTAGACATCTTTCAGCCTTGTTTTAAAAACTAAGCTTCTTGTAGGAACCCAGTTATAATAAACAAAACTAGGGGGTATTCAACACTCCCTAATGGTGGCTTGTTTATGTGGCGTAATTAGAGAAAACTATTCTTATCAGTTGTAATTCATGACATCACAACTTCCCAGAAATTGAATATCGTAATTAATCAAGTAAATATTTAGACATGACGTACAGGGTATAATTTGACGAACTAGATAACCTATTTTAAGAAACCAGGACGTTATGTCATAGATTTCAGGCTTATAAGTTATAACTCACTACGTAATTGTACTTTTCGTAATTGCGAAATGTAGAAAATAATTATAAAAGTTGGCAAAAAAAACAATATATTAAGTATAAAACACTAAGCAATTACATATTTCTTATAACAATAAGACACCAGCTAAAGCTACAAGCCCATTAACACCGTAATTACCAGCATCATTCTTTTTCTTTGAACTAGCAGAACTTGAAGCCTTCAGGGAAGAAGAAGTAGATTTAGCCGCAGCCGAGGATGAAGTGGTCTTGGCAGAACTAGTCTTGGCAGATGAGGCTGATTTAGTGTTGTTAGCAGCAGTGGAACTAGTCGTAGCAGCTTGAACAGCAACTAAAGCGGACAAAGTAAGTAATAATGATGAGATTTTCATGGAAATTGTGTGTAGAAAAAGAAAAAGAAGAAAAAGGAGATACGGACAAACTGGCGATCATTTCAGGCATTTATAGTTTCCAGGGAGACTGGGGAGAGTTGAAAGTAGGGATGGGGGGATACTCATTACAATGATGCAATTTTCGGATGTTCAGGACTGGACTGGGTTATGATGTATTTAAGGAATGGCTACTTTTAACGGTTAAACAAGGCTCAGAACCGAAGAAATATCAAAGTTAGTAAATACCCGAAAATATTGCTCGGTTAAGTAATAATAGACGAAGTACGGTTATTTATTGTGAGATATTAACTCTGATAATCTGAAAACCTTTTGCAACAAGTAGAGATCTTCATTGTTTCAAGGGGGCGAAGTCGCAAATGCTTCACATGACTACTAATACTTATCTTTAACAATATATTACAATTACACACACACATACAAATTTTACAAAAGTTCATTTACTCAGAAAATGCCCCACCAGCAAGACATAAATTCCGTCTTGTAAAATGTACTTTATATACTGGGGTCTTTTTCGTAAAGTACGCAGTCATATGATCACTAGTAGCAATAATTTCCTTCTTAGTTACCTTCTCCGTGGGTTTTCCATTAGCAACATTAGTATTATCGGTTTTTCCATCACCAATCATGGAAAATGCCTCAGGTTCCGGCCCCGCATCATTGGTATTACGTTTAACATCCCATACTCTAATACTATTATCGGCGCCACCACTTACTAATACGGTACCATCACGCGAGTATGCAAGAGAATAAATTGACGATCTTCCATGTCCCTTCATAGTTTTAAGACGTCTACCAGTTCCAATATCCCATATATTAACCACACTATCTTCTCCAGCACTGGCAAGCCATCTTCCATCAGGAGAAACAGCTATACAATTTACAGGATTCGTATGACCCATGAATATACGTACACAATGTCCTGTTTGGATATCCCACATTCGACATGTTTTATCACTTGAACCTGTAAATACATAATTTGAATTAGGATGGAATTCAACACAATCGACATCATTGATGTGTCCGGCAAAGATTCTCAAAGGATATATGTGATCGGTAGCCCATAATCTTGCAGTTTGATCGTGAGAAGCAGTAACGAAATAATGTCCCAAGGGAGAGAATTTCACATCCCAAATAGGTTGATTATGACCTTTGTAAGAGACTAATGCAGTATATGTATCCAATGACCATAATCTTACAGTCTTATCTTCTGATGCTGATAGTAAAAATTTGTTGTCGGGGGAAAATGAAACACCATAAACTGGTCCACTATGTCCAATCAACTTTCTTGTGTTTTCATGACGATGACGATCTTTTTTAAACACCGATTTCAAGGGTTTCCCATCTAAACTCCATAATTTAATATAACTGTCATGGAACCCAGCAGCCACCATGTTGGAATCGTCATTGAAATCTATACATGTCATATCATTGTTGGTATTATGAAAAGTATACATACATACTGAAGGAGCACTTGCTTGAATTGCTCCTAGTTTAATTTTTGATCTGGAATCTTCAACTTCCAAAATCATTCGTTTGATGTCTCCATAATCTTTCAAGGGTAATGGAAGTGATTCTCTTGCTGGAGAATCCAGTTCTGGTTTAATCATATCTTGAAATTCTTCCGACAAGGTTTTTCCATTCACGGGTTGTATTTTTTCATCTTTAATTTTTAATTCTGCTTCAATTTCCTTCTGTACTTCAGGTTCAATGGGTAATTTACCCAACTTAACTCCTTGTTCATTGAATTTTTCCACTTCATTGGTATGAGTGACATATTCAGGAATACCTTCTTCAGGGTTGGCTTCTCCTTCCCGATCAACTTTATCTGGACGATTTATGGAAACAACAGGGTCTAAATATTGATTAATAATTCGAATTAGAATCCCCCCACCAACAGCTTCATTTTCATGAAGGAAATAAAGTAATAAATTCAAGGAAGTTTTCGAAACCAATATCTTGTATTTGTGATTTCTATAAGCTACGGCTAATTCATTTTCTTCTAAATGCTCTGGTAAGGCTAATCCGGCGAATTTATTAACTTCAACTCCATGTAATATCAAATGATCAGATTTAAATTTATCGAAAAACTTCTTGGCATCTCCATCATACCCCTTGGATATTAATTCTAGAAAGCAATGAATAAACAATGGATACAATACACGAGATAATTCCGGTTTATATAAATCCAAACTTGAATCAACCCATCGTCTCAACATTGAATATGCCGTAGTATAAATACCAGGATCATTCTCGCGTTTTTTCCTAGCTTCTAAATCTCTTAAACTTTGTAAATCCTTTTCCTTAGCTAATCTAACTTCCCGATCCTTAGTTTCTCGTAATTCTCGTTCAATTTTCACTTGTCTCTCACGTAATTCCCGTAATTCTCGTTCATTTCGAGAAAGTTTCTCCTTGAGTACTTTTTCCTTCTTACCATCTAATTCTCCGGGACTTGCTAATTCGCTGGTTGAAGGAGTGACAGGTGCTACTTGTGGTGTTGGAGTGTTTGAGCTTTCTAGACGTAACATTGATTCTGTACGATGATACCCCTTTTTGTTAAGGTATTCTAAAACAATTCTGTTTAAATCAGCTTGAGAGTATTGAGGTTGGTTACCACGAGCCTGAGGTGGTCTAGCTTGCGCTGGTGCAGTAGCAGTAGTGCCTGTTCCTGGCGCTCCTCCTATTGTTGTTGTTGTTGTTCCTGGTTGGCCCACTTGTGGTCGCTGTTGTTGACTTGCAGCTTGTTGTACTTGGTCCAACTGACCTGCAACATCCGATTGGTCTGGTTTCTCCCCTGCCATGATTGACTAAAAATATACTAAGGTTACTGTAAAAAGTATCAATTGTAGTGTTTTTTCAAAGGAAGTTTATTTTTTTTTTTGTTGAGTTACATACAATGCGACATTTACGACATTTACGACATTTACTACATGACGACATTTATCTAGATTAACTTCTATACTATTCTACTTAATATCATCCTGCTCGATTAAGTATTGGTCTCGCAGTATCCCAAGGTCCTTGTAATTCATTCTTATATCTTTGAAGTGATAAGAAATATGCAGGCATTACAACTACTAATCCGATACTGCCAATTAACCAATATGCCAAGAACTTATGATTCAACAAGTTATACATTAATATATCCACCATAATAAAGGTAATTATCCCAATTGTATAATGCAATTTCTTGTAATTTAAATGAAGTAATTTTGCATCAAATAATGGAAGTAAGATATTTATTTGTACTGCGAAAAGTACAAATTGAAATACAAGGTTTGTCGAGGATAAACGTGATGCTAATACTATAGCATTAGATAGGGAAATGTTTGTAGATATTATTGGTCTATGAGGTTTAACTTTGTGTGGTTGGGCTGAATTCATAGAATATTCATGGAATAAAGTATTAGCTATACAAAGGGCAAATGATATTGCCCAAATGGAATCAGATGATGTTGATTTTGTAAGGGATTCTAGTATTGGAGATACCATAAATAACATAAGCATGATTAGTATAAATGATTTCATATTTATAATATAGCTATTTGACAAACACATGAAACTAAGAAAGGTGGTGATGCTTGTAGATATTGTAAGCCAAGTTGGATCCCAATTATGTAAGTATATTCCCATGAATATTAGAATAACAAGTAGGATACAAGAAATGTAAAACACAATCAATGAGAAATCATCCATTAACTTTATATAGGAATACTTTGCAACTGTAGTGTTTCGTTTAAGTTGGGATAGAAAGGATTTGTCAGTGTAGTTATCAGGATATGGTTGTTTCAAATAAAGTAGTTTCTTCCAAGGAGGGAGCTTCTTAAATCGAGGTGAGGAAGAAGTTGAAAGGTAATGAACATTTCGTGGTGGTGTATTTGGTGATGAACTTGACATGTCTTTGACCAAGTGTATTGTGTTTCCTCGTATATCTCCCACCTCAAAAAAAAAAACCTAAAACCTAAAACCTAAAACCTGATAAACTAAACACAGCACTCAAGTAATCAACATGTCCATACAACCTACACGTGATAGTTCCAAGTTGGAAATACCCCGTACTACGTATCCTGCATCTATATCCTCCACTTCCAACAACCCATTCAAACGAACACCTTCTTCTGCTGGTGCCAGTGACCGATACCTATCACGAACCAATACAGTAACAACAGATCCCTATATTGCTCACACCAATGCTGAATCTCAAAGTATAGTAACTATAGATAAGATCCCTAGTGCTAAACCTAGTGTAACATATCTGGATTTACTATGGACACAAATTGATGTGTTGGATGATGTACGAAATATGGCGGGAGAAGTACGAAATCGAGGGTCATTCTTTAATGACAAGTTTAATGATGAACTTGGGAAACTAAAACAATCGCAAAATAAACTATTGGAAACAATGTCTACGCAACATTTCTCCGATTTGGATGCCAGTGAACATCAAAAACAATTATATCATTTAAGTAGATTAATTCCCAGTCCTACAGCTAATACAAATACTTCCGGAAATTTATTAGATGAAGAAAATATTGTACATGAAAATGAAGAAAGTAAAAATGAGTTTGAAAATAAGAAACGTCAACAAGAAAAAATTAATATGTTTTTCAAAGAAGATGATTTGGAATTAAAGAATCAAACAATTTATAAGAAACAGAATTTTGATGATGTAAATCAATACGTTCTGGAAATTAAAGACGATTTAAAAGTATTGGGAGCATCAATGAAACAATTTGATGAGAATACCAGAGAGATATGGTGAATAAACAATTGTAGAGAATAACTTGACTTTCTAGAGTATGTTCAACATCACCTGAGGTAAAACATGTTAAATTGTATTTGTGTAAGGTTTATTATATAGAAATTTCTCAACACTTGATTGTGTAACAATCAATTTTGTGATTTGTATTGCTACCAGTTGAACTCGCCTGTTGTTACTAATTCTGTTCAAAATAAAGTATATTTACCCTGATTCCCCCCACTATCTACACTTGTAGAATTCTCTAGTTCCCTGTTTCATGAAATTAAAATGAGGGGGAGATACTCTTTTGCAACATGAAAATGTTATGGGAGACAATTTTCAATTTCTCGCGGCATCTCGGAAAAATTACTGACAAAATCGCCATACAAAAAATATTTTCTGTCAGGCCAAATGGAGTAATTGGTTCCATTCGGTACAACCACATACACAAAAAATTCATATCACCACCACCATCAACAAACACTCCATTGTTTTGAATATAAATTTCAACGTTTTTCAAGTTTTGTTTTTTTTTTCTTTCAGTCTTCCTTTCTGTATAAACTTCAATTATGGTTCATTTAGGTCCTAAGAAACCAGCACATCGTAAAGGTACATTCACAGATGTCTCTCCAGAATTACTCGCTGAATTAAAATCACTTGAAACTCAATTCACCGTATTTCCAGAAAAGCTTCGTGAGATTGTGTCTCATTTCGCTACAGAATTAGAAAAAGGATTATCTATTACTGGTGGTAATATCCCTATGATCCCTGGTTGGGTTATGGATTATCCTACAGGTAAAGAAACTGGGGATTATTTGGCTATTGATTTAGGGGGAACTAATCTTCGTGTTGTTCTTGTCAAATTAGGAGGTAATCGAGATTTTGATACTACTCAATCGAAATATCCTTTACCTAGTTATATGAGAACTGCCACAAGTGAACAATTGTGGGATTTTATTGCTGATTGTTTAAAGAAATTTATTGAAGAAGTTTATCCTGAAGGTTGTAGTTCTGAATTACCTCTTGGTTTCACATTTAGTTATCCTGCTTCTCAAAACTGCATCAATCAAGGAATTTTACAACGTTGGACTAAAGGTTGGGATATTGAAGGTGTTGAAGGTCATGATGTGGTCCCTATGTTGCAAAAGGCAGTTAAAAAAGTCGGTGCCCCTGTTGAAGTTGTTGCTGTGATTAATGACACTACTGGTACATTGGTTGCTTCGATGTATACTGATCCCGATACAATTATGGGATTAATCTTTGGTACAGGTGTAAATGGAGCATATTATGAAGTTGTCAAGGATATTCCTAAATTAAAGGGGAAATTAGCAAGTGATATTGAACAGGATTCCCCTATGGCTATCAATTGTGAATATGGTGCTTTTGATAATGAATTGGTAGTTTTACCAAGAACAAAATATGATGTACAAATTGATTTGGAATCACCAAAACCAGGACAACAATCATTTGAAAAAATGAATTCGGGATATTATTTAGGGGAAATTTTACGATTAATCTTACTTGAATTATCTCAAGAGAAACACCTCATTTTTGAAGGTCAAGATTTAACAAAATTACATCAACCTTATATTATGGATACTTCATTCCCTGCCAGAATTGAAGAAGACCCCTTTGAAAATTTACTGGAAGTTTATGATGTATTTATGGAAGTATTATCTATAGAGACAACCGTTCCTGAACGTAAAGTGATACGAAAGATTTGTGAATTAATTGGGGAAAGATCAGCAAGATTATCCGTATGTGGAATCGCGGCAATTTGTAAAAAGAGAGGATACACCAAGGGTCATTGTGCTGCTGATGGTAGTGTCTATAACAAGTATCCTGATTTTAAAATTAGAGCTGCCAAAGCATTAAGAGATATCTTTCAATGGGATGATAATCAAGAAGATCCCATTACAATTGTAGCTGCTGAAGATGGATCAGGTGTAGGTGCAGCTGTAATTACTGCATTAACTGAAAAGAGATTAAAACTGGGTAAATCTGTAGGATTAGCTGTGTAGATTATAGAAAGAAATAGATGTATAATAGATTAGTTGTGTCGTGTAAAAATATGTCGCCTCAGTCTCTTTTTTTTCTTGTGTCATTTTTTAGCCACTGAAAAACTTACTACCATTGTATAGTTTACCCACATCAAAACAATGTCTGAATATTCAGAAAGACCAGTTGCAACTACTCAATCGGAGTCTGTTAATGATGAGATTATAGATACATCTGAAAAATCCCCCCACCAAATATACAACCTTGCAGATAAATTCAAAGACCAACTGTATTCAGTAGATTCCCTTACTCAAGCCAATGACCTTTCAGTCATTCGTGCCCAACTCTCATCCGACCAAATTGTCAATGAAGCAGATGTATTACATACAGAAGAATTGATCAAACAAAGTAGAGAAGTTCAAGAAGAAGAGGAACTGGATGAAGAGGAGACTGTGGAACTTTATGAAATTAATGTCTGGCTGGTGTTACAAAAGGGGGCAATTAATTTAGTGTTGCCGTTTATTAATGGGATGATGTTGGGATTTGGGGAGATATTGGCTCATGAAGTTGGGTTTAGATATGGTTGGTTTGGTGCCAAGGTTGAACCAGAGGTAAGAATGAGAAAGAGAGAATTGGAACGTCAACAACAACAACAACAGCAGCAATCACAACAACCAACAAGATCGAGATTTTTGTAGAGTTTTGCTAAAGTTTTGCTTTTGTTAGTATTTTGTATATAACTAGAATAAAACCGGATATGTTTGTAATGTAGTGTTTTCAAACTATAGTTGTGAGCCCTGATGTCTGTCGGTAAATTATACATGCACTACATGTTAAAATTCTCCAACTAGCATAAACTGGGGTGGAATTATTCCGGGAATGTTCACTTTGTTGGGTTATCAATCTCCCCGGGATGTAATTCCGCCTATATCGGAACACCCTTGCGAAGTCTATATATAATGGACGTCAATTGCCCAGAAAAAAAAAATGCTTCCATGATCTGAAACTGAACTTCATTTGCAAGAATTGAACAATGTCACGTATTGAATCTGATGCCTTTGGTGAAATTGAAGTACCCTCAGATAAATACTGGGGTGCTCAAACTCAAAGATCACTTACCAATTTCGAAATTGGTGATATTAAAATGCCAATTCCCATAATTCGTGCCTTTGGTGTATTGAAAAAAGCAACTGCTACCGTAAATGAAGCAAGTGGTGCTCTTGATTCTCAACTTGCTACTGCTATTAAAAAAGCTGCTGATGAAGTAATTGAAGGGAAATTCAATGATAATTTCCCTCTTGTTATTTATCAAACTGGTTCTGGAACTCAATCTAATATGAATGCCAATGAGGTTATTTCAAATAGAGCAATTGAAATCTTAGGTGGGGTGAAAGGATCTAAGAAACCAGTTCACCCAAATGATCATTGTAATATGTCCCAATCTTCCAATGATACTTTCCCAACAGTCATGCATATTGCTGCAGTGAGTGAGATTTCCCAACAATTACTTCCAAAATTACGTGATTTAAGAGATGCATTTGCTGCAAAAGCTGAAGAATTCAAGGATATTATTAAAATTGGAAGAACTCATTTACAAGATGCTACTCCATTAACTTTAGGTCAAGAATTTTCTGGATATGTTCAACAATTAACTTATGGAATTGCCAGAGTTGAACAAACATTACCAAGACTTTCTCTTTTAGCTCAAGGTGGTACTGCTGTTGGTACAGGGCTCAACACTAAACGTGGATTTGATGTCAAGGTTGCTCAAGAAGTTTCCAATATCACAGGATTATCCTTTAAAACTGCACCTAACAAGTTTGAAGCTTTGGCAGCTCATGATGCATTTGTTGAAACATCTGGTGCTCTCAATACTCTTGCTGCTTCTCTTTTCAAAATCGCGCAAGATATTAGATATCTCGGTTCCGGTCCCAGATGTGGATACGGTGAATTACTGTTGCCAGAAAATGAACCTGGCTCTTCAATCATGCCAGGTAAAGTTAACCCAACACAATGTGAAGCAATGACTATGGTTTGTGCGCAAGTTATGGGTAACCACACAACAATTACCTTTTCTGGTGCTTCAGGACAATTTGAACTCAATGTTTTCAAACCAGTTATGGCATATAATTTATTGAATTCAATTAGATTGTTAGGTGATGCCTGTAGATCCTTCAGATTACATTGTGTTGAAGGGATTATTGCCAATAAGGAAAAGATTAATAAAGTTTTGAATGAATCTTTAATGTTAGTGACTGCATTGAACCCTAAGATTGGTTATGATAATGCTCTGAAAGTTGCTAAGAACGCTCACAAAAAGGGTATTACTCTTAAAGAATCTTGTTTGGAATTAGGAATGTTGACTAGTGAAGAATTTGATGAATGGGTTAGGCCTGAGAAGATGATTGGTCCTAAGGACTAGCTTGTATTTAGACTGTCTTCTATATATACATATAACTATCAATCTATTCGTACTCCATCTCTATCTGGAAAAACAATATATTCTCCTTTACCAACTGGGAATCTTTTACATTTACCACAATTACATTTCCAAACCAACACGTCATTGATCGTACTCTTCTCCTTTGAAAGATTCTCAACATACATAGACATAGTTAATCCTGGAATTAACAAACTATGACATTGTTTACAAACTGTTCTCTTTAAACTTGGTGAAGATTTCAGTACTGTTTTCTTACCCACTAAATCCATATTCCTAGTTATCCCTCGAGCAAGTATAGGATGAGATCTAGTTAGATGGTTTGATAATTGGTAAAGATATGATATTCGAGCGTAGTTGTCTTTATGAGGGACATTTTTCAGATTGTTCTTTTTCTTATCCTTCTTGGACATATCTACTCCCAACCCATCAATATTTTGCGTCCCTGTATTTTTTTTTCAAATTTTTGGAGGGCAAAAAAAAATTGAACATTATTTACAACCAGTTCAATTCAAGACCCAACAGTCAATATATATACATTTACAACTAGACATTCACAATGAGTGGTTACGACAGTGCATTATCGATCTTCTCGTATGTTAGAGTCCCAATTGATGTTCAAAGTACAGTATACTAACACTTCATATAGCCCGGATGGACATGTTTTCCGTATGTTTAACTAGTTACAATAATCTTGTAAATCTCATACTAACACACAATTTTAGAAGTTGAATATGCCTCAGAAGCAGTGAAACGAGGTACTTGTGCTGTGGGTGTCAAGGGTAAATCCACTGTGGTATTAGGTTGTGAAAAGAGAACTACCCTTAAATTACAAGATCCTCGAATTACTCCTTCCAAGATTTGTAAAGTTGATAATCATATTCTTTTAGCATTTGCCGGGCTTAATGCTGATGCCAGAATATTAGTCGATAAAGCTCGAGTTGAAGCACAATCTTATAAATTAACTTTAGAAGATGCCGTATCTATTGAATATTTAACAAAGTATGTTGCTGGTGTTCAACAAAAATATACTCAATCAGGTGGGGTACGTCCCTTTGGGATTGCCACTCTTATTGCTGGGTTTGATACCAATGATAATGTTCCTAGATTGTATCAAACTGAACCTTCAGGGGTGTACAATGCTTGGAAAGCTCATGCTATTGGTAGATCTTCCAAGACTGTGAAGGAATTTTTGGAAAAACATTACCTGGAAGATTTAAGTGAAGAAGAAACGATTAAATTAACTGTCAAGTCCTTATTGGAAGTTGTTCAAACTGGAGCCAAGAATATTGAAGTGTCAGTATTAAGACCAGGTAATGCAATTCAAAATTTAGATGTTGATGAAATTAAAAAGTATGTTGATGAAATTGAAGCTGAAAAAGCTGCTGAAGCTGAAAAGAAGAAACCAAAGAAAGATTAGTTTTTTATTAATATACAAAGTTCTATACAGTTTTTACCTTCTTTTCTTTTTATTGTTGGACTTTGCTGGTTCGGTTTTTCTCTTTTTAGAATTAGTAGGAGTACTTGTTGCTGGTTTAACGACTGAGAAAAATCCGTCTAATCGTCCTTGTATACCTCCCTTTAATCCCTTTTTCAACTTTTCTGCCCCACTACGTATTCTATCTTCGCTGAACCCTTTTTCTTTAACCATATATTGTACCAATCCTTCTACATCGGGTTCTTTCCATTTTAAACTAACTTCATTGGCATTAGTGACTTCTGGTTTAAGAAACAATTGTCTTGCTTCGTCATATGGCCAATTTTCTGGTACTTTAAATTTCGTCTTTTCAGGATTACTATTAATATGTTCAATAATCTTATCTAAAGACCCATGTTCTTTAATTAATTTAAATGCAGTGACGGGACCAACTCCTTTGATAGTCTCACAATAATCACATCCTAATAATATACATAAATCAATAAATTGTTCTTTCGTCATATCTAACCCAGCAATAGCTTCTGAGTATTCAATTTGATCAATTGGCATTTTTCTTGCTTCAGAAAATGTCAAATGTCTTAATAAAAATGGAGGTTCATAACATAAAGTATCCATATCTTCCGAAGCAGCAGCAAATACTTTCCCACCTCGAGCTAATTCGGCACATTGAGCTTCAGCTTCACAAGGTGCATCAACAATAGGAATCCCCATTAATTCTAATAATTTTCTTGCTTCATCATTTTGTTCACGAGACACTCTCACTAATCTTTTTTCAAATTTCATAACTTCTGCCACTGTTCCTTCATCTTTAAGTCCATCTAATTGTTTTTGAGCTTCTTCTCTTCTTAATAATCTCTTTTCTAATTCTCCACCTTTAAGTACTGGAGGTTTACCATCAAATACATATACTGGTTTAATATTATTTTCCACAAGACGTATAGTACGATAGAATAATCCTGACAAGTGTGAGGTAGTTTCTCCTTCTTCATTAGTTAATTGTTGTCCATCAGATTGACGAACAGCAATCAAGAATTGATAAAGACACATCAGGGCATCAATAGCAACTTTCCTCCCAAAGAGATTTTTAAGTTGGAATTCCTTGAATGAAGAAGGTGAATGTTCTTTAATTAGTTGATTAAGTCCTTTAACACCCATCGTAGATACTTGAAGAAAGAGAATAGTTTTGGGGAAATAAATTAAATAAAAAAAAAAATTCAAAATAAAGTGCTACGCGCCACGCGAAATTCTTTTTTACAAAAAGAACTAATTTATTGAAATAAAGCATATAAGCACATAAGCATATAAGCACATAAGCATATAAGCACATAAGCACATAAGCACATATATAGTTGTATATATAGATAAAGAATAGTAAAAAGCTCCCCCCAGCTTAATGCCTTTCACTTCCCAATGGTACACCAGATTGCCTGTTGGTGTTGTTTTCTTTCAATGCAAGCAATTGCTTAGTTCTAAAAGTTTCATAATGAATTAAAGAAGTTGTTTCAATTAAATCTTGTAAATGAGTTCTGGTTAAGAAATCTCTTAAAAATACAAATTCACATTGACTAACATCTTCAATATTAATTGCTCCCCATTTAGTTCTTCTTCCTCTTACTGATTCTCCATTTATTTCAATTTCCTTTTCTGAACCAGCAATAGCAAATGGAATTAATGATTTTATATCTTCATTTAATTGTCTTTCATCATCATATAATTCTTCGCTATCATATGGATATATATTAAAATTATACTTGACAAATTCCTTTTGTAAGAGTCTTTTAAATTCAGCTCTTTCTTCAAGAGTTAAAGCATCAGACTTAGCAATTACTGGAACAACATTAGCAATTTCCAGTAATTTCTTTAATGCTTGAACATCCAATTGTTTTAATTTTTGACCACTGGGAGCAATGAAATATAAAATACAATGAACTCTAGTATCAGGTAAATATCTTTCTCTTTGAGCAGTTAATTCACGTCTTAAATATTGGGAATGTTGTTCCTTAACATATTTAACTAAAGGTTCCCAACATTTTTCATTATTAATTTGATCACCAAATCCAGGAGTATCAATAACATTAATATTTAATTTAACATTGTTTTCCACAAGTGAATGACTAGAAACTTCAATCTCAGTAGTCTTCTCAATAGGTTCACTTGGGTGTCTTCTACCCTTTGATTCAGTTAATTTTGAAGAAAATAAAGTATTGATTAAAGTACTTTTACCTAACCCACTTCTACCAACAACCATAATGTTGAATTGGAATCCACGTTTCAATAATCTATTTTCAATTTGAGAAGTAATGGTATCAAAACCAACATATTTCTTGGGTTGGGAAAGTTGAGGATCTTCTACTGACATGATTGGGATTAATGTGTTGTTTGACGTTGTTTCGAAGTATGTGGTTGTTTGAATCAAAGGACAAATTTTCGTTGTAAACGCGCCCAACTTTTTTTTTGGTAAACAAAAATAAAAATTGTCTCAAAATTGGTAGGGGCACGACTAAGTTGGGAATAACAAAATAACAGTGGAAGAATGGGATGGAAAGGGAGCTTACAATCTGAAATAAATGACTTGAAAAGATTCCTCTAAAGTTAATGTAGATTAAATTTGTTTTGTGATCTTATTAAGAAATTTCATCAATTTTCTACTTTTTCGCAGTAATTTTTAAGCAAACTGAACTAAAATATTAGAAAAGTATCAATAGATTATTTTAATATTTGCTTTGGTTCCTACATAAATACCCAAAGTATATGCTCTATCACACTTACTTCTTCTTAGAAAAGCTTCTTACACTGTACTTACACTGTACTTACACTGTACTTACTCTTGTCACCTATCATTCCACATTTATCCAATTTACACGACCTCCATTTTTTTTCTTATGTTCGCAATATGAATTGAAAATTTTTCTTATATAGAATCTACCTTGTTCCTTAACAATTATGTCCTTAGCATTTAGATTCGGGGCTATTGCAGTAGCTCATGAGTCACTCATCAACTTGCTCCCACGTTTACCTTCCATATCTATCAGAATAGGTGAAACTTCTCCTGCAGCTACTCCTGAAATTGATCCTCGTTTAGAAGAACTTGCTGAGCATTTACATAATCATGATGGTGAACCTCCATTTATGATTGATAATGGGATTTTAAAAGCTGTCCCTAAAAAGAAAATGTCATATCGTCGTCATAGAATTAAATTATATACTCCTGGTAATAAAAAAGTTCAACCCTTACATAATATTGTCAGATGTTCTGCATGTGGAAGAGTCAAGAGATCTCATTTTATGTGTATGTATTGTTTTGCTGAAATTAGAACATTCTTGAAAGGTTTAAAACGGGAAAATGGATTAATTAAAGATCCTGTCAATCCTCAAAGTGATTTAAATCCAACTGATGAAAGAATTATATATCCTGGTAAAGTTCTTAGTGCTCATAAATTGCAATTACAAAAGAAAGAATACGTTCCTAAAAGAGAAGAACCTTTGATGTATGATAAGAGTGACATGTTGCATAAAAAGAAAAAGTGGTATTATTGATCTAAACAAACTTCTTGTATATATATACTTAAATAAAACAATTGTCTATGGAGCAAGTCTAACTATTTCCCATTTAGTATCTTCTTTATGTTCTCTTCTATAAGTGATACGATCATGTAATCTACTTAATCCTCCTTGCCAGAATTCAACTTCTAAAGGTTCAATTCTAATACCACCCCAATAATCAGGACAAGGAATTTCATTGTCTTTTAAATTCTTAAATTCTTCTTTATATTTGTCATTAATTTCATTTAAATCGTCTCTTGATTGAATTACCGAGCTTTGAGGACTGGACCAAGCACCAATTTTAGATCCACGAGGACGAGTATCAAAATAACGTTGTGAAGTTTCTCTGGTAACATGTTCCATTATCCCTTCAATACGAACTTGTCTTTGAACATGAGGCCAAAAAAATGTTAAACTAGCATATTTATTTGATTCAAAATCAGCAGCCTTTTTTGAAGTATTCCAATTGGAATAAACAATAAATCCAAACTTATCTAATTCTTTTAATAATACAATTCTAGACGAGACCCGACCACTAGGTAACCTAGCAGTGGAGAAATTCATGGCTTCAACAATAATATCAGACCCCTCGGGAAGTTGTTCTTGAGCTTCTTTAAACCATTTATTGAATTCAGTTAATGGATCTTGTTCAATATCAGTTTCACCCAAATGTCCCTTAGTATATTGATACGTTGGAGGTGCAAAAAGAATTGGTTCTTGAGTAGTAGTTTCAGGATCTTCAGTTCGTTTAGTTTCTGACATGGTACGAATAGGTATGGTTGTTGTGGTGATTAATTTCCCTACAGTATTTCTTAAAGCAAAATTGTTTTTAACAACTTGTTTGAACATTTACCAGAAGAAAGTCAATGACTAATATATACATATTTTTTTTAATTTTCAAGTGTCATCAACGCACCGACAAGCCAGAAAAATATCGTCACGATTTTGAATGATCTCCTAATTAGTACAAAAAACTTTTTCTAATTTGAGGCTTGGGAATGTTTCAACTATTTGCGAATAGGAGAAGCCAGGGTGGTGCTGTGTTTGCGATAGAGTAAGAGTGTTCCGATTATTGTTGATTATATGTAATTATAATCCATATACTTTGAGTGTTACCCCAGGGTATAATTCAACAATAGTACTGTATATTGTTCTTTCTACAAACAATTCTTTACTACTCCATATTAGTATCATCCATTATTCCCGTTCCCGTTCCCGAGTCTTTTTCTTATTTTTGACTCTTGTTCAACATATGTAAAACTATTTCTTCGCTATTTTCTTCAACATCAGGAGATTTAATCTTGATCATCAGATAAACCTAAAAAAAAGAAAATAAAAACAAAAAAAAGTAAAAATTTTTCACAGCCAAAGATCCCGATGACTATTGATTCAGACTCCAAACGAAGAAAAGTTTATTCTTATCCCAACAATTCAAGATCGATATCTATATTTAGTGTCAGTGGACGACATCCCTTAAATGTAAAACCAAGTGGGAACTCCTTTTTAAACAATAATTTGTCATTGAGTAAACAACGAGATTGTCTTCTTGGAGTATTCTCAGCATTTCCTGATGAATTAATTCAAGAAGTTATAGGATATGTTGATGATGTTAATTCACTTCGGAATTTATCCTATGTATCACGATTATTTTATGCATTTTTATACGATGAAGAATTGTGGAAGAAGATATACGTGAAGAGTATCACGAAATATAATTCCCAAGAATGGTTGGGTTCTTGGAGGAATACAGTGTTGGGGATTACTCATTCAGCAGATATTCAACTTCAAGATAGTCTACTTTGTTCTGATGTACTTTATCGTCCATTTCAATGTTCTCAAATAAACTACGCAAAAGTGTTTGCCAAAATTCTTCTTGAAGAAGAAACATATCGTCATGATTCGATATTAGGACAACTTGGTAAACTCCCACAAGGAAGAATCTTACGGATAAATGAACAAGATTTACTGATTACGGAATTCAACACCAAATATCATGACACCCCATTCATTCTTACCAATAGTAACACTAAACGTTGGCCTAATTGGACATTTCTTGAATTAGTTCAACAATATCTGGATGTTAAGTTCCGACAAGAAGCAGTTGAATGGGATCTTGGGAAATTCAGTCAATATTTGCATAATAACAAAGATGAAAATCCCCTTTATCTTTTCGATTGTAATTCCATGGCCATGCAAAAACTTCGTCAAGAATATACAGCACCAACGATCTTCCAACAAGATCTTTTCACTGTATTCAATAAACCTAACGAATTCACCTGTCGTCCCGATCATGCATGGTTAATTATGGGGTCGGCAAGGTCAGGTTCAACTTTCCATAAGGATCCCAATTATACATGTGCCTGGAATGCTGCCATTACAGGGCGTAAACTTTGGATTATGCTTCCTCCACATATAACCCCACCAGGAGTATCTACTGATGATGAAGAAAGTGAAGTGACTTCGCCTGTAGGAATAGCGGAATGGGTCCTTTCTGGGTTTTTCAATGATTCATTGAAAATTGCTGAATGTGAAATTGGAGTTACATTCCCAGGTGAATGTATGTATGTTCCAAGTGGATGGTGGCATAGTGTTATTAACATCGATGATTCCATAGCCCTCACTCAGAATTTTGTCCCTATTTCAAAATTAGCTAATGCGTTGGATTTTTTGAAAAATAAACAAGGACAAGTAAGTGGATTTAGACCCAGGGAAATTAACCTGACATTACATTATTTGTTAAAGAATGGTGCAGATGAAACTTCGTTTCAAAAATATGTTGATGTGTTTGATTCTTTGAATATTGATGTAAATGAAGATTGTGGTGAGATTGCTGATCTTCCCTGTATGCCAATTTTTGAGTTATTTGTATATTTATTAAAACTTAATGGTATGGAATCGGAACTAAATGAAGCATTGATTAAATTGGAAAAGCTTGAATTGAAAGCGTATGAAAAAGAGACTGGTAAAAGTAAAGCTTGGGAGAAATTGACTGAACCTGCAGCAACCACTACTTTTTCCTTTGGATTTGACGAAAGTGACGACGGGTAGACATCTTTTTTTCGCAATCATAGAAATTTTATATGACAATTATTATGACTTTAACACGTCTGTTGCTCTATTTATCTCTTTTTGTTGATACTTCCTTCACTTACCAAAAAAAACTTTCATCTATTAAACTATACAGTTACTTAAAATTTTTGAACAGTTTCATAGAAACTCTTACCTTGGATTCTACCAAGTTCCTTTTCTAATTCACTTGGTTGTCTTGAACCATCGGCACCAGCAAAAGTACCAGCACCATATGGAGATCCACCATGAATTTCATCCATCTTAGTTTGTAATGGGAAAGCATTGGCATAACCAAATGGTACAAAAATAACCCCATGATGAACCAAAACAGACAAGGCATTTAAAGCAGTAGTTTCTTGACCACCACCTTGAGTACCAGTAGAAACAAAAATACCAGCTGGTTTACCATGAAGAGCACCCTTGACCCATAAACCACCAGTAGCATCCCAAAAAGCCTTGAATTGAGCTGGGTAATTACCATATCTGGTTGGAATACCGAAAAGGAAGGCGTCATATTCTTCCAAAGTTTCATTGGTGGCAATTGGATAATCTGGTTTAGCAGGAGCATGTAATTTTTCTAAAACATCATCAGATAAAGTTTCTGGAACTTGGAAAATGGTAGCTGAACCTCCAGCAGCTTCAACCCCTTTCTTTTCTTCTTCAGCTAAAGTAGCGATGTGATGATACATCGAATAGATGATAATTGCAACTTTTGGAGCCATTGATGTGTGTTTGTGTATGTTAATTGATGATAATAAAGAATTAAAATCGAAAAAATTTTTAGGGATGTTGGTTTACTTAAATAGTTTCTCCCCCTCTAAAGTGAAATAGAAAGACAAAATAAAAACAATAATGAAAAAAAAAGAAAGTGGCGGCAACATTTTACGATATTCTGGAAAATGGTGTGAGGTTGGCCGTGACTCGGCGTTATTACCGAGTATAGCTTAATAATTGTGGCCATTCGATTAAACTGAATTTCCGGATAGTAAACAATCGGAAATTGCCTTCCACTTGTGTGGTGTGCTTGCAGAAGTTGCACGATTACAATTTTTACTAATTCATTTGTAATGCGAAAATTAGACTTTTTTTTTTCTGATTGTCATACATTAATAATTTTTTAGTAAATGCAAAAAAAAAAAAATAAACAATGAACTCTTAAAATAACTCAGAGACTGTATCTTTACAAGCACTTTAACGGTTCAATTGCATGGAATGCTTACATAAACTTGTCGATTAATAATATATCTCGAGACATTGGAACTGGAGAAGTTTATCGCCGAGCTTATTTTACAATGTGCATACGATCAATTGGCTGCAAACCAAGCATTCTCCATACTTCTACAAATCTTCAATTTTTGGTATAACTTTTTTTGAATGACCATAGAGACGGGGAAGGAATGTATAAAGTCTTTGTTCGTAAAGTAAACTATCCAATAGCAAAAACAGAAAAAACACCTAAATTTCACATTGAGAATTTCAGGGGGACAGAACAGTGTATATTTTTCACTCATCGCTTCGCCCCTCTCCTCCCCAGAAAAAAAAAATATATACGGAAATTGTGTGGACCCTTGGAAATTGGGGAGTGTACCATACATAGTTAATTGGGATGATATCTTGACTCTCGTACTATTCACTCTATAGACAATGTATGCATTGCTTCTTCCAAAGCCAAAAATAAATAACTAAGCAATTCTTTTTTTTATTTTTCACGCCGTGTTGAAAAATAATTTGTAATCTTGTACTAAAAATTTCAAACCACTAAATTAAGATTTTATTGTTTAAATATCCGTTTCCTTGTAAAATAAAAACCTTTAATTCCCCCTTTGAATTTCTTATATTTTTCGCTCTCTCTCTCTCTGTACACAACAACTAGCTATGAAGATCGCTATTATTCAATACTCTACATATGGACATACAACCCAATTAGCTCATGCTGCCAAAGCTGGGGTTGAAGAAACAGGATTAGCCACTTCTGTTGATATTTTCCAAGTTCAAGAAACATTACCCGCTGATGTCCTCGAAAAAATGCATGCTGGACCTAAACCAAAAGATATCCCCGTGGCTACTTTAGAAACTTTAGAAGAATACGATGCATTTATCTTTGGGGTTCCTACAAGATTTGGTACTGGTTCAGCTCAATTCTTTGAATATTGGGGTGCTACTGGTGGATTATGGATGAAAGGTGCATTATATGGTAAACCTGCTGGGTTTCTTGTTTCAGTGGGTACTCAAGGTGGTGGTCAAGAAGAAACTGTTAGACATTCCCTTAATTATTTGGCTCATCATGGTATGCCATATATTCCCTTGGGTTATGCCAAAACTTTTGGGGAAGTAACTGCTGACGAAGTTCATGGTGGTACTCCATATGGTGCAGGAACATATGCTGATGCTGATGGATCAAGGCAACCAAGTGAATTAGAATTAAAAATGGCCAAAGTTCAAGGTAATGATTTTGCAACTTCCGCTATTAAATTTTTTAAAGCTAAAAAGGGAAATGCCGATGATTCAGAAGCTCCTCCAGCTGCCAGTGATGTTGCCAAGAAGGCAGCACAACTGGGAGCGGCCGCTACTGGCACGGCTGCTGGATCTGCAGCAGGTGCCACTGGTGCCGTTGTAGACAAAGCCAAGACTGGTGCAGAAACTGCAAAAGATAAAGCTCAAACGGCTGCTAGTGGTGCTGTAGACAAAGCCAAGTCTGCTACAGTAGGTGCTACTCAACGAGCAGAACAATCTAGAAAGACTGCAGAAACTGAAGAAAAGGGATTCTGTAGTAAATGTGTTATAATGTAAAAATTAAAAAAGTTTTGTTTGTTTGTAATCTAATAGAGAAGTAATATCACATTTTGTATGTATTATAATGAAAATATAGTCAGTAAGGAAATTCCGTAGAGTGAACATAGTAGACATACCAAAAAAAGCTTCAAATTCAATCTTTCAAACTAATTTCCATCTTAAATTCATCGCAACACATCTTTATTCTCTTCAATCAATGCCAATGACTGCAAGTTCGAAGTACAACTAATTTGCAAAGATCTAGACAGTAATACTTGAATTCATTGATTCTCAATTAACATACTCCATTTATAAAGTATTGGACAGTCCTCTTGGGAAAGCCTAACCGGAATCAATGTCAAATAGTACCTGTATATCCAGATGAATTTACATCTTTCATTGTAAATCAAGTCATTAATGGCCTCCATGGAAGTTTGAGTATAGACACTTGCAATTATATTGTCCCCACCAAGTCCTCTAACACATATGATTTCTTAAGTAGATTGTCAGTCATAGTATCCCACCAAAATATACGAGCTATTTTATCCGGATAACTCTCCAAGATGTGGGAAGATTTCAAATCATTTTCTAATTTCAACAAGGATTGGACATGCGGAGCACACCCCTTGGCAAGAACTAGAAACTTGATTCAAACACTAACCACCCAGCTCATACTAGAATGAAATCTGACACAACAATCACTTGTATTTTGTTCAAAAAAAAAACGAAATCAATAAAAAGTAAAAAAGGTTAAAAAAGGAACTAAGATTGAATTCTGTCATATATTGATGTAATCCACAATTGCTGGAATATTAGAATGTGTGTTTCTTGAGATATGAATCTCCTTCTGTGATACAATCATTCTATATTCTGTATGGTACAGGGTCACGACCCATATGGCAGTTGGTTCAATCAAAGGTTATCCTTTAGGAAGAATAATCTTCTGGTATTAGTATGGATGTATGGATGTAATCGTGGTGTTGGGTTTTACTTGATGAAGAAATTAAGCAATTCTATTCATTTCCATGGTAAATAACATGATTAGAAGGAGATAGTAAAGATTGATTATGCCGAGAAGTGAATCAGAGATGACATCACTTTGAAATTATAGTTGATTGAATGAATGAAACTTAAAGAAAAAGAGATGAATGTAGTAGTAACAGACGCGTCTTTTTTTTTGTTAACATCGCGATTGTTCCAGCTGTACACAGGAACTAACAGTTGGGTATGTGAGTGGAACCAGGTGATAATTGACCTGGAGTTGCGTGTAAACTATATAATTGAATGTAGATACGTATACTACTTCTCTAAACTGTCGTAATATGACAGGTAAATACTCAATTTAAAATCGTTCCTCTTCCATCAACCCACAATTGTTTTGGGTTGTATTTTTTTCAATCCATTTTTTTTTTTACATCCAGCTACACAATAACCACCAGACCATGTTTGACAAACTAAGAATATTCCACTCTCGAGCGGACTCATCGAGAAACACTGACAAATCACTTTTCTCTGATGAAAACTCCAAAGTTAAATTAAAACGAAAGAATCCTTATGTACATCAATCGAACGACGGACAACCCATGGCTCAAGTCAATCACAATGTTAGTTTACGTTCCAATACTGAACCAGCTCCCTTGAGTGAATTCATTACTCCTGATCCAAGATTGGTTAGATCAGTAGATGGTGAAGTAATTGAAGATAGTGAAGAAGAAATAACTGAATTAATAAGTTCCCTGTGTTTACCATCTAATCATACTATTGAAACAAGTATACCTTGGAATTCACAGAAAATAGAACATACAGAGCCTTCCCTGTCACAATTATCGTGTATTAGTAATGATAATTTCCATGCTCAAGACTTGGCCATGCCTATAGATAGTGAACTTGAGTTTTATACTTCTCAACCTCAAATTGGATTACTGCAGGCAGTATCTGATGATGAAGTTATATTAATGGATGACACTATAGATGAGGAGGAAGAGGGGAATGATGAATATGATGATAGATTTGAGTATAATATAAACTTTGGAGATGAATCTAGTGAAGAGTTTGATAAACATGATATACTTGAAGGTTTGAGAGATACGGAAATATTATCTCCTGTAGATGATGAAATTGAATTTAGAATTGATGAAATGTTGGAGTGTTCTACTCAGCATGATCTGGATGAGGAGGAGGTGGTAGAACATAAGGTGGAAATAAAAGAGAGTCTACCAATCCCACAAGAAGTGAAAGAAGAATCTACTTCTACAGAATGCTTAGTACAACTGAAAAGACCAATTTCAGAACCTGTAAGAAAACGTCTTGCTTCAAAACCTCTCTCCTCCATCTTCAATTCAAATCAACCAAAATTTAGAGTGGGGTTATCTAAACGAGTTAAAATAGATTCCTTACATACTTATTTGAAAAAGAGTAAATGAAGAAGGAAACAACTTGCTAGAGAAATTATTTATTATTGCATGTATATATGTTTTTTGGGAATATTAATTAAACAGGATCAAATTTTCTAATGTAGTCTAAGGAGATAACAAAATCTTTACGTTATCTTTCTTGGTATCGGCCAAATGAGAAAATGCATCAACACCTTCTTCCAACTTCTTTTTATCTGTAATCAACAATTTAACTTCTTGGGGATCAAGTTGACCTTCTTCAAATGCCAGTATAATCTCATCAAAATCTTCCCGAACATAAGCAGTACTTCCTTTAAATGTACATTCCCGTTTTGTTAACTTCATAGGCCATTGTCTAACAGTCTTATCAGGAGCCATGGTTATATTAGTAGCAACTCCTCCTGGTTTAACACATGATAACATGGTATCAAAACTATCTCTTCTTCCAGAACAATCATATACATAAGAATAGCCAAGTTTCTCATCACTAAGTTCAACAAGATCTTCTATTGAATTGGATTTGTTTGTAGGATCAAATACTTTGGCGCCTAATTTCTCAGCCACTTCTCTTCTGGCCTTTTCTGGTTCACTAACCACGATATTATCAATGTTTTGTCCACGTAATGCCAAGACTGTAGAAAGTCCAATTGGACCACCTCCAATAACTAATGCTGAATTTTGTTTCTTATCGTCTGATATTCTTGAAGTTCTAACTCCATGCCAACTAACTGCAAGGGATTCCATTAGAGTAGCTACATCGGGAGGAATTACCTTTTCCGGATATGGAATCACATGAGCATCTCCAACCACTACGTACTCGGCCATACCTCCATCACCTAATCCTAAACCATAATATCCCTTTTGTTGACAACAATTATAACATCCTTCAGCACAAGCATCACAGATTGTACGTTCTTGTTGTTCCAATAATTCTTTATCATAACAATTCCCACTTGCTGCTAAAACAACGTGTTGTCCTACACTAAGGTCCTTAACAGCTTCACCAATTTGAACAATTTCTCCCAGAACTTCATGTCCCATTATTGGTCCCTTTTTCGAAACATCGTCATCATCTTTAAAAAGAGTTGGACCATTGGTGTATTCTTTTAAATCGGGACTGCAAATCCCGACATATTTAACTTTAATTTTCACTTCATGAGGATGAGCGATTTGTGGTTCTGATCTATCTTTGACGAACTTGAGATTCTTATGACCATGATATTCAAGGGCTCTCATTTTGTGTTTCTTTTTTTTTTTTTGCAGTTAAAGATTAAGTTGATATAGAGAATTGAAAATTTTAAAGCGAAGCGCACGATGTCACTTTTATATAAAGCTCAGTAAAGATGCAAGTCATGAATTTCATCCTAAAATAAAACAGTGAATAAATTATTATTTTAGCAACTCCCCCCTTAAAGTGACATTTCTTTTTTTTGCGGAATCCCGCATTTTCCTTCAAAGATCTTCGTTAAACTCAATTACAAACAGGGGGATTCATAACCATGCTATTAGTGTGAGATAGGTTTATGCTATACTAATTAGTGGCTGGGTATGTAAGACACGGCTCGTGGGAGGATATACTGTTAGCTAGTATTTCACAACTAAAGAAGTATCATGTTAAAAAATACATCACGAGAGAAAAAATGGAAATTCTAACCTCAGGTGATTTAGTGACATCACCAATAGAACTTCTAGAATATAATTACATAACCAGTAGATCGGTTGATACCGTCAACAGTACACTGTTATTGATTATCTTGCATTCATAAGAGCAATCTATCTATTTGTAAATATCGGTACTACCAGTCGAGCTTTCTAAATTTAGACTTTATACCAATATACTAAACCTTGACTCTGTGAAGGTAACTCTGGGTATTAGACTGTGTCGCAAACACTCTTTGTGCTTGTTTTTGTGATGACTGTCAATTTTCCTACTCTTTGAAAAACTTGAAACCAAAAAAAAATTTTTTCAAAGTTTTGCTTCTCTTTTTCTTCTTATGCTAAATAACCGGGACAACTTGCATTGAGCGGTCATGCTGGTCAAAATCGACCCTAGTGTGGACGTACTCTCTAGCCCGTAAGATTGTTTTTTGAAATGCTATGTTCAGTTATGGTTTCTTTTTCTGTGAAACCAATCGACTCTACGAGCTTTCGTACATTTACAACCACATGGTTGAATTTTGAACTGAAATTATTGAGACATCCGAGTATACTTGCGACGTATATATTCCTTTGGGTGATGTTTTCTTGTAGCAACTTCTAATTCGACAACTCTTGCACGCTTACTAGACGAAGATGTTTCATCCCAAACAAATTGGTATTATATAACTACAGATACTATGCGTTACTAAATGAATAATCATGACTTCATTTGTAAACAAATCAAAAACTTTAAAAAACCTAACATAAACTCCAATAAAGACAATATACAAAAATAAAAAAAAAAGAATTAATAAATAAATAATAATAACCAGATGAAATGAATATTCCGCATCACTTCTTTGTCCCTTTAACTTTTTCTTTTCCTTTCTTAAATTACTTTCCCAAACAGAAAGTAACTGGTTGCGGTTTTGTCTTGTGTTTCTTTAATGAACATCTTCTAACATAATCTTTCTTTTCATCAAAATTGGCAAATGTTTCTTTACCAGAAGATGATGAATTAGAAGCAACCGAGGATCTCCTCGATGACTCCTTCTTTTTTCCTCCTAAAAATGACATGATAATAATTCCAACTTTGCGTTTGACAAATAGTAGCGACTCTTAAATAAAGATATTGAGTAGTTAATGTTTGTAATATATGTAATCTATCCTAAGGCCAAAGGTCCCTAGAAACTCATTTTATAATTGTAGATTAATTAACAGCTGGGAAAAATGAATGCAAAAAAAATATTAAATTGAAAATAATAAATAAAAAAAACCAAATGATTGTTTCTTTATTTGAATGACTCCGATAAATTACGTATAATTAGGAATGACTAGGGCGGGAATATAATAAAAGTGACGACTAATATAATATAATATAAGTGTTACTTGTAGTGTAAACTCGTGGGGGTCTTTCAGGCGTAATTTTTCCTTCTCTTTGTTTTAAAAAAAAGTGCTTAGACTTTAGAACTATTGAATTCTTCTTTTTTTCTGTTTCTATTTGGTTGTTAGGCGTATTGGGTAACGGTCGATTCCAAGGATCACAAACGTGATTGACTTCCTTATTCTCAAAACTATTAAACTAAATCCGAAAATATATTAAAAAAAAAGAAAAAGTATCAACTTTCAACCTTCAAAATCTATTTCTCCCCTAAATCAAAATTTTTTTGCAGAACTTTTGGAGAGGATTTTATACCAGACTTTAATTTTTTTTTTCGTACTCAACTTTTTTTATTTTTGTAAAATGTAAAGAAAAAAATTTTACATTCTTGCAGAAAAAATGATAACTTGTAAATTACCAGTCAATACTCACAAAGTCACCCAATTCCCTTTTTTTTCCCCTGAGCGGACAAACAACACACAAAAAAAATGGAATCCCGGTTTGTATTTTTTTACAGGTTAATCTTTTCTCTTTGTTTCAGAGGATAAAATGCAAAACCTGTAAAATCATTATAGTTGACGGTTTATGATGTCATCGAAATTATATTGATTTTTACTTGTTTTTTGTTTTTGACAAAACAAACTAAATTTACAGGTTGAGCAGCAGCACGAAATTTTTTTTTAAGTTTTTTATTATGAGGGATTTTTTAAATTATTTTACTTCTCTCCCACTCTCAGTTATGCGTCTTTTCCCAGTTCAGGGTATTTGCTTTTTTTGGAAGTTACAAATGACGAACAAAAATATTTACACATTACGCCCTAATACACACACACACACATTCGTAGTTTTTAATAATGAGGGATTTTTTTCCTCCATCGGCCCAAATAAGTGAGTGTGCATTAGCGTTAGGTGTTGGTTTTTTAAATGATTTTTTACACAAACTGTTTGATGTACCTACTTTTACTACTTTCTTTTTTATAGAGACAGATTGGTGAAAGTAAATTACCTACTCTTTGTGGTACTTTTTCTTTGACGGAACTGCTGATTGAAATGTAAAAATAGAAGAAGAAGAAAAAAAAATTAGAGTTGAACTAAAACAGACACACTCACTTTCTCCACTCCCCGGGAAGAATAAACCGTAATGGGGTATTTGAAACAATTCTCAGGTACTTACTCCACTTCTTTGTAAGTTTGATTTCTTTTTTTTAAAATAAAAGGTTGTTTTTTTGGCCTCACTAATTTCAAGTTAGGAGTTCGTAATTATTTTTATTTTCCGAAAAATAGAGTATAATTATTTCTAACCAGTCGTAGATAAGATGAACCCTTTTTCTTTGTAACCCAACTGCAGATGCATGGATATTAAATAGGAGAGATATGACTATAAATAGAATAGCAAGTGAGAGAATGGAAGATTTTGTACCTCCTCTGTGGAAACTAATCGGATAATCTGACGAAATATTTTTTGGGGAAACATATAGGGGTTGAAATTTTGAAATAAAACAATAAGGTTTAGAAAAAAGTGGAAATAGCAATTGTTAACAATGACAAAATTTTTGGTGTTGCGAAAAAAAAAGTATCAAAGCATAGCCTGTAGTTCAAGTTCCAAGTAAGAATTTCTTAGTTTATAATCATTGGTGGTAGTCGGTTGTTTATCTATTACGCAATCCACCAAAATTTCCCAAACTAGGATATTTAATCAGATTTGGTTCCTGCAAGTCATCAATCACTGAGGTGCATTATTTTGATTTTCTCCACAATTATAGTCATCGGCTTTGTAAAATTCACGTCTGATACCTTTTTTTATTTCAATTACGTCATACCTCTTAATCTTTCTTTCGTTCTTGTCAAAACCACGTTATGAAATATCAATGGAAATACGAATCGCTAAAATTACTCCACTTTTTTTCTTGATTGAAACAATAGAATTTTTTTCTTAAACTTTGCTACTATTTGATAGAATTTTCCTTGTCAGACAAAATGAGGAGTTTTCAGGAGGAGGAGGAGGCGGCGGCGGAGGGAGTTCTCATTGTTGTGTAAGGAACCCAAATGAACTATTTCTCCACAAAATAAGATGTGGTTCGATTTTTACATTGTTTTGGTTTTCTCTACAGATTAGATTCGTGTAACATGGTCTAAGATTTGTTGTCTTGTCCATCAAAGTGAGTTATTTTTCACTGGGCGTAAGCATAGGCCAAGAATGTCAATTTGTCAATATTGACAATTACAAGTAGCGTAAGTCTATGTAAGTTTGTAGTCTGGATAACCGGAAAATGGCCTCTCCTGGTGGCATGAACTATTGACCACCGGGTATTGCAAATTACAGTTTCGGGAATCAAAAACTTTAATTTGTTTCTGTGATATGTGATATTTCCTTGAGACAATTAACCTACACCTTCTTCTCTGCACCTGTTAAACTACATATCACCTTCTATAATACGCGAAATATATTAAATATCTTACCGTACACAAACTAATCACGCAAGAATATGTTCAAATTCATCCATATTCTCCAATTCATCCTGTTGATCTACTCGTTTCAACACTTCCTTTCGAGAAGTTTCTTGAACATAACCATCTAATAACAACTCATCCAATACATGATATGCTTTATCAAATCCAAATATAATATCCAATTCACAAACATTACCATACATTTTATCCATTTGTTCAACAAATCGATGAATTATTTCCAAGGCTAACAATTCATTATCCAGAGAATCGATTACAACAATAAAGAATAATGAAGCATATCGACGATAAACTACTTTGTAATCACGATATTCCAAAACATTACACATCTTAGCTCGACGAGATAATATTAATGTCCCTAATTCTCGAGTGATTTTCGCCTTTTCCTTTTGTGATATAGTTTGATACCATTTGGATAATCTGGTTTTACCTTGTCTGGATATTAGAAAGAGGGATTGGATTGCCATGATTTGTGTGTTGATGTGTTCTTGTAGATCACAAACGTCAATCAAAAAATGGTCGCTTTTGTTTTTTTGGAAGTGCTGAAAAAAAAAAAAAATACACTAACCTTATTTCCTGTATATTAAGCTAAGTACATAAACTACAACTCCAAACTCTTGATGGTGTACTTTAAATAATTAAGTTGTTGTTTAATCTCTTTACACAATTCTTCCTTGTCAACATTTTTAAATGCTTCTAATTCAAAATCAGAAACACACAATAATTGTTTCATATTATTCCATTGAACCCATTCAAAATCATATCCAGTAATTCGTTTCATACCTGTACCATAAAGTCGAATTCTTTCTCCATTGGAATCATATATCTTTCTTTCCATTTTCAATTTCCAAGGATTCAATTTAGGGAAATTTGCATGAACAAATAACATTCTAGGACCAAATTCAAGTAAATCTTGATTTGCTTGTTTAAATTTAGCAATTTCTGTCTTGTCGGTTAATTTCATCAATTGTTTACGTGTTTCTACAGTATAATAATCTTCAACAGGATCATATTGACCCATTCCACAACCTTCAAAATTCCCATCTTTGAAATGTCCCAAGGCATTAAGAAATTTGGCAACTTGATAATATGGATGTCCTAATGTTACAGTAGCTGCAAAAAAGGTTTCTTTGTCTCCTTCACCATCAGACCCTTGGGAGAATAAGGGATAGAAATGCGTAGGACCATATAGATTGTAATATAATGCTAAAAGTAATGGTTTAAAATGAGTTCGTTTTGAAATCATCAATTGGCCTGATTCTGAACTTGGATCAGGTATAGCACCTTTACGTTCATGCAAGGGAATATCATTTAAGTGTAGTTGGCTTTGTATCGGTCCCCTTGGATTGTAGAACCCAGAAGATTCATCATATTTAGGAAGTAATTCCTTTTCACTGATTTCTTGACCCACAATTTGATAATAAGCTGGAGATGTTGCTCTTTTCCAAAAATCCGGCCAAACAATTAACCCCTTCGAAATAAAAGGTTCTTCTATGAATAAAGAATCAGGAACATGTACAGGTATGTTGTCACTATCCAACAATAAAACATTCTCAAAACTTGAAAGTAATATTGCCATTGCTTTATATTGATACCCTTTGAAACTAAATTTAGATGCAAAACTATTAGCTTTATTGAGAGGATCAACTAAATGATTCTTCATATATATACATCTTGCATTCATACTAGGTAACATTTTTCCACAAAGTTCCAATTCAAATTCATCAACTTTTGGTATAAATACTTCTATGGGTAATTTACAACCTATAGAACGTAATGTTTTTATTGAAAGTAACGTCAACCAATTGAATTGACCTCCAGCAACGTATACAATCCCATCACCTTTATATAAATTTGAAGGGGCATGTTCAGGCAAATTATCAACAACATATTGATGTGCTTGTTTCATGTCATGCAATTCTTCCAGTGACAATTGAAGAAAACTAGATAGATATTCCTCACTAAATATAACTTCATCAGGATTGTTTTCTACTGTATCATATCTAGCATGATATATTCTATCATTTGAACGATATTTATTCAATGCTTCAACTTTTGGCTTCCCCTTATACAACACTTCAAGAATTGAATTGAAAAAAGTATATCCTGTTTTCAATCGTTTCACTTCATCTGGATGTTGTTTATTATATTGTTCCTGAAGTGCTTTAATCATTCGAAGTTTATTTTCATGTAATTCCTTACTAGCCACTTTACCATCAATTTCATCCGCACTGGAATCAACAACATTCACCACATTTGATTTCCCAGCTATTATATCACTAAATTTCACTGGTTGTTTCTTGGAATTGAACATTAATGAATCCCACCAATGAGATTTAAATCCCGTTTCATCAATGACACTCAGGGTTGGTTCTATATTACTTCCATGAGTACATACCAAGTAAATTAAGTAAACAAAAATAATCAGAACTAAGATAAACTGTTGTTTCCGACGTCGTTTGATTAGTTTTATATTGAATGGGAATTTAATATACATGTTATTGATGAAGGTGGGGCAATTATTTTTGTAATGAGTGAATATGAATGCTAGTAAAATGCTATATGTAAGGTGTGTTGCTTTGTTGGAAGGGCGGTATTAGGGTGCTCTATAGCTGTTCTCTTGATGTAACTACTCTTCAATGCTAAGCGAGAAGCTAGTAAACAACAAACGTATTGAATGCTCTTCAAGAAATCTTTGTGGTCGATCTTTCATGCTCGAGAATTAACGCCAAAAAAAAGGAAAAAAAAAACCTTAGGAAATTATGATGTTAAGTGACAATGCGCAGCTTGAAAAGCTCGCATGAACATGTGCTGAATAATTACATTAATTCAACGAAACTAGATAGTGTATTGTTATTACTAAACTACTACTTAATTTACTAAGAAAATTGGTAGCGCTTCTACTACGATAACACTTTCAAGAAATGTTGATTACAACTCAATTCACTTTGATTAAAATCATCTTCAGGATTACACACACATTTATTTTCAAGAAATGTCACTCGATCTTGAGGACATTGGGAATATGGTGCATGAAAGTATCCTAAATCCTTAAACCAATGCACTTCATTTCTCTTTAAGTATAATGCAACGGCAATTGAATGAATTGGTGCATCTCCCCATCTCTCATAATAAAACCCCCCTTGCAAATCTAAATACTTAAATAATCGTTGATAATTCTCATCAAACATATCTAAATTGGCAATTTCGAAATTTGACCAGAAATGACAAAGATTATACCAATTGTGTTTGTTTAATAACAATGAGAATAATTCTGGAGCTAGAGGAAAGTTTTCAGTGTTGATATAGCCAAGAACGGTATTCCATAAACTAGGTATTGTATCAGCATACTCAAATAAACTAATCACAAATGCATATTTCTTGTTGTTGCTCTTTATATATTTGAACAAATCGTAATTCACATCACAATATAGTTTAATCCCGGGTTCTATTCTCCAATAGTATTGATATTGTTTAACTAAAGGATGGAGAAAAAAGAATCCACTATAAAATCGACACATGTGTCTATAACTTTCAGAATTTCCATATGGTACATTTGCATAGTTTTTTCTGATTTTTTCAGCTTTAGTTATGTTTATATGTTCAGGATATGACCAATGTGAATGCGGAATAGATCCAAAATTTAATCTACCTTTCTGTATAAATGAAGAAACCAAATATATAAACTCGGGAGTAAATGGTTGATCATTTAAAAAAGTATAATCATAATTGTACTTGTTATTATATCGATCTTGAATATTTTGCAATGTTTCTAAAACAGTAAACACGTCTTCGTTTTTACATAGCATTAAAAATGTAGCATTTTCTCGAGAATTTGTAGGTTTGACTCGATCAATAATTACCATTTGATTTGGTATGTCTTGATCCACATCAATCTTAACATTGGTTTGTTTTAGAAATTGTTTAAAGTCAACATCGTTGGTGTATTGAAAGTATATAGCATCGACTATAACATTGTGTTCAATTTCAACGAATCTAGGATATAAAAGGAAAACTGTAAAGACTACAACAATCAGAATAGATCTCCACATTTATATTTCCATCACGGTGTTTTCCCCTTTTCAAATAACCACAAACATTTATAAGGTCGTGTATTGCCCAATAATTTCGTTTCCGCCCATTCCCGAAACAACTTTGTAAACAAGTTAAAGAATCGACTAAATAAGATAAAACTAATGTGGCTAAGACCAAGATAGGTGTGCCAATCACAAAAGGTTTTATCACATTATGTTAGAAGTAATCATTTTGTGAATCCCGCGTTTCCCCCTTATTGTTTTTCTTGGAATTTAGAAACGTGCCCTTTATACCTTCAAATGAGGGTTCGGAAAAACTGACCCGCAATATGCCACACACGGTGCTCATAACAGAACAAAAAAAAAAGAATCATCGAAAAAAAAAACATGGTGGGGAAAAAAAAATAAAAAGAATTCCACACACGGGAATAGGGCAGGGCCAGGTGGTTTTTACACCACGTTTATCGGTGACGTTACTGGTAGCAACACAATTAGTTACTAGTAAAATTTCAAATCATACACACATACACGCAGTGATAATCAAGACGATATCTTCTTCGTCAAACAGGGTGGCAACCCACATTTTTTTTCTCTCACTGCCTCGCCCATGGTTTTTGTAAAACGTACAGAAGAAGAAGAACTGACAAGATCCCTTGTATGTCTTTCTCTAGACAAACTTTAACCGGATATAGAATGTTATATCGCTTATAGTTTTCCCATCTTGCATTTGCATCTCGGCTTCGGACTAGTCAGTTTTTCTAATTATATTGCAAAAATGTGCGACCGTGCGTCAAAAATATTCTTAATATAAATAAGAAAATTACACCCTTTAATACAATGAAAAAGTATAAATGGTTCGAAGTAGAACCAAAATTATTTACATTCTTGTATTAGTTTTTCCCTTTTGTTTACTCTTTTTTTATTTTATTTCTTCTTACGTTTCTTCTTTTTTTGCAACTTTCACAGATTCATACTAATTCAGTGGTTCAACTGGTTATATTCTCTTAACTGTTATATACAAGGTACTGGCAGGTACAGTTCCTAAACTTGAATAGAACAACATCAGATCTGTGCAGATCATAGTTGACAACTACTCACACAACTACAAATTCCTTCTCCGCCAACTTGGGAAAATACAAGTTCTCAAACCTCTACACACCCAAGAGACTCCCAAGATATTTTTAACCCAGAGAAGCAAACAAAAAAAAAGTCACAATTTGAAACATCTTTTTCTTCCATTTAGAAAAACCTTTCACAACCATTAATAGTCTTTTGATCATAGTTGGAAAGAGACAGTTATAGAGGTAGGGAGGAAGAGTTGAGTTTATACATACAACAAACATTTTACAAGTTATTTCATCCTGTTTTAAACAAGTGAATTAACTTTTTTTTAACTTTACTTTTGTTTGGGTTTATTTGATAGACTACAAGTTTAGACTATAAACTAGTACTTTGTTAGTTGATTTCAACACCACCAACCAACATATCACATTTTCCCTCCCACGTTTTATGCCCTGTAAATACAGACTTTTCCTTGTTAAAAATTTTTTTTTAATTTTTTTTTTAGTATTCACAACAAACATTCAGTTGGCACACAATGGACATTACTTCAACAGTTTTAAATCGAAGGCTTGATCAGGCACATGTGCTGTCTCAGCCAGACACAACAGACACGACTTTGCATGCATCCGAACGGTATAATGGAACTACGTCTTCGCATATCAACAACCCAATACAATTACATAAATCTGGTTCAGAAACATTACCACCACATCAACCTTCTGTTTCCGACGTTCCATTACATGGGAAACTTATAACTGGAAGAAAAGCAGCAAGATCATTACGTATTTTTCGAGGGGTTAATCAAGATGAATCAGAAGATAAGGATCAAGACGAATACAAATTAACTAGTACTCTGACGAATACTGAGTTGGAAGGTACAGATTTAGAACCAGTATCATCAGCAACATATATACCACATACTCCAGCGGTGGAAGAGTTTGAACAAGAATTTATGGAAGAACCAGTTGTATCAACAGGAGGAAGTATACGCAAACCACAACATTTAACAGCAAATGTAGAATATGATCATGGATTAAATGGTGATATTACCAAGATTTCGACAATTTACAATAAATTAGATACTTCTGAAGAAGTACTTGATATTGAACGTGCATTAATTAAACTATCAAGGTCGTCGACCCCTATAGTTGAAGAGAGATCTCGGGACACTGTCATACCTGAAGTTTCTCAAAAAATAGTTACTAGTGAATTGACTCAAGAACCACAATTCCCACTTACTGTTGAATTACGACCATTTAAGAATAAAGTAGGAGGTCATACAGCTATTTTTTCATTTTCGAAACGAGCAGTTTGTAAAGCATTGGTTAATCGAGAAAATATCTTCTACGAAACAATAGAATTGAAAATTCCTCAATTATTAAAGTTTATGCCAAAATATATTGGAGTTTTGAATGTACGATATTCTAGTGTTATTAATGAACTTTCACAAGAACTTGAACTTGAACAAGAAAAGAGTACAGCAGAATTTCCTACTCGAGTAAGTATGTTATCCACACCACGTAATATTGACAGATTAGATTCAGGGTTAATGACTCCCGAAGTTGTGCTTGATGATAACAAACATATAATCCCAAATGAACTTTGGCAACAATATTCCAATTCTTTACCTTCACCAAAACAATCTGATTTGTGTCTTTATGATTCAAATAATACACCTTCGGTTCTGAGTTCGTTAAACTCCCCCTTGCATAGACCAACAAACCCTGGGTCCACTTTAATTAATACTGATTTACAAGCACAAGTTCTTCAAGAAGTATTTAATCCTTCACTCAAGGTACATAATGAAGATAATATATTCAGTATGGACGATGAAGTAATGAACCACCCCCAAGAATTCCCCTCGCCTACTGTGTCTGTAACCACATCAGGTGTTCCCATATTAAGAAAACATACTCGATTTGAACGATTTATCTTGCTTGAAGATCTCACAACTAATATCAAACAACCTTGTGTATTGGATTTAAAAATGGGAACACGACAATATGGAATTGAAGCTACAAGTAAAAAACAAACGTCCCAACGAAGAAAATGTTTATCAACAACTTCAAGAAGATTAGGAGTACGTGTATGTGGTCTTCAAATATACAAATATAATAATCAAAGATTAGTTCATGATAAATATTTTGGAAGAAGAATCAAAATTGGTAAACAATTTTGTAAAATCTTGGCCAAGTTTTTATATAATGGTCGGGACAATTATTCTATATTATTTAGAATCCCTGATTTAATTGACCAAATTAAAGAATTGTATCTGATTTTTTCTGAATTACCTGGATATAGAATGTATGGATCTTCAGTTTTACTTATGTATGAAGGTGGAGGTGAACGATATGATCATGTCAATATTAAAATTATTGATTTTGCCCAATCGATTATTTCAGAAAACCACCAGGATGCCAAAATCCCTCCACAACATCCAAATCTTGTTGATTTGGGATATTTACGAGGATTGAATTCTTTAATTGCGTATTTCACAATAATATTTAAAGTAATAAGTGGGAAAAACTTTATCCATACTCAAGATATGAAGAATTGGGTTAAGGAAAACAAGACTAAACTTGAACATGAAAATAATTCTTGGTTGAATGAATTTTCCGAAGGCGAGAATATAATAAATGGTGGAATAAACGAGGAAGATGATTTACCAGATGATCCATTTAATGTAGAATATCCTGAATATACCCAAGCTGAAGATATTGGGATATCCGAATAAGCAAAAAGGGGGGTTGTTTGTTTTTTTATTTATTTTGTAATAGTTAATTAGTAGAAAGGATTGTATAGGTTATGGTAAGGCCTTTCGGCATTCAATAAATATTAATACACAAAGAAAGGTGTAGATTTACCACAAGCGGTTAAGAGAATGCTGTAGTCTACAATATATACAGATTCTAAGCTGTTCCGTTTCAGCTAAATTGTTCCTCGCCATTTCTCATACTTGGACTATTGTTTTAAAAAACTAATTCTCGGCTCTATTTATAATAACTTCACTATATGTTCTCAATTGTTTATTCAACTCTCCTTTGTTAACGTGTAATATTTATTGGAATGATTCTCGGAAAGAAATATGCCCCACCTTTGTTGCTCTAGCAAACCCGAAAAAAAAATACTTTATTTAGACAACAAACAAATTCAAGAAAAGGTGACCACAACTCAAAGCTTAAATTCACACAAGCTTTATTGCAAAGTATAATATCAAGGTGTTTCCTTGTACAGAATTGTTAATAAATAACTATATTAGTCAAGATATATACTTACTATGCCACGTCGTCATTCGGTCAGTCCTTCAGTTCCTGTGGTTGCTGCAATTGATATAGGTACCACATCTGCACGAGCAATTCTTTTTTCGAAACAAGGTAAAGAATTAGCCAAACATCAAATTGAATATTCCACAACTGCCTCGGAAGGTGGATTAGAATCAGAAGAACAATTTAGAAGACGATCTTCATTATTAAAACAAGATGAACCAATTTTCTCGGCCGAAGGTATTGCCATTTCAATTACTGATCATGTTGAAATTGAAAATAATCGATCTTCAGTTGGTCCTACTTTAAGATTCCCTCAACCTGGTTGGGTAGAATGTATGCCCGTACATATCTTGGCCAATGCTGTTGAATGTTTAGTTGCTTGTTTGATTTCTTTAGCCAAGATTAATGAAGATCCTGAATTAAAAGTTAAATATAAAGTTAAAGCAATTGGGGTGACTAACATGAGAGAAACTATGATTGTTTGGTCAAGAAAAACTGGAAGACCTTTAAGTCCTGGTATTACTTGGACTGATACCAGAACTGCAGATATTATTCATCATTTAGAAAAAATGACTGATGAAGAAACGAAGAAACGATTAAAGGAGAAAACTGGATTACCTTTATCGACGTATTTCTCTGCTGGTAAATTACGATGGCTATTGGATAACGACAGTGCTGTCAGGGAAGAATATGAAAGGGGAGAAGGAAATTTAATGTTTGGTACTGTTGATACTTGGTTAATTTATCATTTAACTAAAGAAAAAGCTTTTGTTTCAGATATTACCAATGCTTCAAGAACTTATTTTATGGATTTAGAAACGAGAGATTATGACGATGAATTGTTGGAATTTTGGGGTATAGATCCAAAATTAATTATGTTACCTAAAATTGTATCATCTTCAGAAATTTATGGTTCATTCAATGCTCCAAATTTATCTCATTTAGGATTTCATAATAAAATCACTCAAGAAGCTTATGATATTTTGAAAACAATTAGAGATGTTCCTATTAGTGGATGTTTAGGAGATCAATCTAGTTCACTTGTAGGACAATTGGCATTTAATGCTGGGTCAGCTAAATGTACTTATGGTACAGGAAGTTTCTTATTATACAATACAGGTACTCGAAAATTAATCAGTAATCAAGGTGCTTTAACAACTTTTGGATATTGGTTCCCTAATTTACCAGGTGATCTTGGTAAACCTCATTATGCCTTAGAAGGTTCAATTGCTGTTGCGGGATCTGTTGTCCAATGGTTAAGAGATAATTTGAAAATGATTGAACAAGCAAGAGATATTGGTCCCTTGGCTTCACAAGCAGAAGATTCAGGAGGAGTAGTTTTCGTGCCGGCATTTTCAGGATTATTCGCTCCCTATTGGGATGGTGGTGCTCGAGGATCAATTTTTGGAATAACTCAATATACAACTGCTGCCCATATTGCCCATGCGGCATTAGAGGGAGTTTGTTTTCAAGTTAGAGCTATTTTAAAAGCTATGGCCACTGATGCTGGTGGTTCAGAAGAATTTTTGGAAGAAGCATTAACAAATCAAAATGAAGATAGACCATTGTCAACATTGACTACTGATGGTGGAATGTCTAAAGCAGATGAAGTTTTACAAATTCAAGCAGATATTTTGGGTCCTTGTGTTACAGTTACTCGAGCTTCTAATTCCGAATGTACTGCACTTGGAGCGGCAATTGCTGCGGGATTAGCATTCAAGGATGAAGAACAACGTGTTTGGAAAAATCTTGATGATGTTGTGGCTAATATTGGAGGAGAGCCTAGTGCCAAGAATATCTTTCATGCTAAATTATCCGATAGTGAAAGAAGAAAGAATAATAAGAGGTGGAATAAAGCAATTGAAAGATGTAAAGGATGGTTAGATGATTTAGACTAGAATATATATATTTAATCAAAAAGTTGAATCGCAATCATCTATATCTATATGGTCAGAATCTTCAAATGAGCGTTCGTAAATAATACTATTGGTGTCAATTTCATCAGCTAAATTATCAAACATGAATGAACTTTCAGCAACAGAACTTTCTGACAATTTCGTAAAACTCTTGTTCTTGGTGAAATTGAGAATATTTTCATTGAAATTGGATGTAACATCATTGAAAAATCGTGAAGTTTGCTTTGCCAAATCGTCAAACTTGTCATTTGATTGTTGAATCAATTGTTTGAAATCGTCATTTCTCTTGGGGGAGAAAATTGTACTTGTAGTATTATTCAAATCATCCAATGCTTGATTCATTATAAATGAAGCTTGTTTTTTAATTGTCGATGTTTTAACTTCAAAAACTTGACTTACTTGTTTTGACAAGCTGGGTTTCTTGTTTTCTTTGTCTTGTTCAGATACAATGTTTAATTTGTTTAATTCACGTTCCGTTTCAATATATGCTTGGTTATATATATCTCCACTTCCATTCTTAGAAAGAACAACTTCTTCACGTTTAATGGCTTCAATTTTCTGAGTTATTTCCAATAATTCCATCTTCTTGACTTCAACTAATCTTTCATATTCATGTAATTGTGCTTGTTTTCTAGTGTATTCTCCTAATAATCTTCTCAGTTCAGTATGCAAGTCATCCAATGTTTTAGGAGGGGTTTGCATAATTGTGGAAGGAGAATTTATAGGAACATATACTGGAAGACCATTTCTTGGTGTTGATGTAGCATTGGCTTTACTTACTGAATTCTTTTTAACTGGGGAGTTATTTAATGAGAACTTTACAAGTCCCGTGGATTCACTTATTATTCTCTCTCGTTTCTCGGGTGATTTAAGTAATGATCTTTGATGTTGAAGCATTCTATTAGGAGATATAGGAGTGAGTATTGTAAATGATTTACGTTTGGATGGGGTAGTTGGAGTGGCCCGCATTTGACCTTGTTGAACTGACATTATCTATGTAAAACCCTTTGATAAATAAAATCTTTCACAAGAAATGATAAATCTCAAAAAAAGGGGTTCTCCTTGACTCAAGCAAAATGTGTAAAATAAAAAATTGATCTGGATTAAGTATTATTTTAAATCTCATTATCTATCTCGATGAGGAAATAGGTAAACTTTAACAATTTAGCCATTTCATTAAAAAAAAAGTTTTTGCAATCTTGATTGGTAGCATTGGGATTTCCCAATTAGGCATAATAATAACATCACCAATTGGATTTGTTAACACTATCACGTGCTTCTCCATCAAGGAAGAAAAAAAAAACTTTTTTTATTGATCCCCAACAACTTCAAGTTAGGAAAAACATGGAAAAAAAAATTATTCTTCAAATGGCAAACATATAGACGTAGTTTTTTTTTTTCTTTTTCAAATACCTTTTTCTTATTTTACAATTGATTAAAGGAATAAACAATCATGGGTGTCTTTGCCAAAATTAAATGCTTTTTAGCTTGTATTATTTTATACTATTCTGTATATTTGTACAACTTCAAATGTCCAACATTTGCTACTGTGGATCAAAGTATTATTCAAGCTAATCCATTATACAGTGAACAAGTCGCGTTATGTGAATTATTACATACTGGTGTTTCCAAGGTTCAACCATATTGTGACAAGGTTCATGCTTTATTAGATGAACATGTTCATTCTCATCCTAAATTTATTGAATACAAGATTGAAGATAAGTTAACTTGCGCCAAGGGTAAATTCCACAGTTATGTTTATCCTTTGGTTGATCAACTTTTCCAAGCTACTGAAACTTTTGAAATTCATGCTTATGATCATCTTTCTAAGGTTTATGCTCAAGTTGCCGGTTCCGTCAAGAAAGATTAGTTAGGTTATGGGGGAAGAAGAGAACTCAATTCTGTTTTTTTTTGTTTATATTTTGTATGATATATCTATATACCCTCTAGTTAATTTTGATATCGGAATTATATTAGGATTGTACCCTGAAGGGTGTGTAGATTTATATTTCACTGTTTATAGTATTCCTGTTTTTTTTCTCGTTTTAATAGCAATAAATACACGTCATTATGTTTTCATACAGATATTTACATTTACCGGTTCGTCTAACAAAGGGAAATCCCAGACAATTTGGAACTGATATTTCAACTGATTATATGTGTTCCCTCGGGTTTTTTTTTCACTCCCCTCTCAATATCCCCCGCATTCTTTGAAAAATTAACGTACAAACTCTAATTTGTACCTGATCCACACAGCATATGACTTAAATCCGATTGGTGTATTGACTTTTGTGTAGAGATAGTACTGGGTGCAAAACTTGTTTGTAGTTACTATAAGGATTGTTTAACACTTTGTTTCTCTTTACGTTGGAAAAGTATTTGCAGCCAAAAGTTAATAAAACCTTATCTTTGAATTCAAGTTTTCATTTCTTTCGGGTTTATTCTATGATATTTTGGTGAAGAATTACCAAGTTTAGACGAATATTCACATATTACAGGATATGCTGTAGTTCGAGCTTATTCATCTAGCAACCAACTTATAGTTTGACTGGGAACAACTGGTTACTTCGAGATTCTACTATATATTTATCCCGTGTCATACAGAAATAAGAATAAGTCTTATCCAATTATGATAATTTTCAGACTTAGCAACCCAGAGTATCCCTCGTATGTTGCTAATAGCAATCTGTGTTCTTTTGTGGTGCATAGTATCTCGCTTATGCAAGACTTAGCAGATGATCACACCTCTATACTTTAAACCACTGTAAAACTCTATCACAACAGCTTTCAGATTCCAATCCATTGTTACATGAAGTTGTACTTGTCAACACGTCACAACGTGTAACGTTAAACTAAGGTTTGACGTGATTCACCAAACTCCCCCCATTGTATTGTACAGGAACAAAAAAAAAATAAAATCACATCAAAAATCTTCAACTTTCTTACTTTTAGGAATAAGCTAGATGATCATCAACATGAATACCAAACTTACCTGGGTAGCTGCTATACTAAGTGTATATGTATTCTACGCTTGGACTTTTGTATGTCCGTTGAATACCCCTTCTTCCTTGTCAGAATATGAAAAACTCCCTCCCATCAGTTATCATTTTTGTACACTAAGTAATGGTTATTTCAAACCAATTTATCAACAACATATAATGCCACAATATCAAAGCAAAGTTGTACCAGTATTTAATTCAGTCGATGAGAAATTTGGTGTTGGGGATAAAGTTACAAGTGTGATTGAATTTGTTGAAGCAATTGATGGAAAGTTTCAGATAAGTCAACAAATTGGATTGGTGGTGGAAAAATTGGGGATATTTTTTAAAAAGTTTTTGGAAACTTATGTAATTCCCTATGTGGAGAATACATTTGAATCTTCTAAAGATAAGTTTAGTTTGTACTACTATATTATCAAAACCTTCTTGGGTTCTACTTGGAAACAAACGCAAATCACCTTCAACACAGCAATTCTTCCTTATATTTCACCATTACTTGATTCATTTACTTCTATAGAATTAGTTCAACAAGTGATCGATTGGTATAATAGATTATTTGATCAAGTGGTTAATTCCAAACATGCAATTAAACTTCAAGAAAAATCCTCGTTTTTAAAGAATGAATTTAATAATTTATTTAAATTTGATGAATTTTATCCTCGAATTCCCAAACCAAATGTTGTTCAAGTAGTAAAAGATCTTTTAGGAGGTGGTAGTAACGCAGAAGATTCCGATAGTGACGAAGAAATTGAAACGATCTATCTTACATCTACTATCCTGGTGACTCAAACTTTTAATTCCGTATCCACAGAAGATCCTGCTATTGTTCAACTTAAACTGGAAATTTCCTATTGGGAAAACAAAGTCAACAAAACTATTGAATTAGCTATGAATAATCTTGAAGTTGAAATGAAACCTCGGATTGACCAAGTTATTGAACAAATCAAACCAAATATATCTCAACAATTACAAGATTTACAAAAGGGACATAGTTTACAATATCAAAATTTGAATAAGAAAATCAGTGAAATTAACAAGGATTATGAAAAAATGAAGGAAACTAAAGACACCACTATAGAAACTATAACTCGTCAAGAAATTAGAGATGATATAGCCGCAAGTTATAAATTGGCAGAAGATTCCAGTGATTCAATTCAACAAGTTCTCATTGATAGTCATCAATACATGCTTGAAGAATATTTCAAAGTCACTCAACAAACCATAGATGTATTAGAAACATTCAGTGAAACAACCATGTCGGAATTTCTGAAACGATTAGGGAAAATGATTCATGAATTGGAACTTGATGATAATGAAATAAGTTGGGCTATTTGGAAAAGGTTTCACATAGTTAAAGAATCCTTGTTTGCCTTTCGGGATTTTGTAGTTGATTCAGCTCATGAATATAAGAATACCAATAGTAAAGATGATAAAGTAATTGGGATGAAGGTATGGAATGAATACTTAAGAAATGTTGAATTCCATTTAAATTTCTTGTTGCGTGATAATGCTGATTATTTACAATTAATGAGAGCTAAGGCTAATATTGCCTTTCAAATGAGAGAAGGGTTGGTGTATGATTTAAAGAAAGAAGAAACTATCAGGATTGAACGTGAACGTGAAGAACAAGAAAAGAAAGAAGCAGCTCGTAAAGAAACATTGAAAAGATTACAAGAAAGAATGGAACAAGAAAAACAAGAGAAGGAAAAGGCAAGACTTGAAAAGGCGGAGAAGGAAAAAATCAAGATACAACAATTAGAAGAACAACTTTGGCAGGAAATACTTGAAAAGAGAAAAGCCACAGGTGAAAATGAAGAACAAAAAGACATTCCAAGCAAATCTGATGAACCAGAACAAACAGTGCAGGCTAGCTCTCAAGCAATTATGACATTGGAAATTTCGAGTAAAACTGTTTCAGAATCAGTAAAAGAAGTAACTCCGGATCTGGAATCATTAAATGCTGAAAGTCAAGTTGAATCTTCATTATCCGTAGAAGAAGTAACATCTGAAGTTCTAGTATCCTCGATTGATCATGTAGAAGAAGAAGAAGCTGTATCATTAAGTACCTCAAGTGAGGTTGAATCTTCAATTTTTGAATCTGATATCAATTCATCAGTATCTGAAGAAGTATCATCATTAAATGAGAAAGTTGAAGTATTATCTGAGATTTTGTCGGAATCCTACGAAATCCATTCAACATCTGAGATTTTGGAAAGAAGCTCTCAGTCTCAAGTTTCCAGGGAACAACCATTTGAAGAAACTTTGGATGGATCAGACACAAATTGAAAAACACTTAGACCTGATTTGTTGTAACTTTGTTTGATCTCCTATTTGACAATCTAGAAAAAAACACTATTTGCCAAGTTAATTTGTATTTTTTATATAATTCCTTATCTGGAAACACTTTTAATAAACATTTAATATAGTTACTTGAATTGAACCAATTGAATCAACTTACAAGAAATCAACTTGTTATCAATTCTCCAAATTTTGACTGCAAAATTTTGTTTTCCCCAACCTGCCAAGCGTAAAGATTATATTGAGAGATTCTTTCTAGATTCAGAACTTCAGATTAAAGAGGTGTATTTGTATATTTCGTTTATTTTTGAAAAGATAAAGAACAATACCAAAAAGGTGGGGTGTGGTATGTGTGGGTGTTATCTATTTTATTTTTCTTCACCCTTCAAATTAATCGTAATCGAAACTTTCTAGTTCGTACTTATCTCGTTAAACCGATTAGAAATTTCAGGGAGGTGTAACTTTCGAGAATAATAGCTATTCCAAACTTTTGATTTTTCTCATGTGGTTGACTACCAGAACCATCATGGTAACGTCATCACTTTAGTGATGGTGCTGCATTATGCACAACGAACTATATAGAGAAAAAATGTTTGTTTCTTTTGAGGAAGTTTTGATTGGTGTCTGATAACACATAAGAAGTGATGGGGGTAGAGGGGATATGCCCCGCGAGGGGTAATGTTTGAGTTTTAAAATGAAAATTTTTAATATTTTAGTATTGAAATATCAAATGCCAAAAAAAAAATAAATGAGTTGAAATGAAAAAAAAATGAACTTACGAGCCCCTAGTCTAGGCTCTTGCAAAATAAAAATAAAATGGAGATACAAGGGTATGAACGTGTATCAGCAAATGACATTCTTTGGATGCGTAATCATTGTGTAGTAAATTACATTGTGTCTTATTTTGATAAGAATGTCTGTTGTAGCAGAACAAAATTTTTCTGATAAGAAAAAAAATGTGGTGATTTGAATACTCTACCCTATTACTGGGCGTACGATAAGGTAATCAAATCCGCAGGGTTGGGGAAGATATTATAATAGGGGGAATATATAAAAATTTGTAACATGGTGAAGTTATCAGGTTATTTCTAAATTGACTTGATCTATCCTACTTGTAGCCCTCGGAGATTCATAGTCTTGGAACTTGTAGAAATGTTGGGGGAAATTCTCGTATCAAAGTTTGGGTCAAAAGGATAATAATCGCTGATTTTTTAGTCCTGCATTTTAGTTCGTTCATGGGCCAGCGGAGCTTTCCATTGTTTACAAAACTCATTGTTTATTTATAATAACTTGAAACTTGTAAACCCTTAACCAGGGATCTTATATTAAGTATAATCTTTACATTCGTCTGACTATACTACATCTCTGCTATCAAGTTGTTCTACAAGTTGTTCCCATTACTCCCATCACCTTCTTACCTGAATAAATTTGGGAAAAAAAACCGATGAAACAGTTGTAAACACATTTTTTGCTCCTGCATATTGTATGTATAAAGTACAAAACGGGACTAGTATCACATGAGTTAACACCTGGCGAGATCTTCATGACATCAGCAAAACAGAATAAAAGGTTGGTTGCTAACCACATGACCATAGAGGCGTACAATTAACGTATTATGGACTAGTTCATCGTAGTCTTTTCTTTTTCTAAGGGTGTAAATTAGTCATCTTTTGGCCTAGATCGAATGCAAATGCTACCACGTCATCGCCTGTTGGCTAAATTAACGCTTATCCTTATTATTTCTTTCGTTGATCTTGTTAAAAGTGTCGATTGCCTCATCCTTACCTCCCATGCAGTCTATTGCTCCATCTATGAGTAATGTTCCGGTTTTAACAACCTACCACCCTTTTGACGGATTCGTAATCCCGGAAACTTATGTTCTTGGATTATGCACCCATTCCTAACCCTTCTGTTCAGGACTCAGGCAACAAGGAAAAAAAAGAAAAAAATTGTTGTGTCTAATTGGCTTCCGATAAAATATTTTTTTATGATTACAACCTGGATTCACCTGTCTAATCGGGACATTTGTCTTATCAGGATATTATGCATTTCAAAATAAGAAAGAAAAAAAAAAAACCGATGCAACTTTTTTTTCTCTCCCCTGCCGCAAAAAAAAAAAAAGATATAAAAGTATACCAGAATCTTCAAAGATTTTTTAATTTTTAATTCCTTCTCTTTCTTTCCTTAAGTTAAACATAAGTTACTTCCTTTGCTAGTTTAAGCAATTTACTTTCAAATCAATCTTTATTTGTTGACTCATATTAATCAGTGATTAATTGACTGTCCTATTTATTTTTAATACAAACACATATATATTACACACAATGACTATTAGTATTACTGAAAACACTGCTATTCTTTCCAAATATTTGGATTTACCTCAAAAGGGTAAGGTTTTAGCTGAATACGTCTGGATTGATGCTGAAGGTAACACCAGATCCAAATGTCGTACCCTTGCTAAGGTTCCTCAATCAGTGGATGATTTACCAGAATGGAATTATGACGGTTCTTCTACTGGTCAAGCTCCAGGTTATGATTCTGATGTTTATTTGAGACCAGTTGCCTTTTACCCTGATCCATTCAGAAAGGGTGACAATGTTATTGTTTTAAACGAATGTTGGAACAATGATGGTACTCCAAACAAGTTTAACCACAGACATGAATGTGCCAAGTTGATGAAGGCTCATTCTTCCGAAGAAGTTTGGTTTGGTTTAGAACAAGAATATACTCTTTTCGACCAATACGACTACCCATATGGTTGGCCAAAGGGTGGTTTCCCAGCTCCTCAAGGTCCATTCTACTGTGGTGTTGGTACTGGTAAGGTTGTTGCTAGAGATGTTATTGAAGCTCATTATCGTGCTTGTCTTTATGCTGGTATTAACATTTCTGGTATCAATGCTGAAGTTATGCCATCTCAATGGGAATTCCAAGTTGGTCCTTGTGAAGGTATAGAGATGGGTGACCAATTATGGATCGCTCGTTATTTATTACAAAGAGTTGCTGAAGAATTTGGTGTCAAGATTTCATTACATCCAAAGCCATTAAAGGGTGATTGGAATGGTGCTGGTTGTCATACTAATGTTTCTACTAAGTCTATGAGACAACCGGGTGGTATGAAGGATATTGAAACTGCATTGAGTAAATTGGCCAAGAGACATAAGGAACATATGATGTTGTACGGTGCTGATAATGAACAAAGATTGACTGGTCGTCATGAAACTGCTTCTATTGAATCATTTAGTTCAGGTGTTGCTAACCGTGGTGCTTCTGTTAGAATCCCAAGACAAGTTGCTAAGGAAGGATATGGTTACTTTGAAGACAGAAGACCAGCTTCTAATATTGATCCATACTTGGTTACTGGTATTATGGTTGAAACCATTTGTGGTTCAATTCCAGATGCTGATATGGCCAAGGAATATCTTAGAGAAACTTCTGATTAGAAGTGGTCGATAAAAACACTCTTTAGTTCATTTTTTGTCTTTTTTGGTTTTTTATTTAGTGTTAAAGAAAAGCATTGCCTTTTTTAATTTTTGTCTTTATGTATATTTTTAATGAGATTTTATAAAACTTCAGTCGGATTTTGGCTGGAGAAACCCCCACATTTTTCGAATAACATTACAAGATTTTGTAGAGAGTAGAAAATCCTTTCCTGCGATGATATGTGAGTGAAGAAAATATGACGGTTGTACCTATTCTACGAGTGTCAGCTTGCATTTCCAAGTCAATTTGAGATCTACAAGGTGTAGGTACAACGATCAGATGATTGAATACTTGTTCTTCGGATAAAGGCGGAAGCTTTTCAATATTGATCTGTTTTCTTAATTAGGTAACTGTGATAATCAAACTTTTAACCGCGCCTGGTGATGCCAAAAAAATAAGTGAATTTCTTTTTAACCTTTTTCTTTTTTTCATTTATTTATTTATTTACCATTCCGGTTATGGTATTTTTTTTGTGTTAATTTGCGGAACACATTCCTGTATAATGTGAAACACTCATAGAGGCCTGTGACTAATTTAACACATCTTCGGGATGAAGTTCCTGCATGTAGTTCAAAATTCAAAATAGAGAGGTTTTTTCTGTTTTTCCCACCAAGAACTTTGGAATTTAATATGAGATTGATACTGTTGAAATGAACGGATATACCAAATTCAGTCCTGATTTATTTCAACTAGAGTCAAATTACTATTGCAAGTGTTTTCGAATATTTAGAGAGAAAAGTTAATGGATAAAGGTCAAGTACCGGTTTCCGGTGTTAGGTGATGACACAAATCGGTGATTTATCATATATACAAACACAACACGCCAATCTTGCAAGTTTGACAGAATAAACTTTGGTGGTGGGGCACAATCCATACTGTAACATCAGGCTGTAGCTTCTCGCTTGAAAAAAAAAAAAAATATCCTCCGGCTCACGGGATCTCAATTCCTAAAACATAAACAATTGTACAATGACAATACAAAAGCCATGTTCTATTTCTGGAAACATTAGTAATATGGAGATGAGATGTTTATATGTCTCGGGTTCTTGGTCCGGAATACAACAACAGCAAGAAATTTAAGTGGTGTAACTCCTGAACTGGTCACACTATTACTTATCGTGAAGCGTTCTGCAATATTAGACGTAGAGCATTAGAATTCTCTTTCGTTCAATAACGCGTCTCTCATTCTCTCTATCTATCTCTCGGGTGATGTCATTGTTCCTAATTTAGTGTTAATTTATCCATTTTTAACTTCGGATTAACACTAGCGAAAAAAAAGGCTCTCGCTTTCCATTACGCGGCAAGACATCCCCGCGATTTCTATTATGTTTTGAAATGGTATTACCTAACGCGTATTGTAACTATTAATAGAATAATGCTTAGTTATGATGTTCACTGATGCTTCCACTAAAACTTTAAACCTATTAAGTGATTAAATAGAATTCTATGGTTTCTTATTTTTGCAATTTTGTTGAAAAAATAACGAAAAATGGAATAAAATTTAACGATTTTACATTCTTCATCAAAAAGGGGCAATTCAGGCAATACTTGATTGAAACAATTCTAAAACATACACAAGTATTCCATGAAAAGTACAAGGTCATATCCAGAGAATATTCCTCTCAAATTTCCCAATTATAGGTAACAAATTGTATCTTCGAAATAATATAAATCCACGTGACACTATCAAAAAGACTCTGCTATAAAAAGCGCAAAATCCGGAAATTAGCCGGTCTAGTATAGTGGTTAGTACGATTCGTTGTGGCCGAATAAACCCAGGTTCGATTCCTGGGACCGGCATTATTTTTTGTATTAATGATTAAATATAAATAAAAGATAATTCAGTAATCAATTTGCAAGTTTTGGCAAGCTGGTTATAATTTTTCGATGTGATTTAAGGCTGATTCAAATAAGGTTTGGAATTGCTTTTTTTTTCTTGTTGAGGTGATAGAAAATTTCTTAGAATAATCGATGCTACCAAGAGAAGAGGTGTAAAGAAAACATGGAGTGGTGAAATGATCCTTCATATTGACATTCAAATCATTGAATGGTTTAACCAGGCTTATGAAACAGCGTTACTTATTAGCGACTCTTAGACATGAACGTCCAGCAAGAAACAAAACTTCTCTCTTAATTTGTTACATTCTACTAACATCAACCTAATATTAAACTCACTTAACTTACTAAGCAAATTGCCTATCACAATTACATAGTGAAAGTTGTGAACTACGGAAATGTTCATTTGCAACATCCACATTGCGGGTCGTGCGAGACACAATAATTCAATTTTCGTTTTCCCACAAGGGTTGAGAGGTCAGAAAAACATCGGTAAGTTTATCAAATGAAATAATCAATAAAACAATCAGTACATTCAATTGACATCATGACTAGCGAATTTGTATGTGTAACCTTAATCCAAATGCAAGCTAATATATATGATACTAACTATTTAGACACCTTTGATTATTGATAGTACATTTTTTTCTGATTCAAAGAAAATTGTGAAGGAAAGAATTATTCCTTGGGAAGGATTGGCTAGGTCTGGTGTTATTTCTGATGATGATGCCGGTAATATGAAAACCATAGGGAAACAAACACAAGATATTAGAAATAAAACTGTGGTGAATCAGTTGGATTTGTATAGCAACTCAATATTAAATGTCTTGAATAGGTTAAATGTTAATGAAAAGGAAGATATCGTTAAACATGTCTTGGCCTTGACAAATGACTTGTTGTTAGATGTACCAGAGTTTGTGGATACTCTTTTAAAGTTCTCTTCAATCGATAGTTCCTTGCCATATTATCCATTTATCAAGCATTTGTCAAATTCTGATAATTTCATCAAAACATTGAGTTTATATAATCTCACTATTTTATTGACTAAGGCATCTAAAAACAATTCCAAAGTTGATGATGAAATCGTTATAAAAATATTTGATATCTTATCTTCACCAAACTTTATTGGTGGTGTTGATACAAATTTTCAATTTATTGGGATTCAATTATTACAAGATTTATTAATTATCAAACAATATAAATCAATCTATCAAAGCAACAATCTTGTTTCCAATTTTAAACCAATCAACCAATTAATTACCAGACTGGCTAGTCATCCAAATGCCACGGGATTACAACTTTCATACAACATTTTATTGGCTACTTGGATATTATCCTTTAGTGCTCCGATTAATCGAGTTTTACTTACAAGTTTTCCTCAATTGGTTGGGTGTCTTTTCACAATTGCCAAAGATTCAATCAAATTGAAAATAGTAAGAATTTCAATTGGAATTTTAAAGAATTTCGTAGCCGTTTGTACCAATAGTCATGAACAATTTAAAGTAATTAAATTGTTATTATTCCATGATGCATTAAATACAATTAGAACCTTAAAGGAAAGAAAGTTTGCTTCTAATGGAAGTGATGAAGAATTATCTAACGATTTGGCTTATTTGTCGGATAATTTACAAGAAGTTGTTACTTCAAAGTTGACATCATTTGATGAATATATGACAGGTTTAGAAAATCCAAAATTAATCAGTTGGGCATCTCCAACTCATAAATCAATTGAATTTTGGTTAGAGAATTCAGGAAAGTTTAAAGATTCTAATTATAAATTGATCAAGAGAATCTTTGACATTTTAATTACAAACACCAGTGACAATTCCACAATAAATGTGATTTTGTTGAATGATTTACAATTTTTGATTAAAAACTTGGGACAAGAGTTGATAAGTTTTATCAACACCGAAAAAGGTGGACAATATAAACTTTTAATCATGCAATATTTGGAGAACAATTATGGCAACAATGAATTAAAGTATGAAGCATTGAAAACCATCCAATTATTGGTTGGTCATACTTTCTAGATTATTCAAAGATATTTCTTTATATTTTTTATACGATTATTTTTCATATACAAGAATTTTGTTAGCTTTGTTGGAGAAACCGTAAATTTTAATCGTCAAGTATACTGTAGAAAGCTAGAGTACCAAGGGACAAGGCGTTTTACAACCCTGTCACATTTCTATCATGCGAGTTTAACAGATGACCTTATGTTGTTTGATTTTGCTGCTAACGTTATGATCCCCTTTGCTTTTCGAGAAATACAATTATTATTTTTTAAAAGAGTTGGGGAGATTTGCTCCGATCCAAGAACCGATTTAATCTTGTGGAAGTGGAAATAATCTTGGCATTCCACCAATGCTCTAGTTTAACAAACATAATCACCTGTTTGTGGTTATAAGTTCTTTCACAAGTTAGGGATCACAATAGTCATCTAACTCACTCTCCCTCCTGAACCTCCACTGATTTTGCATTATGATCAGACAAAATAAACTGTACATATAGTGACGTAACAAACTTTTAAGAAATTAAATTCTTTTTTCTACTTGAAACTCAATACAACCAAGTTACATTGAACTTATTAGAAATACACAGACCAACAGAAACAGACCATTGTTTCAGAAAGGGTGGGAGGAAAAACACACGAGTGTGATAGCCGTACGCCTCAAAGCAGCGATTTCGTTCAGGTATACCCGAGATTGTTTCGAATCATATCATTCTACACTTCCCCAGAGAATCCCACATCTGACACTATTTAGACAAGAAAGCACGCGAAAAATGGGCTGCTTGCAACACTAACGATGTACAATTCTAAATGCAAGTACCACATTTGATGTGGAAGGTTTTTTTTAACTTGCATTACATGAAACTATCCAGTTTTTTCAAAGAGAATCTATAGAAGAAAAACTCCTGGTTAGTTTTACTTTATTTTTTGTTTTGTTAGATTTCAATAATGGACCGCAAACACTTTCATTGTTAATTTGCGAGAAGATTTAACATTTTGTATAACTACACTTGATTATTATCTAGACTGAATTCCCCTCTTTACACAATCATCTTTTAATGTGATATTTCGCATAAAACTTCTTTCTTTCGTTCCTTTGTGACGACAAAAAAATATTTTATTTTTTTGATGTAAAGTTGAAATATAAGAAATGCAACATCAGAGCAGAAGGTAGTTGTTTTTCTTTAGTTTGGGGTTAGTCTGGGGTGGTGATCATGTGTAAATTGCAAAAAACCCCAGTAATGAAACATGTAACCACATCTTGTTCAATAAATCAATATAAATAGTCTGTCTATCTTCATAGTTTGTTCTTGTTAGTTTTATTTTACCTTCATCACAGATCATCATTCAAAAATGGATCAAAAATCTCAAACTGATATAGCTTCAGGTTCAGACTCAACTTCAAAAGATTTAGAGGTTCAACATGAACACATCGAATTAAAACATCATACCAAAGAAGAAATCGAGGCCGACGGCCGTTGGTATAACAAGGAAATCAACTTGTTAGGTTGCAAGTTTAGATATTCTTCTGCCATGACCCAAGTTGTCATGCTTGCATTTGTTGTTTTTATGACTCCCGGTATGTTCAATGCCCTTTCCGGTATTGGTGCTTCCATTAGTGATAAAGTTACTGCCAACAATGCCAACGTCGCTCTTTACTCAACATTTGCTACTATTGGATTCTTTGGTGGTGCCGTTTGCAACATCATTGGAGTTAGACTTTCTTTGATTATGGGTGGTGCTGGTTATGCTCTTTATGCTGCTGCATTATTATGTTTCAACCATACAGAAAATAAAGGATTTGTTATTTTTGCTGGTGCTCTTTTGGGTGTTTGTGCAGCTATTTTATGGGCAGCTCAAGGTACTATTATTATGTCATATCCAACAGAATCTACCAAAGGTAGAGCTATTATGGTCTTTTGGGTTATTTTCAACACGGGTGGTGTTCTTGGTTCAATTATTCCATTAGTCAATAACATGAAAAACCAAACCAAAGCCGCCAATGATGGTACTTTTATAGTGTTTATTATCTTGATGTGTCTGGGATCCCTTATTGCCATCTTCATGTTACCAATGTCTAAGGTTTACAAAGCTGATGGTACTAAAGTCATGAGTGCAAAACAACCATATTGGAAAGATGAATTGGTTGGTTTATATAAATTATTATTTAATGAACCAAGAATCTTACTCATGTTCCCCATGTTCTTTGCTTCCAATTGGTTTTACACTTATCAATTTAATAATGTCAACTTTGGAAAATTCAATTTAAGAACCAGATCTTTGAATTCCTTACTTTATTGGTTAGCTCAAATGTTTGGTGCTGTCATTATTGGTTCAGTTCTTGATTGGAAACGTTATAGACGTAGTGTACGTGCCAAGATGGGATTTATAATTCTTTTCGTTTTAAGTATGGCAATTTGGGGTGGAGGTCTTAAATTTCAATTAACCTTTACTAGAGAAGAAGTTGAATCTACTCCTCCTCAAACAACTCCCTTGGATTTTACTGATTCAGCATATGTTGGTCCAGTATTCCTTTACATTTGTTACGGTATTTTCGATGCTATTTTCCAATCCTATATCTTCTGGGTTTTGGGTGCTTTATCCAATAATCCAAAGAAGACTGCTTTGTATGCTGGGTTTTACAAAGGTATTCAATCAGCCGGTGCTGCTATTGCGTGGAGATTAGATGCTCTCGGTGTTAGTTATATGGTTTTATTCTCTACTTCTTGGGGTTTAGCTCAAGTAGGTATGTTAATTGCTGCTCCTTTGATCTTCTTAGGAATTAAGGATACTACCAGTGCTGAAGAAGATCATATGGAAGATGTTGTTGCTGAAGATGAATTGACCAAGGATTAAGAATTTCTTTTAGATGTTTGTTTATTTTAAAAGGTTCCATGATAATGTTTTGATTTTTTTTTAAAAAAGGGGGAAGTTTGTGAGATAGTTATTATGTTTTGTTTACTATTCTTTTCAACTCCCAATGATAATGGACATTTTTATTTTTATATAATGATTAGAAGTAATATCGATATAACTTACTTGACTGGTTGTAGGTGCAATGGTTCTCGAATTATGCTTTTGTCAGTCTCAATATACCCCTTTTTGTGGTGATTCTGCCTTGTGAGAATATCACATCTTCTAAAATGTATCTTGAAACATTGGCAGGTTCCCTAACATGATTTGAAAAGCAATGATGAGCCCTATTTTTGAAGGTGAATATATATCACTTGCTACAAGTGAAGATCCGAGCTCAATATGGCATATATACCATTTCTAATTACATAGCACAAACATAGCACAATAAAAATACTCATCTACTCTGAAATACTATCGTACCTTCTGAAATTCACGGGGAATAAAAAACAAATTCTTGTGATTTCAAAGTTTGTAAGAGAGCAGAATTTTTGATGCAGGAGCTTCTGCAAGCATCAGCCGATATTAGCAAACTCGCTTAACCGGGCTAGCTTTTCGCTAATTAACACTTACTTTTAGACGAATTACTAGATAGTCTTAAAAACTTTTATTACTTATTCTTTGTTTTTTTTCTTTTATTCTCTGTTTTGTACCTATTTTGTTTTTTTTTAACTGTAAAAAATTATATTCTCTCTGTTAATTTTGGAATAAACTTTTCACATTGTCGATATTACTCATAACCCAATGAGATCCTTACCAAATAACGGTATTCTCCGAAATATCCAAGTTAAAAACTTGGTATAATAACCAATGTGGTTGTTTTGTAAACTGAATTCCATTTTTATACAAGAATATTATACACAGATTTATGTATCTCGCTTAAAAAGATAGTTGGCCTCGTTTTATTCGTATCAATAAAAAATAAAATATTTTTTCTGTGTTCCATTCTAAATTAAAAAAATGCAACCTTGAAACAGCCGTGTATTTTATACCATTTGGGTGGTTAAGTAGGGGCGGACGCAAAATACAAACCCTGTGGGGAATCCTGTCTGGGCAAATAACAACAAAGTTGCGAAATAAACAATATAAATAGACCTTTTATCTTCAAAAGTTTGTTTCCAAATTCTTTTTTTTTTCTACTTCATCATAAACTAATTCAACATGGATCAAAAGAATCAATCTGATATCACGGACGACCTGTCGAAGGATATGGAACTTCAACATGATTTTATCGAATTAAAGCACCACACTAAGGAAGAAATCGAGGCTGATAGCCGTTGGTACAACAAGGAAATCAACTTGTTGGGGTTTAAGTTTAGATATTCTTCTGCCATGACCCAAGTTGTCGTTCTTGCCTTTGTTATTTTTATGACTCCTGGTATGTTCAATGCCCTTTCCGGTATTGGTGCTTCCATTAGTGATAAAGTTACTGCCAACAATAGTGTTGTTGCTCTTTACTCTACATTTGCTTCAATTGGATTCTTTGGTGGTGCCATCTGTAACACCATTGGTGTTAGACTTTCATTATTCTTTGGTGGTTTAGGTTATGCTGTCTATGCTGCTGCTTTGTTGTGTTTCAATCATACAGAGAATAAAGGATTTGCAATTTTCGCCGGTGCTCTTTTGGGTGTTTGTGCAGCTATCTTATGGGCAGCTCAAGGTACCATCATCATGTCCTACCCTACAGAAGCAACCAAAGGTAGAGCCATTATGGTCTTTTGGGTTATTTTCAATTTAGGTGCTGTTATTGGATCCATCAATCCTTTGATTAACAACTTGAAAAATCAAACCAAAGCCGCCAATGATGCTACTTTTGCCGTGTTTATTGTTTTGATGTGTTTAGGCTCTATCATTGCTATTTTCATGTTGCCAATGTCGAAGGTTTACAAGGCTGATGGCACCAAGGTTATTAGCGCCAAACAACCATATTGGAAGGATGAATTAATTGCCTTGGGTAAGTTGTTAATTAACGAACCAAGAATCTTACTGTTGTTCCCAATGTTTTTTGCATCAAATTTCTTTTATACTTACCAATTTAACGCTGTTAATTATGGAAAATTTAATTTAAGAACCAGATCTTTGAATTCCTTACTTTATTGGTTATCGCAAATGTTTGGTGCTGTAATTATCGGTACCATTCTTGATTGGCAGCGTTTCAGAAGAACTGTTCGTGCCAAGATTGGATTTGTAATTGTTTTCATCCTTTGCTTGGTAATTTGGGGTGGTGGTCTTGGTTTCCAAGTATCATTCACAAGAGATGAAGCTGAAGCTGATCCACCAGCATTTACTCCATTGGACTTTACTGATGCTGCATATGTTGGTCCAGTATTCCTTTATATCTTCTATGGTATTTTCGATGCAATCTACCAATCTTATATTTTCTGGGTTTTGGGTGCTTTATCCAATAATCCAAAGAAGACTGCTTTGTATGCTGGATTTTATAAAGGTATTCAATCTGCTGGTTCAGCCATTGCTTGGAGATTAGATGCTCTTCGTGTTAGTTACATGGCCTTATTCGGTGCTTCTTGGGCATTATCCCAAGTTGGATTATTGATTGCTGCTCCTTTGATCTTCTTAGGTATTAAGGACACCACTACTGCCGAGGAAGATCACATGGCTGAAATTGTCAATGAAGAAGAATTTACAAAGAGTTGAACAAGTTAGGAGTATTATATGTTTTTATCTCAGATAGGTTTCTTGTGGTTTAATGATGTTAGTGTTGTGATTTGTCTGTTACTCTTTATTTCCCAGAATTATGGGTCTTTTTAGTATTCACTACATAATGTTTTCTGTAAAATCGATTTAAATTAAATAATGATTCGTTGTAGTTTTGTTCTTTATGGCAAGGTTTAAAAGAATCTATCTGTATGTATTGAACGGTATTATATAAGGTGATCCTTTAAAAAAACAACTTTTAGCTGTATGTGTTTAAATTTCCTTTCAATATAGGGATATTTCGCCTAAAATGTTTTAACCACTTATAGAAGGCATCCCGAAAGGTATAGATATGGAAGAAGTATGAAATACCTTTTTCAGATTCTTCTAAGATTTTTCTGAATCCTAGAACGCTGCCTCAGATTATTCTAGTATTATGATTCTGTAATCTTTCTAAAATGTCACTTGGAACATTGACGCATTCCGTACGTTGATTCCTTGGAAATAAATGATTCTATTGGACCTACGGTGGATAACATTACTTGGAACAATGAATCATACTTTGGTAGATTCGTGTTTTATTTAGGATTTATCAAACCATTCAGAAGGGAATCATTGCACAAAATAAATAAACATAATAACCAACGTGTATATGTAAATTGTTGTCTATAATAGAACTCACAGGTTCCACAAAATCCTCGCAAAGTTTCAGAGTTTGTAATGAATCAGAATTTTGGTACAGGAACTTTGCTGATACTGGATTTATTAAAAGTAACAAAAACTTAGAGGTATTGTAGATTATATTACACAACATATTATATAAAGGATAACGTAATTATATAAGTCATATTGACGGTTATTTCGGATCTGTTGTAATAAATGGTTTCTCACCTTTACTTTCGTCAATTAGGATAAAAATTCCTTGGAATTAGCATTTCATGCTCCTATTTGAAAAAGCGCTACGCTTCTAAAAGATTGTTACACAAAAGGATAAAGCATTCCTACATATTTATAGGTATGCGTGCGCTATTCACTTAGCTTGTTTCTTGCTCGTGCGTCTAGACACTCAGATAGACTATTAGATAACGTGTTTTATTCTTTTATTCGCTTTCAAAACTTTTTTTTAACTACTTATGAAGATATATTATTTTACCTCTTCATTAACTTGCCAATATAGTTTGCACAACGCATAAGTCAGTGTAGACTTTGTTATATTGAGGTATTTTTCGAAAATCTTCGACTTAGAGCTCAATAATTAGCTATAGAATTATGCGTGGGCAGGTTGAGATCCTCTTTTACCCAAACATGTATGAGGTCAATGCAAGTATCTCGCTTAAAAGTTAGTTCCCATGTCGCGAAATAAGATTTATAAATGGCATGTTTGGCTTCAAGTTTATGAATGTTTTTACTAAATCATAAACGAGGAATTCAACATGGATCATAAGAATCAATCTGAAGTTGCCGATGACCCGTACCTGGATGTAGAACTTCAACATAAAAACATCGAATTAAAGCACCACACTAAGGAAGAAATCGAGGCTGATGGCCGTTGGTACAACAAGGAAATCAACTTGTTGGGGTTTAAGTTTAGATATTCTTCTGGAATGACCCAAGTTGTCGTTCTTGCCTTTGTTATTTTTATGACTCCTGGTATGTTCAATGCCCTTTCCGGTATTGGTGCTTCCATTAGTGATAAAGTTACTGCCAACAATAGTATCGTTGCTCTTTACTCAACATTTGCTACTATTGGGTTCTTTGGCGGTGCCATCTGTAACACCATTGGTGTTAGACTTTCATTATTCTTTGGTGGTTTAGGTTATGCTGTCTATGCTGCTTCATTGTTGTGTTTCAATCATACAGAGAATAAAGGATTTGCAATTTTCGCCGGTGCTCTTTTGGGTGTTTGTGCAGCTATCTTATGGGCAGCTCAAGGTACCATCATCATGTCCTACCCTACAGAAGATTCCAAAGGTAGAGCTATTATGTTATTCTGGGGTATTTTCAATTTAGGTGCTGTTATTGGATCCATCAATCCTTTGATTAACAACTTGACAAATCAAACCAAAACCGCCAATGATGCTACTTTTACTGTTTTCATTGCCTTGATGTGCTTAGGCTCTATAATCGCAATCTTCATGTTGCCAATGTCTAAAGTTTACAAATCTGATGGTACTAAAGTTACGAGTGCAAAATATCCATATTGGAAGGATGAATTAATTTCCTTATTTAAATTATTGATTAATGAACCAAGAATCTTACTGATGTTCCCAATGTTTTTTGCATCAAATTTCTTTTATACTTACCAATTTAACGCTGTTAATTATGGAAAATTTAATTTAAGAACCAGATCTTTGAATTCATTGCTCTATTGGTTGTCTCAAATGATTGGTGCTTTCGCAATTTGCATATTTCTTGATTGGCAACGGTTTAGACGAAGTGTACGTGCCAAGATGGGGTTTGCAATTGTTTTCATACTTTGTGGGGCAGTTTGGGGTGGAGGTCTTGCTTTCCAATTATTATTTACACGGGAAGAAGCTGAAGCTGATCCACCAGCATTTACTCCATTGGACTTTACTGATGCTGCATATGTTGGTCCAGTATTCCTTTATATCTTCTATGGTATTTTCGATGCAATCTACCAATCTTATATTTTCTGGGTTTTAGGTTCTTTATCTAACAATCCATATAAGATTGCCTTGTATGCTGGATTCTATAAAGGTATTCAATCTGCTGGTTCAGCCATTGCTTGGAGATTAGATGCCCTTGGTATTAGCTACATGACTTTGTTCTCTGTTTCTTGGGCTTTGTCACAAGTAGGGATGTTGATTGCTGCTCCTTTGATTCTCTTAGGTATTAAGGATACAACTAGCGCTTTAGAGGATAGAATGGAGGAAGTTCTCACTGACGAAGAATTGACAAGGGGCTAAAATAAAGTCGGACTATCTATTTTCTTGAGCATAGCAATACAACTGGAGGTTAAGGTTAATGATGTTGGTATATTAATTTGTCTGTTATTCTTTTTATTTCCCAGAACTATGAGCTTTTTTAGCAATATATAATGTTTATCTTTAATATTGATTTAGATTAATAAAATGTAGAAGTTACAAAATGTCAATAACGCAGGCAGGCACGCGTCTGGAGAACAACAAAAAAAATATGCAACTACAATTTGACAGTAGGCTTTACATCTTTACAATTATGCACAACAACAAAAGCGAATGCCACAAGATTATATGATATATAGAGAGAATCGACAGCGTTCCTTTGAAGAGCCAATAGAATTAGAAGGGGAAACTGTTGAATGGAAAGAGGTACAAAATCCAGATTGGATTGATGAACTTGTAAACTCAGGGTTTTATTATGCTCCTACTTTAAACAATAAATCACGAATAGTATGTACACACTGTAACAAAGAAGAAATACTAGATGATATACCTCATGTTTTGGATGTATCCCTTGTGCATTCAAAGAAAGGGAACTGCTTGTGGTCCATTGCTCGGGTAGCAATGGTTGATAGTTTGAGATATAAAGCTAAAAGACTGATTAAAACATATTGGAAAAAGCAAAAAAACTCTTTCTTGAATAATCCATTAACTGAAGAATCTATTGAATTTAGACATAGCTTTTATCCTGATACTTATCCTTTGGATATAAGTGATGAACGACCTAATAGTAGATCCTTATCAGAGGCTGGTTTCATATACTCCCCCAATCATATAGGTGATGATAGAGTTATTTGTATATATTGTGGTTGTGCCTTGGATTATTGGGAAAGTGGTGATGACCCTATTGAAGAACATAAGAAAAATGAAGCATCATATTGCTTCTTTTTGGATTTATTTTCTGAACAAAATAAGAAGAAACGACAGAAGAAGCCACAAATTGTTGAAGAGATAAACTCCTCGCTGCCAGAACCAATAATGGAAGAGGAGTCAGTAAGACCAACTACTGGCAGCAAGAAACAAAGTTCACCAATAATAGAACCCGAGGAAATTATCGATCAACATAAACCTAGAGAATTCCCAGCCTTTTTTGAAGAAAGCAAATCACCCTATGAAGAATTACACAACAGTTCAACAGTATTAAATCCCCATCCCACTTATCGGAAAAGTGTCAAGAGACGATTTCGTGAACGAGATCTAAATGTGGAAGATATTTCGAGTGAGGACATAGCTGGTAACTTTATCAAAGCTGCGAAATTATCTCAGGATGACCAAATCAATTCTAGAAAGGATCATTCAAGTATAGAAGTTGTAAGTGAAAGTTTCGAAGATGACGATGAGAATAATGTAGTAGGTAAAGTGAATGTAGAATTGAATCAGGAAAATAACTCAAATGATAGTCCTGACTCTGAATCCGACTCCGACTCCGACTCTGACGGAGTTGTAGAAAGCCAACCTGTGCCAAGTGAAGATGAAGTTGAATCCGACCACCTGTCATCAACTTCTGAAGATGATAGTATCAAAAGTGCAAGTGAAGATGAATCTATTGAGTCATCTATTATTGAAACTGAATCAGATGATGATTACGTTGAATCAGAGGATTCTGAAGTAATTGACATCGAGTCATTTACTCCAGAACGGAATCCTCAAAAGAAGAAAAAGATAGTGGAATCATCTCCAAAAAATGGTGTGGATTCTGTTTCAACAAGGAAAAGAAAAAGTAATTCACCAGATGTTGAGGAAATCCCAGAACCCAAAATACCAAAGAAAACCCAAAAGCTAAACTTAAAGAGAGTGGAGAATAACCAGGGTAGAAAGTTTCTTGATACAAGTCTTGATAATATTGACTATGGAGAAGGTAATGTCGAACAATTAGAAAAGATTATAATAACAGCACAAATTGAGCCTTCTGAGGAAGTAGATAAGGAGGAAGATATCCATATTCCTAAATTATCTCCTATTAAATTTGCAGGAAAAAGAAAGCCTACCAAACAATCCAGTACAACAAAATCTCGTCCTAGTATATTTGATGTTTCTTTTGAAGGTCCTACTACACGATTAACATTGGGAAATATATCTCCAAAAGTTCGTAAGAAATCCCCAGAGAAACAGAACCTTGCTGTTGACAAACCTGAAGTGGGTAATAGCGAGAATGAAGATGTAGTTGTGTTGGAGCTGGATTCTGACGAACAACTGAGCCAGGATCACCCTCTAAATCCAGCTAAATTTGAACAAGATAAACCATTGAAAAAACGTTTACGTACAAGAAAGAAGGTGGAGGTTCAGAAAAGCGAGACAGATGAAGAAAGCGAGGTAGAGGTTCAAGAAGAAGCTGAAACAAAGCAAGAAGAAGATGTTAAAGTGTCAAAAGGTGAAGAACTCGAGCCAGAAGAAGTTGATAATGTCACCAGTGAGAAGTTACCTAACTCTCCAATATCAGATAGAATCACAGAGTTGAAGGAAGAGTTTGAACCTGAATTTGAGGCACAATTTGATATGGAGTCCGAAAGCGAAGACGATGAAGAAGACTATGCCAATTATCTCCGTGATATCAAGAGTATTGGTGAAGATATTGATCGGATATTTGATTCAAATGTAACATCTCCCAATGAAGTTTCTGAAAATGAAGTTCCCAATGAAGTGGATATTGATAAAATTGATAGACAAAGCAAACATGAAGTCGACTTGGATGATAAGAAGGAAGAGCTGCCAGAAAATGTCGAAGTTGTGCTCTCTTTTCAACCTCAGGAAAATAATGAGTCTATACCAAGGCAAAGTCCGAGTATAGATGTTAACAGGGAATCTCATGAACACAGTGATAAAGAAAATACAGTTCCTAGTCCTGTTCAAACAGTACTTGCAAAAGAATTTGACCAAAAAAATACCAATGACAGCATAAACAAAAATACAACATCGACTGTTCGTAAGAATAGTATATTAGAAGACACGAAATCGGAATCAAACTTACAACAGTCAGATGACGAAATACCTACACCAAAGGATGTAGTTTTACCAAAACCTCCAGGAAGTAATGAACCTATAACATCTCCTTTGGCAATGTGTTCTTCACCAATGCCTGGATCAAAACACAAAGATCACGAATCAATTTCTGATTCAGATTCAACACTAGATCAAAAATCTCTCAATGAAATGGGAATTACTGAAAGTATAACTTCAAATCTCCTGAAACCCAAAGAATTAACTATGAAATGGGAACCCAAACCAATAACAGAAATGCTTGAAAAAATGAATTATTTACAAAGCAGTGCTGAGGAAGTTAAAAAACTTGCCAATTCTAATTATGGTCTACATGATGATGTGAATGGAGATTTAACTAGATTTATTGGAGAAATGCCAGAAGAAGAAGAAAATATGACAATAAAAGAATGGATTGAGCATTGTGCTGGAAATTGCTATGATATAATATTACAAAATGGAGAAGAAACTCGACAGTTTTTAAAGGAAGAATACCTTCGAGCTATTGCTGCTATAGAAGCACTACCTATTGATGAAGACGAAGTATAGACCACATACTCTACTTTTTGTGTAAAACTAGTATTTGCGAAATAATTAAACACACAATACCAAAACAATGTAGGTGTGAAATCTCCATAATATATTTTTTTCTGTGTTTCTTTTTTTTCTTTTTTTTTTTAATTATTTCGTCACACTGAGATTTCACACTCTTCCAACCAACACCTTCCCAGACACTTCTTATCAACAAACCATCAGCCCTTTCTTTTTTTTTTTTTGTTTTACTTTTTTTTTTTCAAGCATATCACCATAAGAAAAGTGGCAAACTACCATTGCATTGAGAGAGTGTTTTATTTACTGATAGATTACTACATCTCCCAGTAATTGTATTTATATTTTTATAATTTGGCCAGGAGGGTGGCACAAGTGTGAATTCTGCCTATTTTTTTAAGAAACAATGTCATTTTGGCCATTCACAAATGCATTGCATAGCAATAATGTTCTACAAAAGTTTATAGACTCAATTCAAGACGTTAATACAGTGACTGTTGATGATTTACTAACAGACCCACTACTACTGCAAGAATTATTAAATGAACTCAACAATGTCAAGGGGAATTATAATAAGTCTGGATCTGGATTCCAGTTTCTGCAATTGAGTTCCAATGAATCAACCAACCAAGATTTGTCTAATAAATCAAATACGGGTTCAGATAATGCATCGTTGGGTTCTTCAACTAATGAAACTAGCAATACGGGGTCTAAAGAGAGTAAGGGGACAAAACTTATAGAATTGTTGATTCAACCTCATATATTGAGTGGATTAATTGAATATTTAACAAAAAGTGTAAAATTTTTTCATGAACAAAACCTTAAAGATCTGGAAAACTTAGAAAAGTTGTTGGAAGAAGGAAATGGATCAAAAATAGAAGTTGACGAAGAAGATGATGTTGACGAACTTGACGATATAGAAGACAAAAAGGAGGAAGAGGAAACTGCAGACGAAAAATTCCGTCGTTGTGTTCAATCTGCTTCCGATATATTATCAATAGACTTGTGGATCATTCTGAATAGAATTATAGAAACCCCAGCAATTATGAGCAAATTATGGCTGATTTTAAAGTTGGATCATTTAGAAGAAAATTCTCCTACTGTGGCATTTTTGGTTCGTATATTGGATCAATTAATGGACACTAATAGTATAGAATTATTGAATTTTATTAGAAGACAAAAGGATTTGGTTGATACATTCTTAAGTAAAATTGAAGTACCAATGTTGATGGATTTCTTTTTCCGAGTCATTCAAACAGATAAAGCTGATTCTCCTACAGGAATATTAGAAACAATTGCTCTGCAAGATATAATTGTCAAATTAATAGAAATACTAAAACCGGAACATTCACAATTTATTCATGAATATAACATTCCTAATCATGATTTATTTTTCAAACAAACTGCAGCAACTGATTTTTTGAAAGCTTTGGTGACGATTTCTTCCAATGCGGCTTTGGCAGTAGTCTTGGAAACTAATATAGGACCTAATCAATTGACTCGTGAGTTGGTTTCTCCGAAAATTATTAATACAATGATTTCTGATATTATGTTAGTCAAAGTGAAGGATGAAAATGGGAAAATGCAAACCAATAAACATGGTATTAATAATTGTGTTTCTATCATTATAGAATTAATTAGAAAGAATAATTCTGATTATGATCTTAATTGTGGTAGTTATAGTTCTTTACTTCAAAATGGTGAAGGAGCACCTGGAGAAATCAATGCATATGTAATGTTTCAATGGTTGAAGGATTTTGAACAAAACCCTCCAGGACCAAGAGATCCCATATATTTGGGAGATATGTTGGCTATTTTTTCAGATAATTTAGATAAATTTGAAGAATTAATAAAATTGGAACCAATCCCACCTCAGAATGTTACTACGGAAATTTTGGGGTTCACGAGATTTAAAGTATCGGAATTAGTTGCTGAATTATTACATTGTTCTAATATGATTTTACTTAATTCTAAAAAAATTCGGAAAATTATTGGTATTAGAGACCAAGTAAGATTACAACAACATAAACGATTGAAAAAGGCCTTGGATGATCCCATTGCCTTTCCTGAAGCAACTGATATGGATATGCATGATGTTACGACTAGTTTGGATGATGTGTCTTTAGATGACATTCATTTTGAACTGGAACCACAAGTTAGTACTGATTACAAGAAACTCCTTGAATCTTTAGAAACAGCAGATGATTCTGAAGACGAAGAACCTTCGATTTCTCCTGAGAATCCATTTGTAGGTCGTGAACGAGATGCCACAATTAGACTGAATCCATGTGTGGGAGATTATTTCAAAATTAAATTGATTGATCTGAGCATATTATTAGACATTGTAATTATGTTTACGAAATATCCTTGGAATAATTTCTTTCATAATGTCGTATTTGATTTAATTCAACAAATTTTCAATGGGAAACTTAATTCATACAATTCGTTTTTAATTGTGGAACTTTTCAAAGAAAACAAGTGTGATTTGACTAATCTTATAGTTAAGGCATATAAGCAAGAAAATAAAGTTAGACCAGGGTATATGGGACATTTGATATTGGTGAGTGAAGAAGTTGTAAAGTTTACATCACTTTATAAACCTGATTTGATTTCTCCCATTATTGTAAAATCCATTCAATCGGAAGGTTGGACATGGTTTATTAATGATGTGTTGCTAAAAACGAGAGAAATTTACAATGTAATCTTAGGAGCTGAACAAGAAGAGGATGATGAGACTCAAGAATATGGATTTGATTCTTCTACTGTGGGGTATTTAGATATGAATGACCAACCTACGAAAAAGGCAATTATATTAGGAGATTCTTCAAATCATGATGATTTTATCAGAGAAGAACAACCAGGAGAAGAAGAAGATGATGATGACGAAGATGACGTTATGGGTATACCTGAGATTGACGATGTCAAACCTGAGGGAGAAAATGACAATGAACAAGGCGCAAAATACACTGACACCTATCAAGAAAACGATTTTTTAGATAATTTATCTGACTCGAGTTCATCAGACGAGGAAGATCACCAAGAAGATAACGAATTGAGAAGAGTACCCAAACATAGCCATTAGAGTATTCTTTGTTGCATTTTTTTAGGAAAAAGAAAGAAGATAATTTTTGTAATAGTCTTTTGTATATCTTAATAATTCTGTATTCTATCTTTTTCTACTAAAGACAACTTTACCATTTGGTAATTCAATTTTCTTATCACCCCGTTGAGCTTTCTTTCTAGCACGTTTCTTTTCAGCCTTTTCAGCTTGTTCAGCTTCAACTTTTTTGGGATTAACGTATGTCACAGTTGTATCGATTGGTTTAGAAATCCAATTTCCAATTGATAAATTGTAAATACTAGCAGGTATCTTGAAGAATAAAGATTCTTGAAATCCTGGGTTTAAGTTTATTTCATTTTCATCTAATTCAACCAATTCTTCCGTTTCAGGATCTTCCATATAAACATTTCCGGTAGTTTTCACAATAAATGTTCTTTCATTTTCGGGATTAACAAATTTCTTGTCGGTGATACCAACAGGAGGAAATGGAGATCCACCCCAAGCTTCCTTTTTGAGCATAGTTTTCATATCAGTAATTCTCTTATAATCTTGTTTTCTATTGATTCTAAGAGAAACAAAATGTAATGTACCAACAATTATATAAAGAATAACCAAAGTGAAAACAAACCCTGGTCTGAATTTGGAATAATAATAACCAGTTCCCTTCCATATGGGGAATCCTTTATCATAGAAATAATCATATCTTCGTTTCAATGATTTGTCTTTTAAAACATTACCCACCAGAGATAATAATTGAAAAATTTCATTGGCCTTTTTCTTTTCCTTTTTGGATTTCGATGAAACTTTATCAGGATGGAGCTTTCTTGAAAGTCTTCTATAAGCTTTATTAATTTCTTCACGAGACGATTTTGGACCCCGTTCTAAACCTAACCAAGAATAAAATGTAGCTTGCTTGCCTAGATTCTGTTTGATCTTGTCATTTAAAGAAAAGATTTCATAATCTTCTTTACCCCAGTTGGAAGCAACAACAAGTGACACAATAAACAAGAATATCAAGTGAATATTAAGCACCTTCATTGTTGGAGTTTGATTCAGCTACGTCACAGATTCGGTTGCCAAAAAAAAAAATTCCTTCGTTCTAAAACGCGAGGATTTTAAGAATTACCACTTTCTACCATAACAAGCCAAGCACATACCAATGGATACTTTCTACCCACTTCCCACCAATCAAAAGTTTATCTTCTTTTTTGATTCTGCTGCTTCAACGTTATGGTTTTGTTGTTTGAGTAGGTTTTTGATATTATTACCTTTGGTAGGTCGAAGGTTCTTGCCTGGTGGAATAGCTGACTTCTTTCATGCAGTGGCACTCATACCTTTGATTGGATTCTTACTAATTAAACCTCTTTTGCATCGAAGTTTTGTGATATCAGATTTATGGTCTTTACTGAATGGATTGAAAATGGTTTGGATATGTTATGGGGTTATATTCCCCCATCCTAAAATAGCAAAACATACCTCTTATTCAATTTTAATATTGTCATGGTGTATTCAGAATTTCATTCATTATGGTTATCATGCATTTAGAATAAAGACCAAGAGTTCACCTCATTTCTTGTTATGGCTTCAATATCATAATCATTATATTACATATCCCATGTCGTTAATAGCAGAAATGATTCTTATATTCTTAAGTTTAGGTTTGGTGAAACACGATCTGATACATGAAATTGCACTAAAGATTTGTTTATTGAGTTATATTCCAATTGCATATTTTGCTTGGGGTCGTTTACAGGAGAGGAGGAAGGTTAAATATGTCCAAGTAATGGAAAAGAGGAAAGAATCAGCTATGAGAACAAGAATAGTTGCAGATACAGGAGTAGCTTCAAGTGTATCTCCAAACTTACCGGGAACAGAGAGTGAAACTAATTAAATCTTTTGTAGTATATAGTGTAAATCTAAGCATGGACCAGACAAAACTGTAAGAATTGTGGATTCTTTTTTGTTTTTGTTAGTACTCAGTTTTACTCGCGCCAACAGTTGAAAATTTTTGTGAGAGATAAAGATTCAAGTTTCTATACATCCAAGTTTAACCTAAAATGATTACAAAATACTTTGCTAGTGTTGCAGTAAAGTTTGATGCTTTTGGAGTTGGTGCTAGAAATGCCAGAATTTTCCTTTCTCAAGTTCCTACAACTGCCAAGATAGATTGTAAAATATTGTCACCAGATTCCCAAGATGAACAACAAATTAAAGTTACTTTCAAAGACAAATATGTATTAGCTGTTGATCCTCGTACTACAAATCTCAACCAAATGAAAGAAGTATTTGACGCCCATTCCAGAAAGATGGCTATTGAGGCTTCTATTAAAGAATAAATTATACACATGTACATAGATTTTCAATATATTAGTTTATTTTTTTTTGCAGGTTTACAAATGATTGAAACCATTCAGGAATAGTTGAGTTGAATATTCTATCTGATTCCACTTGATCTTCAACTTTGGTTAGATTTAAATGTGAATCCATCAATTCCACTTCTCTATCAAACGACAAACGATATACACTTCTATCAGTTGGGTCTTTACACTTCTCTTGTGAACCTATCCATTGAATAACCAAACTATACCACCTAAATATTTCTTTTGTATTTATCGTACATCCATGTTTGAGGAATATGGGATCATTATTGATAATATTTGCCACATCGTTGGTTTTGTAAGTTTTTATTGAAGCTAATTTAAAGTCCAATGTTCGAAACCCCATTACAAGATGTTGACAACCAATTAATTTATTTTGGCAATAAGTTTCAAGTAATTTCTTGTTTAATTTGTTTACTGTTTTTATCTTTTCATCAAATAACTTAGAATGGGTCTTTAATTCCACATAATTTTCAAGACCAGGTTGTAACTCTATAGCACAATCAACTTCGGCACAATACAACAACGGTATGTCATTAACAGTATGGTTCACAACTGAGTAGTATCTAGGTTTTGTATCATTGTCATCACATACAATATTTTCAAAATTCATACCCGCGTATTGAAGTAGGAGTTCGATGCCATTACGAGGGTTTTCCTTTTCATATTTAGCTTCTGGTTCCCAATCATATGCAAATATTATAAGATCTTGCCAATATATGATATTAAATTGAATTGGTTGTTTTCTTATAGGAACTTTCAATAATAAATGTAAATGTCTTCTTAAAGTAAGTATCTTGAAGTCGTCAAGTGAATAACCTTTTTCTAGAACTAAATATTGAACAGATTTAAATAAATCTTTTAACAGATAAATCTCATCAAGTTTAGGATGTCGATAATCATCAAACCCAACAGTCATATAGGACCCAATAATAGGATGAGAATGTTCAGGTTCAGGAGACTTGACTTTTGATTTCTTAGTTTTGGACTTTTTCGTGCCATCAGGTAAATGAATTGTTAATTTCTTTAAACCTGAAGTGGTACCAAATTCTGGTTCATCTTCTGTATTGGCCTTGGAATAATGCAACCATTCTTCAGGATGTATTTCTTTTGCTCCATCCTTCAACAAAGTGTTGTAAATGAATGAATCTTCATGATCATCTTCTTTGGTTGGTTCTTCTAGCTTACTAATATAACTATTATTTAGCTTTTCAAATATAGAGAGCTTTATTTTATCAATCATGTATACTTTACTCTTCTAACAGCATATCCCAGGTAAATTTTTCAAATGCGCTACCTTCCCAAAACCTCCTCATAAATAACTACAAAGAATCAACACTAACATTAAACGAAAATATTGAATAAATAAATATATATATAAACCAAATGAAGAGGGGATTATAAAACAACCGTACATACAAAAAAAGGGATGTTTACCAAATAAGCAACAAAAATGCTTAAATAAATAAATGTTTTAAATATTGGTTCTTTCTTTTATAAGCTTTTACCTTCACAACACAGTTGATTCTAATCAAAAGCTAAAAGTCTCTTAATTTCAGCAATAGCCTTACCAGGATTCAATCCCTTTGGACAAGTTCTAGTACAGTTCATAATGGTGTGACATCTATATAATGACATAGAATTTTGTAACATAACCTTTCTGTTACTAGTATATTCATCTCTAGAATCAATTAACCATCTGTAAGCTTGCATCAAAACAGCAGGACCCAAGTATTGTTGTTGATTCCACCAATAAGATGCACAAGAAGTGGAACAACAAGCACATAAAATACATTCATATAAACCATCCAACTTAGCTCTATCTTCGATACTTTGTAAGTTTTCTCTACCATCAGATGGTAAAGTGTCTCTTTGTAAATATGGTTGAATTGACTTGTATTGTTTATAGAAATGGGTCAAATCTGGAACCAAATCCTTGACAATAAACATATGAGGTAATGGATAAACCTTCAAGTCCTTGGAAGTATCAGGTTCTATACGACATAAACAAGCCAATGTATTTCTACCACCAATATTCATAGCACAAGAACCACAAATACCTTCACGACAAGATCTTCTTAAAGTTAAAGTAGGGTCTTGTTCATTCTTGATTTTTAAAAGAGCATCTAAAACCATAGGACCACAATTGTTTAAATCAATTTCATAAGTTTGTAATTTTGGTTTAACTTCAGGAGTATCAGGATTCCATCTATAAATTTGGAATTTCTTTAATCTTGGACCTTGATGAGCAGCAGCAGTAGCTAAAGCCCTGAATCCTAATTGTAATTGTTGTGGTTGACGAATGATTGATCTGATCATTAAGCTCATTGTTGATATACAAAGAAGAAGAGTATGTGTTAATGAAAAAGAGAAGAAGTTTCCCTGAGGTTTTTCTTTTTTTTTAGATCGAATGTTTGGTCCTTACAGTGTATGGTCATAAGAAAATTCCAACCCGGAAAATGCAGGGAAAAAAATGTTATTGTGTGGGTTTTACAAATTACTCGCTCATTATTGGCTAAGTTTTTGCTTAATTAACATGGCATCACGTGATATATTCATTTGGAATATAGTTATACAATCAAGGCATGTCAGGATGTGATTGATTGATAGTGGTGTGCGGTAAGTAGTTGTCACTGTATTTTTCAGTTACCGGCTTTCAATTACTTCATAAACTTCTATACCCTGGGAATAACCAACATTCCCTCAAAATACGGGGTTGATGGATTTATTTTCTTCTTTGCTGTTTTGGGAATTTCCGCGGAGCGAGTGCGGAAAACAAAAAAATCTCCGAGAATTTGTGTGTGTGTGGTGTCAACACACCACCATTACTGTATAATGGTTAATATCATGTTAAAATTTTTGACGAGCTACATCTAGTGGAAATAATTGCAAAACTGGAGAGTTTTCCGAAATGAATTGGTGCCTGGGTGTTTTCCTTGCAGCATTCTCTACTAACATTTAATAGAAGCTCCGGGTAACACTTGTACTTTTTGATTTCTATTGGCTACAAAAAATTAAGGTTGCATGGGACATGTCAAATTAAGGTTACGAGTTTACATTATTTTACAATCACAAAATAAAAATCAATTTTATATATATCGAAAACAAAACAAAACACGAGAGTGGTAAAAAAGTAGATACAATATCTATAGAGTAATCTTAAAAAAGTACAACACCAGACCACCTCAATTCAAAAGCCTCTAGCTTTAGTTCTTTTGGGATGGATATTGTTGAATAAGTTCAGCAGTACCAGTAAGGGTGATTTCCCATTTAGCCTTAGCATCATTGTCAACAAAGAAGGTGTAAGTACCTGGGTACAACCATTTGTTACCATTAGAATCAGTTTGAGCTAAAGAACCAATAGTAACTGGTAACTTAGCAGTTTGAGTTTGACCAGCATGGATTTGATGTAACTTGTCATAAGAAACTAAGATCTTGTTTGGATGAGGTCCTGGACCAGCAGAAGTGTTGGAATACAACAAAGCAGCGTAATCAGAAGTAACCTTACCAGTGTTCTTAATGTTCACATCAAAAGTAGTAATAACACCAGTGTCAACATAAGCACCCTTCTTAGCAGCATTGACAACTTGTTCAATGTTGAATGATTGTTCACCTCTTGGAGCATTGGCAAGAGCAGCAGAGAATTCAGTATAGTGTAAACCATAACCAAACTCATAAACTGGTTCACCATTGTACCACATGAAAGTTCTACCTGGATAACCTTGTCTTGGTCTTAAGGTCATATCAGTCATTGGAACTTGATCAGCATAAGAAGCTGGGTATTGAGTAGTAGTCAAACGACCAGCTGGAGCATACTTACCAGTCAAGACATCCCAAATAGCGGTACCACCACTTTGACCTGGGTAACCAGCATAAACAATAGAATTAACCTTCTTGTTGTTCTTGATTTGAGTGTCATCGATTTGACCAGCACCGAATTGTAAAACAACCAATGGTTTGTTTAATCCAGACAATTTGTTAACCAAGTCTAATTGATTACCTGGCCATTCCAAACTTTCTCTATCAAGAGCTTCATTTTCAATAGAGTTATCAATACCACCTAAGTAAACAATAGCGTCAGCACCCTTAGCAGCATTAAGAGCGGCATTGTAACCAGAAGTATCAGTGGTGTTGATTTGAGTACCAAGAGCATATTCAACTTGGAAACCTGCAGATTGAGCCCCTTGCAATGGAGAAATCATGTATGGTGGAGTACCAGCATAATCACCAAGCATTTGGGTAGTAGCATTAGCCCATGGACCAATAACAGCAACCTTTCTAACTTTTTGCTTGTTGAATGGTAAAGTACCATCATTCTTTAATAAAGCAATACCTTCTACTGCAGCTTGGTAAGCTAATTGTTGAGCTTGTTGAGTGTTGACATCATTCCAACCATAACTTCTGTATTTGTTGGTTGAAGGATCATCAAAGTAACCTAATCTGATCAAATTAGAGTATTGACGAGTAACAGAGGTTCTAATTTGGTCTTCAGTGATAGTATGGTTACCCAAAGCATAACCAAGATCATTTTGATAAGTGTCACCACAGTTAACATCAACACCAGCTTTAAGAGCATCAGCAGCAGCACCAGCTAAATCTTGAGCATATAAATGTGGGTTCCAAACATTGTAGATGGCATCACAATCAGAGTGAATAACACCATTTTGGAAGTTAAATTCATCTCTTAAAACAGTGTTAAGGAAGAATTCAGAAGCACAAGATGGAACACCATTAACAGCATTGTAAGAACACATAGCACCCGCAGCCTTGGCATCACGAACACAACTTTGGAAAGTTGGTAAGTAATAATCAGCAAGATCTTGGTTAGAAATAATGGCATTATAACCTAATCTAGAGTGACCATCCCAAGATTCCATATCATAACCGAGGAAATGTTTACAAGTAGCAGCAACTTGTAAAGTGTCATCATTTTGATTACCATCAAGACCACCTTGTAATCCTTGAACATAGTTATTAGCATAATTACCAACTAAAACTGGAGATTCAGAAGCAACTTCTTGACCACGACCCCATCTACCATCTCTGAAAGGGTTAATGTTTGGAGAGTAGAAATCTAAACCAGCTCTACCAACATTGTTGAAAGCTCTAGCTTCAGTACCAATAACGTTACCAACTTGTTTATATAAAGGATCATTGAAAGCACCACCCATCAAAATTGGTTGAGGGAAGGAGGTAGCATAAGAATATTGACCAGATGCAGTGAAGTTAGATCTAGCAATACCATGCAAAGCTTCACTCCACCATTGATATGCAGGAAGACCTAAACGTTCAACCCCTGGAGAAGTGTTACCCATGTTAGCAATCAATTCATCAACTGTGAATAAATCAACAACAGCCTTGGCTCTTTGAGAAGTTGGAAGGTGTGGATTACAAACAGCATTGTTCTTCAATGGACCATTTTTACAATCTGGGAAAGTGAAATCAACTTGTTGGAAAGTAATTGGTGGTAATTGAGGATTAGCTTCAGTGTTGTAATCTGGATAAGCTGGTGGAGTTTCTCCATTAGCAAAAATGGCAAGAGCGAGTGTAGCTAATAATTTAATTGGCAACATATTTGTGAATGTGTTGATGATAAGAATTTTGAAAAAGACAAGATTAGAGAGAAATCTTTTGGTCTTTATATACTTGAAAGAATTGACAGGGACAAATACTTATAACAAGACAATTCAATCGAGTATATGTGTGGGGAGTATTGGTTGTTCGAGAGTATTGTTTGTCATTTAGTACACCGAGACAATGAAAACCATCAAGTAAAATCAAAAAGAAGCTCGAAGAGTTAAAGGTGGCTTTCTTTCTCCACTATATTTTAATCCAACACATATGAAGAGGTAATATAGGTAACGTGAAAAGTTCTAGATCAAAAATAACCAATGGGGTAATTAATTTGTTTGTTTAGGGGGAGGTCCTAAAAAATAACCTCAACCGTAACAAGCAATTGTAAATGAGATATTTTCAGCGGGATGATCATCCACTCCCCCACCCCCCAGCAAAGTGGGATTGACTAAGGTGTATCTTGAACTCCACATTGGAACCCTCGGGTTGCACGGTGGAGAACCGTCGAGGGGATATCATTGTAGTTCCATTGTCCCAACTTTTTTTCAGCCATTGTTGCAAAATATTTTTTGACAACTTTTTCTAGAATTGTTGACGCGAAAAGCTTAAAAAATACTGTAAGGGACGAAATATTATTTAAGTATATTTATGCAATTAGTGCCATACACATTTGGTATGTCGCCAACCGGGCGTAGCTAACCGAACACAAAAATATGTCTAGTTATTCTTTGTGGGGGTGATTGGCATATTTTTCTATTTTGAAAAAAAATCTTGGCAATGCATGTGTGGGATTTAAGGATCCTGCAAGGTGAATTAATTTACGAAGCCCTAATGAAAAGCCTTCTGATGAAGGTAGTGTGAGTATTTTAAGGTGGCTGAAACATTTTGCAAACGGAGTTCAGATGAAGGTCCATTCGTCGGTGGAGGCGGTCAATTAGGGGGTAGAAATAAAATTCGGGGATTATACCCCCCAAGTTCTCAACAATGAATTTGAATATAATCATTAATTCAGGTTGTCAAGGATACCAGCACTCTTCAAAGTAGGGTTTGGTAATTGTTTCATTCAAGTTCTCAACAAATCCAAGACAATAATATAAGTTATATTGTTGCAAATTTAACACAAGGCACAAACATTGTTTTGAAAATCCCGCAAAACCAAATTAGTAAAAAATGACACCCACAAATGTTTTTAAAAGCCAACGATGATTTGTCATACAAATAAAATAAACTCACTTTTTGTGACCGAAAAACTTTGCGGAGGGCAGACTTTCATGACACTTAAAAAATATAACCCATTGTAAAGCTATTTTCGATTCTTGTGCCTTATGCATCTAATTTCATTGTATATCCACTTGAAGGTTGAACCGGAGCAAATCAAACAACAACAAAAAAAGGAAATTCATTTCTTTGTCTGAATATAAAGGTATCATATTCTGAAACGTCTCGTTGGGAATCACCTTCCTTAGCAGAGTCTTATTGTTCAGCCCGTATATGCTAAACAATTATAGTTTATTGTCAAGCGATGGTTAGCAAATAAAATAGATTATTTTTATCTGGGGAAATATTTTTTAATCCGGATCAAATGGTGGAGGTATTCCGACAAAAATAATTCAGACACTTTTTTTAGTGTGAATTGTGTCAAGAAGGTGAATCCAACCGAAGTGGGTCAGTCCCGGATAAGTGTTCTTCCGAGTAATAAGAAACATTCTCGGATATCCCTTTCTGGGATTGCAAACCCGATAATTTAAGAATTTACAAGGAAGTGATTTATCTCCACCTCGGTGTGGAGATATCTCGTATTAACTAACTCTAAACTAATTCTGTAAACCAAACTGAGGAAATAAACCTTCGAGAGTGAAAGAAAAGATCACATTGTTCTTTGTTGGACACGGGTTAATCTTCGTGCAATAGACTACAACCACGTTTAGCCATTGTCGTGTTGAAAACGCGTCAATCATTGATTGTTATGAACAATGTATGTCACACTCGTGGGAATTGATTGTGCATGGTTGCAAAAAATTGATTTTTAACCTAGAACTAGTAAGTTTCATTGCATCGTAATTCAATTTCGTTAAATTTTTACAAAAAAAGATTGCAAAAAAATACTTGCTTCTACAATACTACTCCAATCATATCACATTAATCCTATTTACTACGACTACTACTGTACAAAATAAGCACTTACCTTCACATCCCTCTAAAACTTCCAAAAGGACCATCAGGTTGTATACCTTTCCCAATTTCATCTATTTTCAGTTCGATAAATTCTTGAGGATAATCTTGTTCATCGAAAGAAGGTACTAAATGGTAGTTTTCCCGTTCGTAATAAATCCCATGGATCATTAAATTGTCTAATTGTACAAACAACACACTCAAATATTCAATTATAGGAGCCAATTGATGGATAATATATGTAGTTACCAAATTGTCTATATTCATCTTGCCAATCCCAAGTGGGTCATCTTTAACCTGACAACTACAAGGATTAGAAAGGGAATGAAACCCCAGGTGAAGCGTATGTGGTTGCCCCTTGTGAATGGGATATTTAGAATACTTGAATGCTTTTTCCTTTATGGGAATACATACTTCTCTATCAGCTTGAAGTTTCCCAAGGATATATCCAATCAACATATAATATGTCGATTCAATATCTAATCCTGATTCATCGTATTCATCAAAGAATTCATCTTTAAGCTTGGAAAGGACCAATTGACACCCCCAACATTTACAAGTGTGGAGTAAGGATTCCATGAAATCAGGTTTATAATAAATAAATGATGTAAAAAAATCAGGCAATTGTAAAGTACGAAGGTTACTCAACAAGGGAGACTTTGAACTATTGTTAGTGTCAATAGTGAAAAAACACAAGAAAAATGCTTCCATTAAATGTTCATTCAATTTGTTTAATAACATGGTAGATAATCGTAAATTATTATCAAACATTTTGAAACCTGGAGTTGAGAAGTCAATAGTTAAACGTGACAAGTTACCCAATGTCTTTATAAACCCCCCCAATGGCGTCAATATATTTTCTAATTGTTGTTGAGGTCTTAACCAATCCAAATTGGGGAATGATTCAACTTCAAAATTAATTAAATTTGGTAATCCATCATGTGTACTTGAAAATTTGGCAAAATCATTGAAAAATGTTTCATAACAATTACACATATTATGACGATGTTCATTACAATCAACTTTTAAATATAAATGACTCAAATATGTAAGGTCAATTTTGGACTCTAACATTTTAAACAGTAATTTTTTATCAATTTCTTGTAATTTGGCATCCAAATCTTCACTAATTTCTTCATCATCACCTTCTTCTTCAAGTATACTACCTATATCCTTGTGACGATGAAACAAGGTCAATCCCTTAAGTCTTAGTTTCATATTGGGGGCACATAGTTTTAAATTTCGTAAAACTTCCAATCCTAAATGTCTTGATGTAGAACATGTCAATGTAAATAACGAATTAAATATATCAAAGGGAAATTCCGACAAATCAAACTCATCTCTCAATTCAAGTTCATTCACCATAAGGAACAAGTTTGTGAGACATTTAGGGATATTTGGAGCATATAATTCATGTAAACTTGTTATCACCAATTTAAACATATTACGTCTAATATTTTCATGTTGTAAGAAATCTGTCAATTGTTTAATCCCCAGTAAATACTCAACAAATGAAATATGAAAGAAGTTCAAATTCTGAGATTTGGCAGCAAAAAACTCGAGAATATCCAGTTGAACTATTGATAATGACGTTTCCTGTTCATCTTGATGACATTTATCAAATACAAAATATCTCACTAATTGTACCAACTCAACATTTGATTGAATGGAATCTAAGAATTTCAATAAATTGCCAAATGAAAAAATTAAAGCACTATCCATATATTTCATACCATTTTCGGAAATGTAGCGACAGTGATCTGATCCATATACTAGTGGTAGTTCAGCATCCAAGACCACGGTGACTCGATTATAAAGTTTACTCATAGCTGGAAAGTACAATGCAGAACAAGTCAACAGTAAATTGACTAAATCAAATTGGTCGACATATTGCAAAATTTCGTGTTGTATTATTGGGATGGGGAGTTTAGTAACTAGTGAATTTTCAGGTTGAGTTGTATCCCGGATTATTATGGAAGAAGTAGAAGTGGTGGTTGATATTTGCAGTTTGCTTGAACAATATGTTGATACAGTAGATGTCACATTGGTAGAATTTGAAGTGGAAATGGATGTTGGTATTAGTGGTGTAGTAGCACCAACTGAACTATTACCCGTGTTGTTACAGTGGAAACTGTTGTTTGTGGTTGTTGTTTCTGGTATAATATAATTTTGTTGAGTTATCATGGTTAATTTAGGGGTAGCTAAAAACAGCAAGATTGGGGGAGGAGTTTTTACTGTTAGATTCGGAGTTTAAACTTAAATCCTATTGTTTAATGTAAAGTGTTTTGAGTGTGTATAAATCTTGAGGTTCGGTTATATTGTAGTATTATCCAAGTTCTTGGTACAACCTTAACAAATAAACTCAGACAATCGATTTGTGGAGGTGTGTGCTTTATCTATTGTTTTAAAGTGGTTGAAAAAAAAAAAGAAATTGAAAAATAGGAGTAAGATTTCTGTGCGATGCAAAAATTACATTACTAAAGAAACTGTCATAGAAAAGAAATTTTTCGGTGCATGAAATTGATTTTTCCAAGCAATCCCAGAATCAGCTGATGGAGGACACAACAAGACACTTTAGGGCTTTGCGTCAACATTACCCTAGCAAGGTATTTGGGTCTGTGTCAAGTTGTTAAATTGTCTGTGCGTGTGAGGAGGACGAGGACGAGGAGTTTCAAGAATATTTTAGTGCAACGGTTATGAGCCTGTGTTAATGAACTTAATTTGCAACAGGAAATACGGGGTTGCTTTTTTTCCAACTCCTCTATTTTTCTACAAAGTTGAATCTGACGATGAATAAAGTTCACACGTCATTCACCACTTTTCAACTCGGGGCACACAATCTCATATCGGCTGCAAAACTCTTTCTCTTAAACATTAAACTCTCTAATTCTATACACTATTACAACTTAGTACCAAGATTAACATGAATAGCCTTGGCTTGGGTATACATAGATAAACCATATTCACCCAATTCACGTCCAACACCACTCATTTTAACCCCTCCAAATGGAATATGAACATCGGAATCATTTGAAGAATTAATCCAAACCATACCAGCTTGAATGTCACTAGCCATATTATGAGCAACAGTGATATCTTTGGTGAAAATGGCCGCGCCTAATCCATAATCTGTACCATTAGCATAGGCAATAACTTCTTCATCACTAGAGAATTTACCAACTGAAACAACCGGACCGAAAATTTCTTCATTGACAATTCTCATTTCTGGTTTTACATCAGCAAAAATAGTTGGTTTGATGAAATAACCATTGGATAAATCACTGGCAGTGTTCTTTTCACCCCCAAGAACTAAACGAGCACCTTCTTTCTTACCAATGTCAATATAATTCAAAACTTTATCTTGTTGAAGTTTAGAAACTTGTGGTCCAACAACAGCATCAGAGTCAAACATACTACCTTGTTTGTAGTTGGATTGAACATGTTTAGCAAGTAAAGTTAAGTATTTTTCGTAAATAGATTCATGAACATAAACTCTTGAGGTAGCAGTACAAATTTGACCTTGATTGGACATAATACCTAAAGCAGACCATTTAACAGCTTGTTCTAAATCAGCATCACCCCTAATTATTAAAGGAGACTTACCACCACATTCTAAAGTAACTGCTTTTAAATTGGTAGAAGCCAATTGTTGAATAATCTTACCAGTAGCAGTGGAACCAGTAAAGGCAATCTTATCAACACCAAGATGGGAAGCAAGAGCTTTACCAGCTGTAGCACCATATCCAGAAAGAATATTGACAACACCAGCAGGGAATCCAACATCTTTAAAGATCTTAGCAACATATAACAAGGAAAGTGGAGTAAGTTCGGAAGTTTTCAAAACAATAACATTACCAGCAGCTAAAGCAGGAGCTAATTTCCAAGCAGCCATGGCAAGAGGATAATTCCAAGGAATAATTTGACCACAAACACCAAATGGTTCATGTACAGTATAAGCCAATTTCTTGGGATCATTTTGAATAACTTTACCTTGAATTTTGTCAGCCCAACCAGCAAAATATCTAAAACAACTAATACATTCATCAATATCGTAAACAGCATTTTGTTCCTTGGTCTTACCAGAATCCCAAGCTTCAATAGCACCAATTAAATCACGTTGTTCTTGTAAAATATCAGCAACTTTATTTAAAAGTATTCCACGTGTAACACCATCGACTTTACGCCAAGATTGAAAAGCAGTACGAGCAACATCAACAGCAATGTCAACATCTTCAGAATCGGCAGCATACACAGCACCATTTACTTTACCAGTAGCCGGATTAATTGATTCAAGAGTAGCACCAGATTTAGATTTAATAAATTCATTATTGATAAATAAACCAGAAGGTTGGACATATTTTTGTCCATCAGGTAAAGTAATTGGGTATTCTAATGGAAGGGACATTTTTTTAAATTGTAAAGTGGAATTGAATTGGAAGAAAGAGAAGTTGTAAAAACTTGGAGTTTAAATCGAGGAATCTTCGGACTTTATACTCTAGCAATCCTTTATCTTGCGGGGAGTTGAAAAAAAACCGAGCGCAATCAAGGATATCCTAATTAGGAAGTCGAATCCCGCATTTCCTTTTATCAATCTTTTTCAACAGTGATTTAAGTGGGGGAGCAGGTGGTCCCCTGAGGAGGTTTAAAAATTGGGTTTCGAGAATTCAGGTAGGCAGTGGAAGTAGGTAGTTGGTTCCTATGGTACAACTAAAGTGCTATATCCAGTTGTAGTGCTTGATTATTCACTAAATCCAATCACACATCCAGTGTCCAATTACTAATCAAAGCTGTCATTATCATTGTTTTTTTGTCCCTTTAACTCATGGCGGCGACTTCCTAAATAGGAAATTAAATGCGAATTCTAACATCCATTCAAAGAGTTTATTAGTGTTAAATTGTCAAAGTTCAGGTTCATAGTGACGCTTCTAGATGGATTTGGCTAAAACTGTTATGTTGTTGTTCCCTCACAAAGAAATTCCCTGAAAACACAAGCAATTTACTTGTCCCTTTTTTCACAATCCCGAGTCAATTTATGATTCACCTTTTTTTTTGGGCCGTACATTGAAAATTCTCCAATCCTATCCACTTCTTATTTTACTCAACAACTTCTATAATGGACTTCTCCAACTTTGAAGCTCAAAGCCCAGCTCACAATGAGTTCCGAAGTGATACATTTACTACTCCAACTTTGTCAATGATACAATCTCTTGGCAGTGCTACTTTGGGAGATGCAGTATATAATGAAGATAAAGCAACAATTACCTTGGAAGAAAAAGTAGCTGCTATGACAGGTAAAGAAGCGGGCTTGTACTGTGTTAGTGGTACTCTCTCCAACCAAATTGCCATGAGAGTAAACTTATTACAACCTCCATATAGTGTATTGTGTGACCATAGAGCCCATGTCTATGTTCATGAAGCAGGGGGATTATCTACATTATCTCAAGCGATGCCTCAACCAATTATTCCTAAAAATGGAATACATTTGACTTTGGAAGATGATATTTTACCTAATTTTATCCCTGATGATGGAGAAATCCACGGTGCACCTACAAAATTGATTTGTTTGGAAAATACTTTACATGGAATGCTTTTCCCTCTTGACGAGATTAAAAAGATTTCTGCATTTTGTAAAGCCAATGATGTTAAATTACACTTGGATGGTGCAAGATTATGGAATGCACACGTGGAAACAGGAATTCTACTTGAAGAATATTGTCAATATTTCGATAGCGTATCACTTTGTTTATCGAAAACATTGGGTGCACCAATTGGAACTGTTCTTGTAGGAACCAAAAAATTTATACTTAAAGCTAATCATTTCAAAAAGCAAAATGGTGGAGGTATTAGGCAAAGTGGTCTTTTGGCAACCATGGCAATTGTTGCAATTGATGAAAATTTACCAAAATTAAAGAAAACTCATGACCAAGCTAAAGAATTAGGTAAGCTTTGTCAAGAGCATGGAATTATTTTGGAACATCCTGTACAAACCAATTTTGTATTTATTGATATATTGGCAAATAAAATTGATCCTGAAAAATTGATTGAGATTTCTGACAAATATAATGTTAAGATATATTCAGGTAGAATTGCATTCCATTATCAAGTGTCAGATGAAAGTTTTGAAAATGCCAAAAAGGTTGTCTTAGAAGTAGCTCAATATGCTAAAGAACATCCATTTGAAGGAAACAGTAATTTTAAATTCTACACTAGTGAAAACAAGTAAAGTTTATAGAGTAAATAGTCCTGCATGTAAAAGCAAATAAATGTAAAAAAAAGCGTCAACCTAATATTAGTCATGTTAATGATATGACATTGAAAGAGGAACTTGATAAACTAGTTATCAAAGGTATACCCAAAGAGACAGACAAATCAAATGTACTAGTTTTTACAACTCGTATCACTCCCACTTTGATTGAATTTCTTCAAGATGTATTTAATTTCGAAATATCACTAAGATTAGTAGGTAATCTAAAAGATCAACTTAGAATACGATCCATTAAAGATGAAACTTTACGTTTCAAGCAATTGATAGCTTCGTTATTCACTAATATAATCCTCAATTACCTCCAAGGAACAGAGCTCTTTTCCAAGATCAACTTCACATACAACAAATATGGCAAACCAATGTTGATTGAACAAGACTTCCAGTTCAATTCAAGTAGTTCAAATGATATAATTAGTATTGCCATCGAATATTCTTTCAAAAAAACTCCAATTGGAATTGATTTATCTCATTCAATTCAACCAGCAATATCAGGCAAAGATTGCGTTGATCAGTTTAGGCAAATTTTCCATTCCAGTGAATTAATATATTTGAAAAGTATTTGCGATGACGTCAAGAGATACTTTTCCTTTAATCATTTCTGGACATTGAAAGAATCTTTTGCTAAATTGCTAGGATCGGGATTAAATGTTAATCTTGCAGATTTTTATTTTACAATGCATAAAGAGTTCAACGAGGAAGAGTATAATTCACCAAGATTGAACAAACTAACACCAGTGGAAGAATATGAACTCGTTTGGTTTAATTCAATTGATGTAAATGTCCTGAAATTGATTGCTAAGAAAGACAAATTTATACAGTCCCTCGAAAACAAGACTGATTTCTATTGTCATTGTTCAATCCTTGAGAATCGACAAGGTGATAATTTACCAGTGATTGTCACGATAACCAATCAGAATCCTATAAATAATATAAAATATATAGAACTTAATTTTAAACATATCCTCCAAGAATATGTTTGATTGACAAAAACAAGAATTATTATTATTCACAGAATAGTAGCTATATAGAAAATCAAATAATAAAGAGTAGCGAAAAGTAAAATAAATGAAAACGAAAGAAAGAAAATATGGTTAAGCTTAGATCAAAGCACCAATGGCAGCAGCAGCGACTGCAAGACCATAACCAGGATAGACTGCATTAGCAGCAGCTTCAGCAGGAGGAACGACTGGAGTAGTTTCAGCTGGAGTAGTTTCAGCTGGGCTGGTTTCAACAGTAGTTGTTTCGGTTGCAGTAGTTTCGGTGGTGGTTTCGGTTGGAGATTCAGTTGGAGATTCAGTTGGTGTTTCGGTTGGTGTTTCGGTTGGTGTTTCGGTTGGTGTTTCAGTAGGAGTTTCGGTTGGTGTTTCGGTTGGTGTTTCGGTTGGTGTTTCGGTTGGTGTTTCGGTTGGTGTTTCGGTTGGTGTTTCGGTTGGTGTTTCGGTTGGTGTTTCAGTAGGTGTTTCAGTAGGAGTTTCAGTAGGAGTTTCAGTAGGAGTTTCAGTAGGAGTTTCAGTAGGGGTTTCAGTGGGAGTCTCAGTAGTAGTATCGTCATCTGCTCTGGCTGCTAACTTTTTTTCAGCATCAACATCACCGGCTGCAGCATAAACTGAACCTGTAGTATATAAAACTAAAGCTAAGGTAGAGAATTTCATTTTCTAAAATATTAAGATAATTGATCTTACTGATCCTTTACAATAACATTCAAAAGCAGAGAATTACAGATGTCTTTATAGGAGAAATAAAAATGTTTCAAAGGGGTGCAAATTTTAGCAAAATATTTTATAAGTCACAAGGGGTACTTTGAAAATATTCCATAATTGACTTACGTTGTCCATTCTTGGTAATGTGGCTAGCAGATATAGTGCCATCATCACTTTTAAAGCAACTTATTTTTCAAAAAAATATATGTTACAATAATGAAATTTTAAATGGTATTAATAGAAATTTCACCTTCTTTAACCTATTTTATTAGTTACAAGGAGGAGAACTTACTTTGAAATAAGCTCATCAATGTAACAGAAACTCCCAAAGAACCCGTTCCTGAAGTTCTCTAGGGGAATTGTAACGCAATTGACTCATATACTGGTTGATCCCCCATAAATCACAAAGCCATTAAATGCAAATTAAAATGCAACTTCAATTGAATGACGGGGTGTAGTTTCAAAGGGGTATGCGATGCTGCAATGAGGATTACATTAAAGACACCACGTTTTCTTTCAAAAGGATATTTTTTCAAAAGATCAGTCAATGAATGGCGGAGACGGCTGATCTCATCTTATTTTACTAAAAAAAAACAATAAAAGTGAAGATCAATGGTGATTCGCTGGCTTTTTCAGAGTTCGCTGAGGAAGAAGGTCGTCTGATTTAAACAACAGAGAAAGGTTCTTTGTTCGTAAATTATTGTCATTCTTTTCTTGATCAGATTTATACTTTATCTTGTAGGTCTAATGTATCAGGTTGTCAAAGCTTAAGGAATAATTCTCAAGTGTTTGAGCCGACCTCGTAACTCCTTAGCAAGATACAAACAACCATAAAGGGAAAGGGGTCATCCCTTTTTCGTTAATGGGGGTAATTTCGCATTTTCTTTGAGGGGCACAACATTTTTTTTAGCTCTTCGCAATCTGTGGCTAGTTTTCTAAATATAAAGGATTTCAGGGGTGGGGGACAAAACCAGGTTTCTTGGCATGTGTTGTCCTTTCTTAATTGTTCACAGTGGTCTTTTTTGTACAAGGGTATGTGAAAAGTATAATACTATTAGCACCGGTGCAAAGACTGTTATGATCAAGATAAATACCGAATGTGAACAATCTCCTGTAAAACATGTTTTGCGAATTTTACGAATTACATGATATCTTGAATTTTTCTCCGGGTAACATATATACATTTCCGGGTAACAAATTACAAACAAAAAAAATTAGCTTGAATCTTTACAATAATTGTAATGTAGAAGTAAGATTCAGTACAGAGAGAACTTCCAAGCGCTTTAGATTTTCAAAAGTATATCAATTATAAACATAAACATAGACAATAAAAATTGGTTAAAACAAAATCATAATAAAAAGTAACTAGAGAGATTTGCAATGTTTAAATTAAAACAGCACCAATTGCAAATACAGCAACAGCAACAGCATAATCGGGGAAAACCCCATTGATAGCACCATCCTCAGCTGCGGTAGTAGCTTTAGAAGGAGTTGTAGTCCTTGGACTTGTTGGGGGTCTAGGAGTTGTTGTTGAACCTGGAGGTGTGTTACGACCATTAGGACCAGTGACAGATCCAGGAGTCTTGGGGATGTTAGGATTGTTGGGATCAGGAGTCTTTGGATCGATGGGATCGGGGGTTTTTGGGTCGTTGGGATCAGGAGTCTTTGGGTCGTTGGGATCAGGAGTCTTTGGATCGTTGGGATCGGGGGTTTTTGGGTCGTTGGGATCAGGAGTCTTTGGGTCGTTGGGATCAGGAGTCTTTGGGTCGTTGGGATCAGGAGTATTTGGGTCGTTGGGATCAGGAGTCTTTGGGTCGTTGGGATCAGGAGTATTTGGGTCGTTGGGATCGGGGGTTTTTGGATCGTTGGGATCGGGAGTCTCAGGGTCAGTTACAGTACCAGGAACAGGATTATTTGGATCAGTATTTGGATCAGGGAAAGGTTCAAAAATGGTACCCGGGTCAAATGGAGTTAGATCATCAGTAACAATAGCAGGGGTATTATCATCACCACCAGTTGGTGGATCAAGTATCTCAGTTGGCTCAGCAAGATCATCAACAGCATCAGGGTCTGTTTCACCAGGATCAACAATAGTATCAGGTGGATTAGGCTCAGGTGGAATAAATACCGATTCTGGATCAGGAGGAGTTACTCCTCCTGTGTCTATATCTTCCCTGGCGGCTAACTTTTTTGGTGCAACATTAGCAGCATAAACTGAAATTGAAGTATACAAACCTAAAGCTAAAGTGGAAACCTTCATCTTAAAAATAGATTGGAATGCTACTTGAACTTGATTAAAGAAGTCACAAATGGATGTAAATTTAGAAGAAATTAAAGAAGTATTTATAGTTTCTAGAACAGAGTACAAGGGGTGCAAATATTATGAATATTTTGTATATAAGAATGGGGGAGGGGGAAGTTGGAATAGTTCCTCAAGATTCCTGGATGAAATTCTATCGTATTGAAAATGGTCATCTTTAAAAATAACTCTTTGTATAACATTATACTAATGTAAACTTCAACTTGTTTTAGTTTTTCCATTTGATTATACAAGGGTTCATATTTGGAATATCCCCGATTCTCTCTTGTATGATTTTGGCTGCGAATACCTGATACGTGAGTAGCTGCAACGACTCATTTTGCAAAAGCCACCAGGAGCTCAGCCGCCCAAATACGACTTCATTATAAAAACAATTGCATGACGGGGTGTACTTTTAAAGTGGGGGGACATGATCCTCTAGTGACTCTCATACTTTACTTCTGTATTTTGATTGGAAGACCCAAGATATTTTTTTACGTCATTTACGGTGGAATACGTAAATGGAGGGCTGAATTACTAAAAAAAGTACAGAACAATAGATCGTAGTTGTGTTGATTTTATAGGCTGAGGGGATGTCCTTCGGAATCTTTAAATAGAACTTGGTTCATGAGCCCATGTTCAAATAGAACATTCCAGGAATAGAAAAAACTTGTAAAGTACTGAGTTCATATTTCTCGGTATAAACCCCACTCAACTGTTTGTTTACCAAACAAACCAGAATCAAGTCTAAATGGCCATCTCCACTTTTGATAACGGGATAACTCTTATCTCAACTGAGAAAATGGTGATTATTTTCGTACTTGAAGATCATAAATCTGAATATATCTTTAGAAACTTTGGTTTTATAAGATTTTTCGTATATGCAAGAGTCAAACAATTAAGGTTACATCGAGTTTCAAGAAAGAAGTTAAAAGTCTAGAAGGGTAGAATTGTTCGTATTGTGCCAGATTTGCCAAGAAATCAACCCCACTTACGTTATGAAATTTAAGCTTTTTTTCTTGGCTCAAATAAAAAACCCTCATTTTGCACCCACGACTAAAGAATTACGCAGAAGAGAAAGAGCTAGAAAACAATCGAGAATGTACATTGATATTTTTTTGCAAACAAGGGTAGTTAGATATTCTCCAGTTTATCATATTAAACTATATGGAGAAATTTTCACATAAATTAAAACACTAAAACAAATATAACATGTATCAAACTATCAAAGTTGATGTAAACTCTAGATCTATAAATGTACTAACAATTTAGATTACTTAGATTAAGATAGCACCAATGGCAGCAGCAGCAACAGCCATACCGTAGCCGGTGTACATACCACTGGCAGCACCCTTAGAGGTGGTAGTTTCATTCTTGGAAGCATTTCCTGAAGTACCAGCAGCTGGTTCAGCAGAAGTGGTTTCTTCAGAATCGTCGGTTTCTTCGGAATCATCAGTTTCTTGAGAAACATCAGTTTCGTCAGAGTCGTCAGTTTCATCACTTCCATCAGTGTCGTCAGTTTCATCAGAATCATCACCATCGTCAGTTTCATCACTTCCATCAGTGTCGTCAGTTTCATCAGAATCATCAGCGTCATCGGTGGCATCAGCATCACCAGAATCATCAGTGGCATCAGAATCATCACCATCATCAGTGGCATCAGCATCATCAGCATCATCGGTAGCATCAGTGTCGTCAGAATCATCAGTAGCATCAGCATCACCTGAATCATCAGTAGCATCAGCATCACCTGAATCATCAGTAGCAGCAGCAACAGAATCGTCAGTGGTGGTTTCATCGGCTCTGACAACTAAACCTTGAGCTGCTTTGTTGCCTTCGACGATAGCGGCGGCATTAATGGAAACAGCAGCAGTTAAAGCTAAAGCTAAAGTGGCAATCTTCATTTTTTATTAATTGATGGTAGACTATAGAAAGAAATAACTGAATTCCAAAAACATTTTTATCCAAGGACAGAAATTGTCAGATATTTATAAATAAATATTTGAACAAGACAAATTTCCTCGAGACAATGACACACAGCTAGATCTTACATTTCGTGTCTGACGTGGCTTCCAAGAAAGAAAAAAATAAGCCTGACAATTGGGGGGAGTTCTCCTTTAAAAAAGCCTTGTCACAGTTGTGGACTAAATTCGAATGTATTTGCTCCATATTTAGAAACTGAAACTTGCATTAAGATTTAAAATTGCTGTGTACAAAGTCACCCGAGCTAATACACAGTACTAGCTGTTAAGTGAAACAAATCTAGCTATTTCTACTAATCTAGAAGATGTAAGATGTAAGTCAGGACGCGTATTCTAGCAATATTACCATAATCAATTTTAAAAAATGTGTTGTTTTGATCCTCCTGGTCGTAATAGCCCACGTTGTTAACAATAGTGAATTATTTTTTTTTTGCAGTCGAAAGTTTTTTTGGTGATGATTGGCTTGTTCTAGAATTAAAAAAGAGAACTAATAGATATCAAACTTCGTATTAAATATTATTCCCTTTTTGGAAGTTTTTTTCTTGATTGATATACGGTGTGGTTATTAGTTTGTTTTGGTTGGTGAACTGTTAAAAGGGGGGATATGTTATGTTCCGATAACGCAGAACTTTTATTGAGACATTACACAAAATCATACAGCAACTATTTGACCAATTTGTGAATGTTCAGATCACCAGCAAACCTTGAGCAAGTTGAATCTACACAGTCGGGTGTACTAGAAATTTGACAAAGTCCCATGCTGAGTGGCTTTTAAAGAACTATGACGAGAAATTTTGTTTCACGCCACAATGGCGAGGAATATGTTAGGTCAAGCCAAGAATTCACCTTGAATTATCCTGGGTGAAATGCCATTGTTTGATTTAGTATCTAAAATTTGCTAAATTGCAACCAGTTCAATGATAGCATAGACAGTTGAAACAGTTGCAAGAATGTTTTCTATGCAGTGTGATGTTTGTGCATATGAAATTCTCCACGTCATATAACATTCCAGGGGAAACAATAGATAAACAGCAAGGTATAATTTTGGGAAAAGTATCACAGAGTTGACTAGATTTCGGTTGAACAATAAGTATAGTTGCTTTTTTTCTGATGGCTTTTCTGAATTAACGGTTTTTTGCCGTAGTATCAATTAGACGATGGACCTTTTTCTCTCTCCTGCGGTTTATTGTTTGTAGTACAGATGCTTGACCTAGTTTCCTCTTTTATTGGAGTCAATTAAAAGTAGTTGTTCCGAAATATCAACCGTCAATCTAGTGGGGTAATCCTTAAATCCTGCATATAAAATCTCCACGTAAACATTCAAATTTCAATTCATCAAGTTTAAATATAATTTAAAATTTCAATTTACTGCCCCCAACCATGGATAACAACTTTGCCACTAGTAAACATGAGAAATATTTCAATAGATTTTTAACAGGATTACCCAGTTCTGCTGCATCTGAAGATTCGAATAAATTATCAATTATTTATTTTTGTTTACATGGATTACAATTGTTGAATAAATTCCAATTTTCCGAACAAGAATTAACCTATCATACAAACTTTATCTATAATGAATTTTTGATTGAAAATGAAGAGTTTGTGGCATTTAGAGCTACAAATTATTTTAAAAGTTCTGGTGAATTAGATTTACCTAATTTATCAGCAACGTTATTTGCATTATATAACTTACTTATTTTAAAATCTGATTATTCAAAAAAGTTAAATCAAGACAAGATTATGAAGTTTTTAAAATTATGTCAAATTAAAACTGGAGAATTTGAAGGAGGATTTGCTCCAACATTGATCAAGACTGAAAAAGGTTTTGAACCTTACGGAGATAGTGATATTCGACTTTGTTACATAGCCTTGGCTATTCGTCATTTAGTTAAATATGACGAATTTGAAGATCGGAAACATGATATTGATACCAAATCGGTATTGGAATTTATATTACAAAGATGTAATTCAAATGGAGGTTTTAGTTCACAAGTATTGAATGAAGCACATTTAGGATTCACATTTTGTGCTGTTGCTTCATTAAAATTGTTAGATTATCCTATGGAAAATCTTGAACTGACAAAACATTGGTTAGTACAAAGACAAGTTGATTATCCTGTAGAATTATATAAAGATATTGAATATGAATATTATCGACCAATAGATATTGGCGGGTTTAATGGAAGAGAAAACAAGTTGAGTGATACATGTTATTGTTGGTGGTGTACTGGAGCATTATATATTATGAATGATACCAATTTAAATTTTATTAATTTAAATCGTGCTGAAGAATATTTGTTACATCGAGTTCAAAATCAATTATATGGAGGATTTGGTAAGGATATTGAAACAAATCCTGATCCATTCCATAGTTTTCTTGCTATTGCAAGTTTGGCATTATGGGATAATAACAAGTTTGGGTTGAAGAAGATTAATCCTGTTTTAGTAGTTACTCAAGAACTGTATGATTTTTTTAAAAGTCAAATAGAATATTAAATAGTGAAAATGAAATTGAATATATTTTTTGTCTCAGCCCTTTTTCTCGTAAATTGAAATTCGGGGTTAGGAAATAAAGTAGAAGATTTTTTTTTTTTTTTCAAAAAAAAAAATGATTGGCATAAGGGTAAAGTTTAATTGAAAAACTTTAGATTTTCATATCGGTTTGCATCAGATCAAACTGAATCTATTTAAATGCAACAAACTTCTTCTCAAATTCCTCAAAATGAGCCAACTAACATGACAGCAAAAACAACAACAGTAGTCCTAACTACTAAAGGGAAATCTCCAGAAGCATTGGCTCATTTAGGTGCAGGGGCAACTGCGGGTTTAGTTTCAGCAATTACCCTTCAACCATTTGATTTATTAAAGACGAGATTACAACAACAACATACAGTTAAAGTATCATTGGTTTCAGAATTGAAAAATATCACTACAGTAAAGGATCTTTGGCGAGGTACATTACCTTCAGCATTGAGAACTTCAATAGGAGCAGGATTATATTTTACATTCTTATCCAAAATGAGATCCAACTGGGCTAATTTTAAAATTAAATATGATCCAAGTTTAAATACAATTTCAAATTCTTCAGTGTTACCTAAATTGACTCCTTTAGAGAATTTAACTACAGGATTCATAGCTAGAGCTATTGCTGGATATACACTTATGCCAATAACGATAATTAAAACTAGATTTGAATCAAATATTTATAATTATAATACAATGTATGAAAGTATTAAAGGGATATATTATAATGAAGGGATACCGGGAACATCTACAACCGCAACTTCCGGTTCCCTTAAAAATTTCTTTAAAGGTTCAGTTGCAACATTAATTCGAGATTGTCCGTATGCCGGACTTTATGTTTTAACGTATGAAAGTTTTAAAAATGAGCTATTCCCCATATTAATTCCTGTGGATTCTTTAGGTGATACTCGAGCTGGAATTATTAATTCGGCAGCAGCAATGTTGGCAGCTACAGCATGTACTACTATAACTGCTCCATTTGATGCTATAAAGACACGATTACAACTATCTAATGAATCTTCAATAGTTAGAGCAAGTAAAATATTACTTAATGAACCTGGAGGAGTTGCTAATTTCTTCCGAGGATTATCTTTAAGATTAGGTAGAAAAGCGATCAGTGCAGGAATAAGTTGGTGTATTTATGAAGAATTAATTAAAAGTGATTTTTCACAAAAGTTGTTTGTTAAGAAGGAAAGATTATCGTAGAGCTTTGTACATAGTAATATATATTGGAGGGTATTGGAACAACCTCGGATAATTGTAGTTTTTTTTTTTCTCTGGTAGTAATTTGTCGCCCCCACTTTTCCACACTGGACATGTTTAAAAAAAAAAAGAAAAGTCTGGAGAGATTAATTGTTCTTATACAACCTCACACCAATCCTATTCATCGGTATGAACGAAGAATTAATCAACAGTGCTGTGGCTTTCTTGAAAGATCCACAAGTTGCAAATTCTCCTTTGACTAAAAAGGTTGAATTTTTAGAAACAAAAGGGTTAAATCAGGAAGAAATTGAAGAAGCTTTGAAAAGAGTAACTGAAGGAACATCAACTGCAACTACATCAAGCTCCACTTCAGTTCAACAACCAGTTCGTCCTCCACCTATAGATTATTATTCTGCTTCTCCTGAATTACCTGAACGATCCTGGAAAGATTATTTTATTATGGCTACTGCTACAGCTGGGGTTACTTATGGGTTATATCAAGTTGTTAGTCGTTATTTAATCCCTAGTATTCTTCCACCAACTCAATCAGATATTGAAAAGGACAAGGAAAGAATAGAAGAAGAATTTTTAAAAGTTGATAAAATCTTAGAACAATTAAGTGCTGATCAAGAAACTATGAAAGTAAATAATGAAAATAAATTAAAAGATATTGATACTGTGATTGAAAATGTTAATGATTTCTTGAGTAAATATAATAAGGATAAATTAAAATTTGATGATGATTTAAGATTAATGAAGTTGGAAATTGATAATTTAAGTAATAGCATTGAAAAAAATATGAGTTTAACTAAAGAAAATATTAATGAAGAATTGTCAGAAATTACTCAAGAATTAAATTCATTAAAAAATTTGATCAAGGCAAGATCTGCTAATGGTCAAACTAGTAATGGGGTTGAAAGAAAAATAGCTCCTGTATCTTCAATTCCTTCAGCATCAGAAATATTAAAGAGAGCCAAAGCAAAGACAGAAGAAGCAAAAACAGCATCTACACCAGTTACACCACAGGCCCCAGCTTCAACAACTACTCCAGAACCAGTTTTTGAACCAGTTTCTGAACCAGTTGCTGAACCAGAAGTTAAGGCTACTAATGAACGAGTTGGAAGTGTTACTATGGATGGTGTTACTGCAGGAGGAATTCCTACCTGGTTAATGAAAGATAAGGAAAGAGAAGAACAAGAAGAAAATCAAGCTGAATTAAACAATCAACCTCCAGTTGAACCAAAACCTTCATCCTCAAGTGAATCAGGAATACCACCTTGGCAAACAAATGCAACTTCCTTATCTACGCTCAAAACTGAAGAAGAAATTCAAGAACAAATAGCCAATATTGGTGTACCTTCATGGCAATTAAATGCAGGCAAGGCTAAAGACAATCAAGCAAGTACTGGTATTCCAGCATGGCAAAGATCAGCATAATTCTTCTTAGTTTTTAATATTATAATGTACAATTTATCGTGTAGTTTTTTGTAATGTGCAGGAACAAGTTTTTTTTTTTAAGCGACAGAATTTGAATGACACAAGTTTTACTGGGTGGATTTTCTTTTCTTCTTCTTTTCTTTTTTAAACCGCGAGAGGAAATTAAACAAAAAAAAAAATTAAAAAAAAAAAAAAAATACAAAAGAAAAAAAAATTAGTTCTCGCATGTCCGTTCTTCCAAGAACAGTTTTTTTTTTTCTCTTTATCACCAACGAGATATATCTACTACACAACATTAAAGTTGTAACCACTTAATAGACGTTTATAAAGGTTATTGCATATTGTAGACAGTTCAAAGTTTTTCTTTTATACTGAGTATCTGTCCTTTCCATCCAATCAACCAGAGTTTTTTTTTTTTTTGTATTTTATTTGCATAAGCATTTGCAGACACACTAATTCATTACCAGCAACTTATTCCGGGTCTTAGATTCCACCCCTTACATTCGTTTTTTAAAAGTTTCATTTTTTATATAACAGCTTAACACTTTTATTTGGTTTAATCATTGTTTTGGTTTTTTTACGGTTTTTTTGTTAGGGATTTTGACAAGGTTGAAGTAAGTCAATTTTCCCCATTTAGTTTCATTTTTTAAGTACAAGTTAATTTCGGTTTATTTAGGGTCTCCAACATAAAAGTCACCAAAAGAAAGCACTAGTCTTGGTTGATGTTTATTTCATTTTAGTTGTATTCTTTTTCTTTTTGTTGTTTTGTTTTGGTTATATTTTAAAGTTTTATGTGTTTTGTTTCATAATGTCAACATCAACTAGCTACAAGAGAAAACTCGAACTAATTCCGTTTAATAGTCAGATTGAATGTATTGATAAAGTTCTTGTTAATAATTCAAAATATCAAGGTTCAAATCAATTTTCAAATTATAGTTCTTCTTCAAGGTATGTCCATGGTCATAATCATGGACATAACCACCATAATCAACAACAGAATAAATATGCTTTGACTGCAGTTGCAGTAGCTGCAGCTGTTCAACATCAACAACAACAACATTATTTACTTCAGCAACAACAACAGCAACAGCAACAGCAACAACAACAGCAACAACAACAGGTTAGACAGGGTCAACCTCAACAAAAACCAGTTTACTTTTCTGGTGCAGGTGGATATCATCAACAACAACAACAACAACAATATAATCCTCCTCAATATCAAAAACAACAACTGCAAACTACTTCCCCACAAGTTTATTCCTTACCACCACAACAATATCAACCTCCACAAATATTTGCTGATGTTAATCCTGAAAATAATTCATTTCCACAAAATCAATCTAATACTTCAGGTCAAGGATTTGATTTGAAATCGAATTTTCTTATTTATAACAATAGTTCAAATTCAATTTCTTCTCCAACTAGTCAACAACAACAGAAATCTTCGATTTCTTCTGCATCATCAGGAACAACTACCACAGCTACTGCTGGTACAACTTCCCTTCCTGGTCAAGCACTTCTTCCCAAATTATTTGATACTCATATTGGTCCATCAAATTCAGCAAATAATTCCCCCATTTTATTACCACCAAATGCAAATAGTTATAAAAATTCATCTTCTTCACCTCCAGATTTATTTTTATCAACAACAGGAAATTCTCCACCATTAGTTACCAATACACCTACTCCAACAACTAATTTCTTTAGTTCTCCTTCATTTGGAGGAACTACAAGTTCAAGTCAATGGAATACCACTAGTACTCCATCAACCAGTTCAATCTGGGGTCAAAGTACCAGTTCATTCAAGTCAAATATTACCTTGACTAATCCTACAACTACTACTACTACTACAAGTACGGGAAGTGGGAACAATAATATATTGTCAAGTTTTGGAGGTGCAAATTTGTGGTAAGAGACTTTTTGTCATAGTTTGAAATTTTACATGTTTATTTTTGTATTTGTTTTGTTTTTGTTTTGTTTTGTTTTGTTTTTTTTTTGTTTTATATTGTTTTGGTCCCCATATGGTCATTTTAGTTTTTTACACCTTTAGGTTATGTTGATACATTTAATTTTTTTGATATTTATTGTTTTTGCTTTAAGGAGGAGAGAAAGAGAGAAAGAGAGAGAGAGAGACTTTTGTTTTTTTATGTTTGGCTAAAAGGTTTTTATTTTTTTAGGAAATATAGTAGTCTGTGTTTTTAAAATGTATATTTAAATTATGTTTTGTTAAGTATTGTATGGAGAGTACATTTTGTTGTTGAGTGTGTGAATATTTGTAGAATTGAATTATTGAATTATAAAGTGTTCAAATTATGACATCCAAAATAATGTACAAGTATCAATTGATATTGGATATTTTCTAATCATTGATAATCAGGTAACACTTCTTGACTCTCTTGGCTCTCTTGGCTCTCTTGTGTACACCTTACAACCCAGTAATTCAAATAATTCAAACCCAAAATCGATATGTTTGAACATCAACAAAATGACCGTGGGCAACAATAAATAAATTTAACTACAAATGCTTCAACATGAAAACCTTTAAATATCAAGGGAATCCAAAACTATTGGGTATTAAAGGGAGACAAAAGTATACCAATATTTGTAAATATATTGGTAGATACCTCCCAACCTCTCAATTCATTTGTTTTGGTACAATTTTATATGTTGATGAAATTGGCAAATTACTTTACCTTGAATTATTGTGAACATTCTGAGGCTATTATTACAATAAACAAATACAAAATTATATTAGAAATACTCTGACAAGCAATTGTTAAAACATACCTTAGTAATCTTGTTGTAAAACAACAAAAGAAAAGGAATAAATTAGGGAAAAAAAAAGAATACATATTGAATTCAGACTATTTATAGTTTTGCAACCAAGGTTCTACTTTATGGAATAACTTTATCTTGGTCTGTTATCCGGCAATAAATGGGATCAGTATTGCTTTAATTCATGCATGTTTTATTCAAAGATCAACAGTTCGTTGTAACTTTCCAAGTTAAATATATGTAATCTTTAACAAGTTAATCCCCCCCCCCCTACAGTTATTCCCCCTACAGTTAACCCTCCTACAGTTCAGTTTGTGTGGACTAACAATTTTTTTCCTGTGTGAATCTAGTAGTTAGTAGTTAAAAAAACAAAAAAAAACAGTTGAAATATTTACATTCTTTTAATCATTAACTAGACAATGTCAGAGACAATATCACTACATAAACTAGTAAATAAAGCCACTAATCAAAGATTACCTTCTAAATCATTCATTTCCTTAGTTACTCAACTACATATAAAACAACCTATTCAAGATAATCAATATGTTCATGATTTACTTGAATTAGACAATATTGACACCTTAAAACAACAACGAGTCAATGAATATAAAATTCAATTAATCATTGAACTATCATTTAGTTCTTATGAACAATGTCATCAATTTTGGAAGAATTTAGGAAAATTAGACAATAATATTCAAGTTAAATATTTAATTAAAATGAATAAAATGTTATTACAAAACACAAAATATGATCGAGATATTGTTCGTCAAGTTATTAATACAGAATTTATTGAATATTCCTTAGATTATTTGAATAAATTACATGACAAAACATTTTCCAGTAGTCAAAGATTAGTTGTAAATCATATTATATTTATTGTTGCATCAATTATTGATAATAAATTAGCGGGAGAACAAGATTGTATTGTTTCTATACAAAATTTCCTTATAAAGTTAATTACAATTTTAAAAAATTTAAAACTTTTGAAATTATTATCATTTTTATTATTAAAATCAAAATCAATATTAACAGGTGATCAAATTGAACATTTAACTCATAGTAAGATTATAAAACATGAATTACATCAGAAAGTTAGTACAACTGAAACTAATGATATAAACTATACTTCAATTGCTTCATTAAGTATAACCACACTTTCTTCAGACAAACAAATAGATTTCTTTAAAACAAAGAGACAATTTTGGTTAATTAGAAATATGGAAATTTTTGATTTTGAAAATATTGCCACGAATTTTCCTAATTTTATGCCAAATGAATCTTCAAGTTATCTGTTAACTTTTGAATTTATTCAAATGTTTGTTAATTGTATTAATTTACTTAAATCTGATGATTTTCGAAGATTTAACTTACAAAATTTCTTAATTACTCGAGTTCCTTTAATATTAACTAATTTTAAAACCTCAGAAGAAGATTTAAAAAATGTGATAAACAATGTATTTACTAATCATGAACAATTGAAGTCAGAATTTATGAAAAGTTTAACTATACATAAATTATTACCTGAACCGATAACTTTACCAGAATTAAATTTACGACAAAGATTTAATGAAAAATTATTGAATATAAATTCAGAATTTACATCATTAGAAGAATCAGGTTTAATAGAATTTATGTCTTCCTTACCTCAAGATTTAAAATATCTGTCAAAACATCAATTGGAATTTAGTTCAATTATAATTGAAATTATAAATGATTTAATATTAAGTAAAGATTTTGAAAAATTGAATCGATTATTACTTTGTATAATGAATAATCTTGATTTATTGAATATTGTCATGTTTTGTTGTGAACAAAATTATTCTATGTTGTTTCAATTGATTGATTTTATCGATTCAATTAAATTTAATATTGATGATGATGATGAAAATTTTCAAGATACATTTACATATTTTGGAGTTACTTTGTTGTCAATTATTTTAATTATAACTCATTTTAACCTTGATTATAGTTTTATTGTCAAGAATTCATTTATTTTAGAGTATTTGGATAATTTCTTTTATGGATTATGTGAAAATTTAACTAATCAAATAGAAGATGAAGAAAGTGACCAAGTTATAAACTATAATAATTTACTTATAGAGTGGATTAATGCTTTATTTGACGATAATAATGATGGATTATCAGATGAATTAATCAAATCAATTAATATAAACCAAATTTATAAATTGATTCCTATTGTATATCAACAAGCAATTATAGCTACAAGTTCAGGAAAATTAAATTATACCAGTTTAACTAATGGATTGGATTATTTGTCACAAATGTTTTTAATTCCTTCTACTGTAAGTTTAATTAGTTGGTTATTAAAGGAAATTAATTTGTTAACAAAATTGGATTCTGAAAATGTTTATTTGAAAGTTCTTTGTGAAATAATACAAACGAATATGAACTCACAAGATGTTCCTGTTTTAATCTTTAAAATTATTAGAAATATTCATGGGAAAGAAATATATAGAACTTTAACAAAGTTTAAAGAGTGGGAAAGTATTCCCATTGCTAAGGATGTGTTGTCGATAATTGGTAGTTATGAGTCAGATCCCGTAATTTCCAAAGATTTAAATGTTTGTGACACTATAAAATTACAATTACTTAACAAAAATACAACTACCTTACCAATTGATTTTATAATTGAATATATTTCCAAAAATAAAAGTCAAATTATTTGGTATTTAATTTATGAAGTTTACAATTTTCAAAAATCAAATGATGAAGAGTTGAAATATTTTATTAATATAATGGTATATTTGATTATTTTGTATTCTCCTCAAGCCAAACAGTATTCTCAAACAATACCCGTTATAGAGAATGGTAATTTTTCAATTACTGACAAGTTTACATTAACTCTTGATCATCATTATAGTTCACTCTTTGAAACCAATCCTCAAGTGAAATTAGATGAAGATGAAGATATGTTAAATGATGAATTATTTAACGATTTAACTATAACAACTAGTCTGACTAGTCAAAAATTATTAAAATTAAACCTGAAACTTGAATTTAATCAAAGTCTACTTGGAGAGTTTATCCGGATCAAATCCGGTAATCATAGTTTATTTGAGAAATCAATTAAAATATTAAATGATAAGATTTTAGATGAATTGAAAAAGATATAGACTGTGGCTTTTGTATTCTTTTATATATATATATATATATATTTCCGCTAACTCCCCGATAACTTCCCGATAACTTGCCGATAACTTCCCGCTAAGATAAGATCTAAGGTTTTTAGATTATAATCAAAGAAAATATACGTCAAATGAGATCGTGTCAACATATCATAACCGCCTCCACCGAAATTACCTATCGCAGGGGGGCGGGAGGGACGATAATCGAATAAAGATAACATAACTTATATAAAAATCTATTGTAATTTAAGAGGCTTGGTTGTAATCCATATCTCAGACTTACCCAATGTGGAAGGCGATTGCGTTGTAATTACAGGTTTTCAACATAACCTGTAAAAACCAGGAGTTTATTTTTTTTTTTATCTTATCACAAAAAATGGTTAATTTTTCAATTTCGCAACAATGTCTGTGATATTCTCTGGGGTAGAAACATATATAAATCGAACCATAATTGTCAAAGAGAAGAAGAAAAGTTATATACCCTATTGCCCAGCTATGAACAACATCAGATCAATAACTTCAGGTCATCTTCATCAAATAAAATCGAAAACTGAAGATCATTTTCAAAATATAACTTCAGTTCGATCACAAATTCGAGAAATCCATCCTGATCAAGCAGCAGATGATGTTGAATTATTAGCCCAAATTGGGTATAAGCAAGAACTTAGACGTCATTATAGTACGTTACAAGTGTTTGGTATTGCCTTTTCTATTATGGGGTTGTTACCTAGTATTTCTTCTACTATTGCTATTGGGTTAGAAGCTGGTCCTGCTGGGTTAGTTTGGGGTTGGTTCTTGTCCAGTATTTTTATATTTGCTATTGGTGTATCTATGTCATTTTTGGGTAGTGCTATTCCAACTAGTGGTGGGCTATATTATTACACAAATTACTATGCACCGGATTGTATTAGAGTCCCCTTGAGTTTCTTGATTGGATGTTCTAATTCTGTTGGGTTAATTGGTGGATTATGTAGTATTAGTTATGGTTTTGCTGTTGAAGTTTTGTCTGCTGTTTTCATTCAATATGATGGTGATTTTGAAATTACTGATGGGAAATGTTATGGGATTTTCGCTGCTTGTATTATTTCTAATGTGATAATTTCTTGTTTAACTACAAAATATGCTGCTCATTGGCAAACTGTTTCCATTGTTATCAATTCATTCTTGGTTATTTTGTTCTTGATTGCTGTTCCTGTTGGAAAACGTCACGATTTTAACTCTGCTGAATTTATTTTCACTAATTTTGAAAATGCTAGAACTTGGGATACTCCTTGGTCATTTGCATTAAGTTGGATGCCAGCTATTTGGACAATTGGTGCATTTGATTCAGCTATTCATTGTAGTGAAGAAGCCAAAAATGCTCAAAAGTCTATTCCTTGGGGGATTCTTGGTTCAATTAGTGTATGTTGGATTTTCGGATGGTTTATTGTTATTGTTTGTGCTGCTTGTATTCAAGATGGTGATACTGCCAGAGTACTCACTTCTGATACTGGTAACCCAATGGCGCAAATTATTTATGATTCATTAGGCAAACAATGGGCAGTAGCATTTATGGCATTGATTGCTGTAGGTCAATATATGATGTCGGTGTCTATCCTTATTGCTGCTTCAAGACAAATTTGGTCATTTGCTCGTGATGATGGATTACCAATTGTTTATAATTTCGTGAAATATGTTAACCCAAAGATTCAAGTTCCCGTGAGAGCTACCATTTTCGGAGGAATTATGGCGTTGTTATTAGGATTACTTGTATTAATTGGTGCTTCTGGAGCAAATGCCTTGTTCTCATTAGCTGTTGCTTCAAATTATTTATCTTGGGGAATGCCAGTTTTACTTGTTTTACTTCCATTAGGTAAATCAAGATTTGTCTCAGGACCTTTCCATTTTGGTAAAGTTTTAAGTACTTTGATTAATTTTACTACTGTTTGTTGGATTGCTTATGTTATTGTATTATGTATGTTCCCAGATTCCAAGACTGTCAATAAGGAATCTATGAATTATACTGTGGTTATTAATGGAGGTGTATGGGTATTATCATTGGTTTACTTTTATGTATGGGGTTATAGAAGTTATACTGGTCCAAGATCTAATCTTGATGAACAATATATTGAAGGGTCTAGTGTTGATGGATTAGATGAAGTTTTAGCTGAGAAGGCATAGTTTATAAATCTGGGATTTATAGTAATATAATATGTAAAGTTTTAATCCTCGGCCGTAGATTTTTTGCAACTTCCGTGTAAACACCGAGGGAATGAGTTTATCACCGAGAAGAGACAATTACTAAAAGAATGTTAACACCGATCTTTCCCAATAAAAATACAAGGAAAAAAAAAAGAAAACTTAGACTACCCCAGACCCTGAATAGCCGTTTTCCTCCCATCATTTTAAAGTTTTACAGCTTAAGTAATCATGACTGACATTCAAGAACCACCAAAGAAACGACGTAATAGATCTACATTAGTTTGTAATGTGTGTAAACAACGGAAAGTTAAATGTGATCGGAAATCACCTTGTACAAGATGTATTATTTACAAAACACAAGATATTTGTTCATATACTGAAGAATTACCTCCACTAAAGCAGTTACCCCAGCAACAACAACAACAACAACAACCTCCTGTTGACAATAACACTACTTTACAACCGGCTCAACAAGCACCACCACTACTTCCTTCTGTTGTTCCTATTGTCCCTCCTGTTTTACCTCCTGTTGCTTCAATAGCTCAACCTAACTTCAATGAATCTTGTCCCATTTCATATGCTGCCTCACTTCAAACAAATCAATCAGATACTTCTGCAGTGACACATGATACCCCGATTACACATAAATCAACACCATCTACTATCCCTTCAAGTATATCTTCTGTACCAGTTACAACTCCCGATTCTATCCATCATAATTTCCTCACCAAAACATCTCAACCTTCAGTGTATATAATCACCAGTGAAATCACGCATATACTAGGACGATTCACTAATGTCGAATCAGTAGTTGGTATAAACCCAATTAATTCCCCTGATGAAGAATTCAATTTTTTCAATTATCTGTCATTTTCTGAACGTTGGGATAAACAACAATTAAATCATGGACCATTTACCTGGCATGCATTCTTAGAGAAAGATGTTGCATTAGCTGACTTGTGGACTTATTTATCTAAAAAATCAAATGAATTACGTAGGATAAGTAAAGGTAGTTCAAATTTTCCTGATACTCAATCAGACGAAGTTCAAGGAGATATATGTCATGATGAATTAGGGGATATCTTAGCGAAAATCCCCTTTCAAGTCTTACAGAGACTCAATTTAAGTAGTTTTAAATTTGATACTCTGAAACGAAGAATTAACCAAACGGCTATACCTTTAGGAATGAATTTTACTACCAATCAAGAATATTTTAATGATAATTCAATTGAATTAACAGAAAAGATTTTGAAAGTTTTACCTAGTCGAGAAATTATTTGGATTCATATTAATCGATTTTTTAAATTTTTATACCCCTTTATTCCCATTATTGATGAAACAAGTTTTAAGAAAGATATTGAACGAGTTATTGGGGGTGAGGGGGGTGAATACATCACCAAGATTAATATTGCAGATAATTTAGATTATGCCAATATTGGAATGTTGTTGATTGTATTACGTATGAGTTTTCTTTCATTAATTTCCAATAACGAAGAATTTAATAATATGGTTTTGAAAAGTGGTACATGTCCCAAGGCATATCAACAACATTTCACTCCAGGAGAATTACATAATTTACAATTACTTTTAAAGAATAGTATAGGTACAGAATTTATTGAATTGGCAAGAAATTGTATTACTAAGTTTCAATTATTTCAAAAGACAAATTTGATTATATTGCAATTTACATTACTTCTAAGATTATATTTTTATTTTTCTCCGGAAGATTCAGAAGGTCCTGATAGAAATCAATTTCAAATATATAATGGAACATTGATTCAAATGGGGTATACTATTGGATTAAATCGAGATCCTGGTGTTTTAGGTAAATTTGATTTGAAAACAAGTAACATTCGAAGAAAAGTTTGGCATTTCCTAGTATATTTGGATCTTTTCCAAGCTGCACAATATGGAAGTCCCATAAATACTAATCCTCAATATTCTGATACGAAATATCCCTTTTTTGAAGAAGGGAATAGTAATATTGCCTTTGGACATTTTGACAAATACTTGTTAAATACATATGGAACACTTCAAGATTTATCAATAAATTTAAGAAATGTCCTAATCTTGATACTAGATGTTAATTCCAAACTTAAAATGAGTGAATTAACTGAGAAATTAAGTGCTTTAGAATTGTATGTGGCCAAGAATTTAGGCCCCAATTTAAAAGTATTTGCTGATTCTATAAATCAAATTGATGATAGTGAATCAGATTTATTGCCAAGAGTCTTTTATATTCCCTATTTCCTACAAACAAAGACTTTCTTATCAGCAATTTATTTCCATATGTTTCTTCATTTTGAAAAAGAAAATTCCCTTGATTTGGCGTACTTTTATTTAAAGAAGATTCTCTGTACTTTATTAGAAGATTTCTTACCCCAATGCTTTAGAATATTGGATCATCAACATTATTTCTTTTGTCATTCAACTAATTTCTTTATTAATCCAAATATTGAATGTTGTTTACATAATACAAATGGATTTTTATTTGCTATTATAATTCGATTACAATATACTATTAGAATAATGAAACAAAATGAAGACAACAAGAAATATATCAATCTGTGTGAAACTTTAATTTATTGGCTTACAAAATGTGCCAAGATATCAACCATTGGTATTTCCAAATTAGGTAAACGATATTTATATGCTTGGAGAATAAGTAAATCTCATACATTTATTCTCAAAAGTTTATCATCAGAAGATTATTTTAGTAAATTGAATGATCCAATTGAATGTCAAAAATTTGCCAATGACAATCCTCGATTGACAAACTTTAATTTAAAACTTTGGCAACTTGATGAACTAAGTGATGTTTTACAAAAAACTGTAATGAGTTTAAATAAATCACAATTGATCAATGAATGGATTGAATTATTTGGACCAATTCCTGAACCAAAACCTAAAGAATTTAGTCCAGAAATGAAACAATCTCCTACACCAAATATCGACCCCAATGTTATTGATCCATTTATTGGAAATTTAGATAATTTATTTAATCAAGTTACATCAAGAGTTGATCCTGCAGTGTTTGAAAATGATGTATTAAAATCTACAAATTCAGTAATTACAAGTACTATGGAGAATTATTTAGCCTTGGATAACCCTTATTTTGATATATTCAATGATTTATCCTTGGATCAATTAATCAAGAGTTTTGATCAATAAGGTAGTTTGTTATTTAGTAATGTATTTTGTATTTCTTCTTTTCAAATGTTTAAAATCTTTCGAGTTTTTAACTTGTACGTCATATTCAAAATAACTAGTAGCGTAATCTTCATTGTATTGATCGTACTGGGTGTGTTTCATTGTGTATTTGGATGAGGAATGACCTAGTGAAACCATTTGTGAATTTTGTAGTGTAGTGTATGTTGGTGGTTGCGAAGTTTGTCCTGGTTGCGAAGTTTGTCCTGGTTGAGTATATTGTATTGCTTGTGAAGTTTGGCCTGGTGGGAAGGGTTTACTTGGTTGTATGTATTGTATTGGTTGTATATAACAGCATACTTTTACCTTGATTTCGAGATCTGAAGTTTCATGTTTCTTTTTACGTTTGAATAAGGGCATTTACGTTATGGGTTTCTATTTGAAATCTTACAAGTAAATAGATACCTACTAAAGGTAATATTTATATTCGTTTCGGAGTAGCTTGAATAACTTGTTAATTGTAGTACAAGAGATTCCTTTCAAGGAACATTCTCTTGTTTCTGCATAATAGTTTCTTTTACAGGAGATACTTTCCAAATGTTTCAGCATATCTAACTAAACTCTGATACTGTAAATGTATACATTCTATAGCTCTTTTTATACCTTCCTCGTATAGCATACACTAACTCACTCGTAACTTATATTAAAGTCATACATAAATCTATGTCTATTTCTGATATATTATTTCATAATTTGGTAAATTAATTAAACTTGTTTCATCTTTGCTCCATTTTTTCCATAAGTCAATAACTTCGTCTCTAAATTGTTTATCCTTGACATTATCATCAGGATAAAACTTTTCTCCTCCAGTTTCAAGTCGAGCAATTGTTGCTTGGGCCCATTTATCCTTGGATTCTATAGAATCAGTACAAATCCAATTAGCTACACTAGTTTTAATCTTTTCTGATTCATAACCTGCTTGTAATGCCTTGGCACGTAATTTTCTTCCTGCTTTAACATCAGTAGATACAGCATTCTTGGCTTTGATTACATAATGTTCCGCCAATAAACTATATTCTTCCGGATATGCCATAAATGACGATAAATCAGCATCTCGAATACAGACAAAACCTTGAGGTTTAACTACACGTTTTAATTCTTTAAGTGCTGTAATGGGATCTTGTAAATGAATGATCACTTGTTGAACATGAACTAAATCAAACGTATTGTCTTCAAAGGGTAATTGATAAATTGATCCCTTAACAAAACTAACATTTGTTAATTGTTTATCATATTTCTCCTTATTGGCATTGGCAGTATCAATTAATTCTTGAGTAGGTTCAACACCGATTATAGAACCTTGTGGAAGGTAATTTGCGGCAAAGTCAATAGTGATTGATCCTGGTCCACAACCAGCATCAAGAACTTTAAAATTTGGTTTTAAAACATCAAGGACAAATGCTGAGGAATTGGCAACCGTACGCCATGCATGAGTGTCAGAAATTGATTTCTTAAAACCTTGTTTGTAATAGACTTGATCGGACATTGAGTTAAATTGTCTGTGTTGAGTAAAGTGAAAATCTGGTGATTGAATTTTACAAGTTGTTTTTTTTTCTTTTCAGGTTACGTATGAGGGAAACTTAGCCAGTTTATATAGAAGTCAAAGATAAATGTTGTTATTCTATTTTTAGAAGTGACGTTATGGTTGCTGTGTGCGAAACGGAGCGGGACGGAATACCTTGACATTTTTAACATAACCTACACAATGGGGTAATTTACTATTGTGTCATCTTGGCCTCGGAATGGAGCAAGACAATTCCGTGAGATAATGTATGTGTATTTATGACTAATTCTATTCTATACAACTATCTTAAGCTAAGGCATTCATTACCCCCGCACTAAATGTCAATCCCCAAGTTCTACTTTGTCCATTGTCTAAATAATTATCACTCCAACTACTGGAAGAAAAGAAACTGTAGGCACTTTTCGCATCATATAATGCTTGATTTAATCGTAATATCCCTGTCCATCCACTGTTTACTTTTGAAATAAATGTGGAAATTTGGGAAGTCCATTCTTCTTTTACAAATCCTGATCCTCTAATTAATGAAGATACTGGGGTTATAGGTAACATATGAATACCATGTACATATTCTGGATTAGTATCAGGACTACCAAAATATGTCGTATAATCAATTTTATTCTCAAATAAAATCCCACTGACTTTATTACCAATGAATTGACTTGGTTCCACGGTATTTGAACTTGAGTATAAGAAATACATATTCATTGATCGTTTCATTACTGCCAACATTAAATCTCCATAAGATTCCATACGTTTATTCCCTGTAACTTTCCCCCATAATTTAATAGCATAGGAAAAATTATAATCTTCACTGGAACTTTCTTCATTACGTCCATCACCACCTTCAAATAATCCTGCAGCCCAAGAATGTCCTTGAAACCAATCAAACATTCTAAATACCGGGAAATAAGGATCCCCAGGAGAGGGGTTAGCAACATCTCTCACTAATGCATTCACCCAAGGTTGTTGATCCTTGGCCCAAGTTCCCCCCAGTTTCTTATCAACATATCCAATTATTGCTGCGGCGTGGATGAAATATCCATAATGGAAATGATGGTCATTATAATAACTAGACCCGTAGTCTGCATTTGGATCGTTACTCACTTTATAAGCTGTAGATGTAATCCCACCAAATTTTGTATCATACATTAACGGATAAAATTGTTTATTATTTCTGAATGTAGCGAAGGTTGTTTTCAAGGTGGCTAACAATGATTTGGTTAATTTTGCATCACCAATTATATCACTTACAACATATAAGATATAAGCATATTTGTCTAATACTTTTCCTGAGAAATAATTTGAATTTTGGGAATTAACTAATTTGTTAATGTCCACGGATAATTCTTGATTAGCAACTTGAGAAATTAATTTAAGTTGGGCTGAAGTCCATGAAGGTGCTTTGGTACCCATTTCTTGAACCCAGGGAAGAAATTGAATATTGGTATTGAGAGTTTCCACCATAGTAAGAGTATCTGTTCTAAACCCTTTCATTTCCCCCTTGTTTGTTGAAGTTAATGAAATTCCGGTATTATATTGTTTCGTATTTGCATCAACCGAAGCAACAATATGAGGCAAGGCAAAAACGATAGGCATATTGGAAATAGAAGACCCTTTCTTAGAATATGCTAATAAATACTCAGCTGAAGTACCTCCATATCCATGGGCTTTAACTTTACATTCAGTAACATACATCCCAGCAGCTTCATCATAGTATGTGTTATGAGCGGCAGTGGCAGCAACAGCATATTGAATAATTAACCCACTAATTGCCTTGGAGCCAGTTATTGTATTGGTGTTGGTTACTTTAAGAGAGAAATCACTTGTTTTCTTACCTGAAGGTAATTTAACATAGATTAAATATTGTACACCATTGAATAATGTTGCTCGATATCTCAAAAGATTAGCTTTGGTTAATGTAGTTGATTGTTCAGCTGCCAAAGTTTTAAACCCAACATTTGAATTAATTCTAGGAACTAAATTTCCATTGTAAACTGAAGTGATAAATCCCATACCTTGAACAACAGGAATATACACATAATTGGTTGTGGCCTTGCCATCGGTGGATAATTTCACATCTACTGAATTTACCTTCATAGCAGATACACTTATCTTGGTATTTGAAGCAGAAGTGAATGCTGTAGCAGAAACAATCATTTCTTCAATTTTAATAGGATTAAAATAATACGAAGGGATATTCTTATTATTTGTATTAGTTGTACCAAATACTCGTTGATCAGATAAGGTTCGTTGAACACCAAATCCATAATATCCTGATTTAAGATAATTAAGACCATAAGGGTATGACCAAATCATAGAAGTTTGATCTCCAAGTAATAAATTAGCATAGAATTTGTTTGTTTGATATTTCGTGTCTCCATTAGAAACTCCTGAGGGTATACTCAAAGGTAATGGTGTTTTCTTAAATACTGAAGTGACATCATTGGTGGAAATTGGCAAGAATAAATCTCCTGTAAATCCATTAGCATTGGAAATTGCTACTTTAACTAAAGAAGGTGTGGTAGCACGTTTAGCTAATTTTGGTCCATCTGCCGAGGCGGAGCTAGAAACAGTAGAAACACTTGAAGCTACACTTGTTGAACTACTTACATCAGTAGCTAAGGGTAAATCAACTAATGCTGAACTTGTAGATATCGAAAAGAATACTTGAGAAGTACTTTCAAAACTTTGGGTCACAATAACTGCCTGACTTAAAGTAGCTGCTTGAATAGGATTAGTCAACGAGATAGATTCACTAATACCTTCAGTAGCCAAAGGATTTTTCTTAGAAGAAATTGGGAAAAACACAATCTCCCCATATTGAGTACTTGTTGGTGATGTTTTGGCTTGATATATTGTCGATGTTGATGTTGCAGTAGAGTCAACTCTTCGAGCAAGTGTTACTGGTTTAGCAAGGGATGTACCTAGTAAGGCTAATGATAATAAGCTACACCAAAACATCGTTGTTTGAATAACATAGAAATAAAAAAAAGACAAAGACTTGGGATTTTCTTTACATATAAATAAATGAAGGCTGGATGTGGACAAAAACAATATGAAATCTAATTTAAACAAGATGAAGAAGAAAAAATAAATCGCGAAATTAAAGATTTCGATTGCAAAAATAAAATCTCGTAAATGTGATTTTCTATCATGCGAGGAAAAAAGTTTAATTTGGACGTGTGACTTAAACTCAATTTCACTAGCCACAAGTTGATTGTTGATATTAGATATCCAACGCAACAATTATAAATGCTAGATACGTATCTCAAAGCTAGAAAACATCTAGAAAAAGAAACTATCTATGAATGAGCAAAGAATTCCAGAACAATGATTGCCCGCCTTGAAAAAAAGGAATCTCGCGTGACACAATAATAATATAATGACACAAAGAAATTATTCCGACACTCTTGCGGGGATAGGTGGTACTTCGTATGTAGTACTAAAAATCTCTAATTCCTTATGCATGCAAGCTAATCTACAAATACTTTAACAAACTTCACTTTATTAATTAATTAAATTTATATAAACAAACAAATAGCTAAAGAAACCTGTTCTTTTAAGCACTATCAGCATCAGCAACCTTTTCTTCTTGGTATTGAACATCACCACCCTTGGATTTATCGGAATCTAAGTCTTCTAATCCAACCAATTCTAATAAACCAACTTCTTTAATAATACGGTTATGAATATCAGCTTCTCTCTTGGAAACACCAGAAGTATCACCAAATAATTCATCAATTTCATCCAAGGTTCTACCTTTGGTTTCTGGAACAAAGAACAAAACATAAGCAGCACCAAAGACACACATCAATCCTAAGAAGATATAAGCACCATATTTAGCCTTGGCAACGAAATCTGGAGTAGACATGGCAACAGCAAAGTTATTTAACCAATTAGAAGAAGCACCAATGGAGACACCCTTGGCTCTTAAACCTAATGGGAAAACTTCGGCAACAATAACCCAAGCACATGGACCCCAAGAGTAACCAAAGAAGATGGCAAACAACCAAATAAACACAACAGCAGCCCAACCAGCACCCATATGGTTAGTGAAATCACCACCAAGACCACCTAAGATACCAGCAACAACAAAATGACACATACCCATAAGTAAAGCACCAGAAACCAAGACTGGTTTTCTACCTAATTGATCAACCCATAACACAGCTGGAATAGTGGCAATAAACATGACAATACCAACAACACCAGAAGCTAACAAGGAAGTAGTCTTACCTGATAAACCTAAAGAAGCGAAAATAAATGGTGCATAATACAAAATAAAGTTAACCCCAGTCCATTGTTGGAAAGTCATAATTAAACAAGCAACAGCAACTCTCTTGAAAGTTGGGTAATGAGTAATCATAGATTTATATTGAAGGAAACCAATCTTAAATCTAGAAGAAGCAGAACCATCTTGTAAATCTGGGTAAGCAGTAGCTTCTAATTCATGTTCAAATAATTTTTGAGCTTTCATTTCAAGGAATTCCATTTGAATTAATTCATTGTTTCTGTCTAATCCACGTAATCTGGAAAGAACATCTAAACATTTTTCTTCATTACCTTCATTCATTAACCATCTTGGAGATTCTGGCATAAGGAAAATACAAGAACCTAAAATAATAGCTGGGACCATTTGAATACAAATTGGCACTAACCAAGCAGCTCTACTTTGACCTTCACCGGTACCACCAATGAAATTGGTACCATAAGTAATCCAATATGAAATCATAATACCAAAAGTAATAGCCAATTGTTGTAAAGCAACTAAAGAACCTCTAATTTCTGGAGGAGCAACTTCGGCGTTATATAATGGGACAATCATAGAAAGAATACCGACACCGACACCGACAATAAATCTACCACCAAGAATGAAATCATAGTTGGAACCATGAGTACAAGCTTGAATAATAACCCCAAGAATAAACCAAGCAACACCAAAGACAACAGACCATCTTCTACCAACTCTATCGGCAACATAACCATTCATCAAGACACCGACCCAAGCACCCAATTCTAAAATGGAGGTCAATAAACCTTGTAAAGTTGGATTATCTTGAATCTTACCAACACCAGCAGCTTCTGAGAAGGAAGTCATACCGGAAATTTGACCAAACATACCTTGATTATAACCATAGACTAAACCACCAAGGGATGCGAAAACAGCAATAAGGAAGGATTTTCTGTTGGCAACTAAACCAGCAATACCTGGCTTACCAGCGATTTCTAAACGCTTTTGAGCGATAATTTGTTGAATATCATTACTATCTGAACCTCCGTGCATTGTGAAAAGATTATGTGGAGTGAATTAGTATGATAAGATTAAAACCAAAAAAAACAATCAAGAGGAGAATTCCTACTCATATTTATAGTTTTAAAAATATCATTTGATTACATATACCAGTTTGCCCTTTTTTAGTTTATCCATATACACCAGCTCGGAATATATTTTTCTTTTTACTTTCTTTGTTTTCTAAAAAACAACTGGGTGAAATAATAATTTATTTTTTTGCATTCACCAGTTCAGAAAAAAAATGTCTGCATAAATTGCTGCACTACCCCACTGGAAATCTGGATTAACCTTCCCATCAACAACAAATTTCCTTTCGGAATTTCTTTTTTATTCCATATTTTTTAAGTATAAAGTTGTTTTTTTTGATTTTGTATCGATTTCTCTGGATGGTAGAAAATATTTATTATTTTCTGGGGAAAAATTTTGATGATTATTTTTAAAAAGGTTTTGGTAAGAGAAAAGCAAATTGTACTAAACGGGGCTAAAGAGGTTAAGCCAATTTATAGACAAAGCATTAATCTAGAATTGCGAAGTGTAAGTACACACCCACATTGACCTTTAGTCAAAGGGAATACACTCAAGGAAGGTAAAGACTGTGTTTCGTAATTGGAGTTACGTCAAAAAAGAAATCACTAGGTAGAGATGAAGTGTGAATTTTTATTTTCCGAAAAGCTGTTTACTTGGCAAATGGTGCAAGTTTTGTTTTTCAAAGCATCCCGAAAGCAGGTACATGCATGAGGTTTCGGTTTATATCCGGGTTTCCCTTTCCTACGGCACTTTTGGTTTTAGGATTATGTTAGCAGATTTTTGTTGTACAGTTGAAAAAGTGGCATATTTGTTAATTTCGGAATGTAGGCTTAGTTGGTTTGTTTAAGGACCGAGATATAAATCAGTGATGGTTAATTACTTGCAGTAGATGGTGTTAACCGTTTTCTAAGCAGACTACATGACTCACCACAATAACAGCATCGTCAACTCTGATGCGCCAACCACCTCGTCAACTTTCAAGCATTGGTTCCTCCAGGGAATCACACACAAAAGTGCTGTCTTGCGTGTGTCTACCATATTTTTTAGAGAATCACTTGCCGCACTGAAACTGACAAAGCAAGGCTAAGCAAGAAGCGCTAAGTTTTTGTTTTTTTAGGTCTTTTCTTTTCGGCTTTATTTATCCGGTAAGATGCCCGTTCTATACGTTTTCTTTCTTTTTTCGCGAAAATGAGCTAAAAAAGAAATCCCATAGTTCAAGAAGCAAGTATTCTTGTTAATAGTTCTTGTTGTTTAAACTTTGAAACAAACAAGATAAACACGAATGAAAAGAAATTATTTAGTCGACACATAGTTTTACAATGAACCTTGTTTTTAATACCCTGCATTCCGCGAAACACCCGTAATCTCTGGCCATTTTTTTGATGTGACAAAGATTTATCCGGAAAATAATTGTCGGACTGCATATACCGTAGGTGCAAAAAAAGAATGGAAAAAATATATTTGAAAAAAGTTTCTATAATGAGGGGTTTTGTGTTTGAAATAATGAAAAGAGGCTTACAAGAATTAGGCCAGAGTTTTTCCAAGCTGTAAGTAGGATGCTTTGGGATTCGTAGTGATGGTATTGGTAATTGTTTAGTAAGATTGTGATTACAAATAAGTAACATAAGAAGAATGATCAAACAGAGTTTGGAAAATAGTAACCAGGTTATTAAAAAACTATGAATACAACCACAAATTGGCAAGATAGAGTTTCACGATACGACAGGGTTTAGTATTTTTGAATAACCCTTGTTTCAATTGTCTTCCCCAACCTATCCCTTTGTTTTTATGAAAATGTGCATGACATAAAACCCCCGAACCTATTGTAATCACAGATACGAACTTTTTAATCCCTCCTAGACTTGTATTTTTTTCTTCCTTCTTCTTGTTTACATTTGCTTGTTTAAACAAGGAATGTCTAGAAATATGGCAAGTTCCAGCAAGTCTAGTCTGAATAAATCAGTTTACGAAATCATCTGCTATTTCACTCTTTGTATAACTTTTACCCCAGTTACATATTCATGTAGTCCCTGCATCACATACAATGGATTACCTTTACTCACCCTTCCACCTTCCCTAGAATTAATCCAGACACAGCAATAATTTTTATCATAAGAATGTTATTCCCATTGTTTGCATTCCCAAAAATAAAAATGTCTGACAAAAAAATAATACACAAGGATTAATTGATGATACCGCCTGCATCCCCACCCCCACAAAAGAATACAAAAACTCTGCATCATAAAAAATATTACCCCATTGTTTTTCTCCAGGATTATACAAAACAAAAAAAACTGCAAGATAATAATGTACTCAATTTATCCCGCACGGATATTTCATCTACCGCGTGTGTATCGAGATTTTTTTTCCCCCATTATACACACACAACGACAAAAAATATTTTTGTGTCTGAGGATGTTCTGTGTACGCAACAAAAAACTCTCAAAAGAAAAAAAAATTATGTCTTAGGGAAGCTCAATCCTAATGTGGGATATTTTATGGTGGGGTCAATAAAAAAAGAATCTACACCGTGTAATTATCAATTACAAGTTAATCATACATAGGATTTACCTTCTTGGAGTTTGCCAACGGATAATGTGTCTTGACTCAGATTGCCGAGTTTTTCCTTTTTGTGTATTTTTTTTAAAAAAAGAATTGAACTGGTGTAAAAACATTTAAATCGTCTCATCCTTGTTTGAATTCAGTTTCTATTAATAATCAATATATATTTGTCTGCAAAAATGTTGTAAAAAATTCAGGAGGAGGGGTAGAGGGATTATTTCTTATCTAATAGATAAGTTTGCTGTCTATACCGCAAAAATTAGATATGAGTATTTTACTGGAATCCCGGAATAATTATTTATCCTCAGATTTAACTAATTTCGGAAATATATCTCGGAATACAAACGTTTTCGTTCAGGGGAGGAGGGGTGGGGGAGACTAATCCACTCCCAAAAAAAAAATAATTCGCAATAAAAGATATACACACATTTACACACACAGTTTAAAAAAATATTTCTTGAATTAATCCTTAATTTGGAAAAATATTTTTCCCAAGATCAAGGGATTTACCGATGTTTGTGTGTGGGTGTTTTTAGGTTAAGCACTGATTTTTCATCAATGGGCGATTGTCCTGGTTGTTAGTTTCAAAAAAGAAAAAGTTTCAATTGGGGTGTTTTGTTCATTGTTGGAATGGGTGAGTTATTACCGAGAATAGCCTGGATTAAGTTACAAAGACTGTAATACGAACTTCTAGAATGGAGAGGGGAGGGTGGCATTGTATAACAAAACTGCTTAGTAATGATTGGTCAAAGACGATTGTTTGTTATACAATGTAAAGTAAAATTGTGGCAAATTAAATCCCCTCTATTGATCTACGAGGGAGCTATTGGAGATTATTTGTAGGAAAACTAAATCGAAATCATCTACAAAATAGTTCTTCAATAAACTCTTGTCATACTCAATATCACATTCTATTTTTTTCTATTCCAACGGTCATATAAATGATAGGGTTCATTGATTATTCAAACAAATGTTAATTCTAAACTTTGTATAATCACATGATAATTTTATAGGATACCCCTCTATAACACGCGTGGGGAAAATCAACGAGACCACGCAATCACCACCTCGACACCATTAACAAATCAACGCCCTGTGATAGTTCAAGAAATTGACAAGATCATGCCATTTTAGCCGAGAGATTTGGAAAACTTTACCAGTTAACCTTATTTTTATTCTTATTTCTGCTGTGTGTCAAATCCCATGTTAAATCATGTGTAGAAAAGTGATAGTTATATATTACATTGTTATTGATTAATGTGTTGTTGACCTGTTACTTGTATAGTCTCTTATACTGACACTATCATATTCTCAAGTAATACCTTCGCTTCAGTAGTATACTATGGTCTGATTTCGTCTAATTTGGTAGCATTCACGGTTTTTCTTTTTTTCAATTTTGTGCGATTTTCTTTTTTTTTCTTATGACCATCGAAACCTGGGTATGGTCACATAATTGGGGGAAATTGAGAATATTTGACTTTTCACATTATAGACCTAGTTATAACTCTCCCCGTTTTTGTTTGTATTCCATCCCCACCATATGTATACTTCTAAACAAGAGACTGGGGCTAATCATATTAATTCTGAACTTGACGACATCAACAATATTCTTGAAAGTATTACCCCGACACTGTCACAACACCCACAACAACAACATACAATTATGTCAGGAACAAATACAAATGCATCGAATACCCCTATGCTAAATTCAGAAGTATTACCAAATACTGTAAGTGATTTACTAGCTAAGGATCCTCGGCAATTATTATATGCACATTTATATAATTATCTTCAATCAAATGGATTACATGAATCTGCCCAAGCTTTATTGAATGAATCTTCTTTAGTTCCTCATAATATAAAGAATTTATCTACAGTGCCTATGGAACAAATTGTTCCTTTAATGTCGTTGAGTTCTTCAAATGGTGAAGATGAAAGTTTTTTATATGAATGGTGGTGTTTATTATGGTCATTGCAAGCATCAGTGAATCCGAATTTAAATCAACTTAGAAATACATCTACACCACTGCAGTTCCCACAACATACCCGAGGGTTTTCTATTCCTCAACAAATGAGTTTACAGCAGCAGCAGCAACAACAACAACAACAAATATTAGTACAACAGAGAATGATGTTACAGCAACAGCAACAAGCAGCAGCTGCCGCTGCCGCCGCTGCTGCTGCAAGTGGTAATACTACAATTGGTCCAGGTCCTGGTTCTGCTTCCACGCCAGGCTCTCGTCAACAGTCAATTAGTCACAATCCTGTGGTTCCTCGAACAAATCCTGGAACAAAAATGGGACCACCAAGTGGTAAATCTTCACCAAATTTAGGAAATGGACATCAATATCAACAACAATTCAAATTGAGAATGCAACAACAACAGCAGCAACAACAACTGTTACTTCAAAGACCCCAACAGCAATTTCCACAACTGTTACAGTCTCCATTATCAGCTAATGGTCAGCCACAACAGGGACAACCCGTTCAACAAGTACAACTGGGATTACAGTCACAACAAGATCAAGTTAATAAATTTAATAACCCAGGGATTAGTGATTATCAAATGAATTTATTACAAATGGAGAATCAGAATAATATGCAACGTAGCCAATTTTTACTTAAACAGAGGCAGCAGCAGCAACAACAACAGAAACAAGCTACAACTCCTCAATTTGCAAATGTGACAACTGCTACACAGAGAAGAGATTCGGGGGATGTAAATCCAATGCTTGTTCCTCAACAACAGAGGCAACAGGTTATGTATCAAAACATGTCCCAGCAGCAACAACAACAAATTCAACAACAACAGCAACAACAGCAGCAACAGCAGCAACAGCAGCAACCTCAAGGTCAAGGGTTATTAGAAGATGCACTTTTAGAAGGAGTATTTGATTTTAATAAAGAAGAATCAGTAAATTCATCCCAACCACCACCACCACAACAACAACAACAACAACAACAACAGCCGCCACCACAACAACCATATACCCAACAATTTCAATTACAACAAGAGAGAATTAAATATCTTCAACAACAACAGGAACAACAGCAACAAGGTCAACAACAGGTGCAACAACAACCGCCACAACAACAACAACAGTCACAACAGCCAAATCCACAAAGTACCGATAATTTTGAAACTAGAGAAGGTACCAATGATTATATAATTAGTACTGATTGGTTAAGTTCTATGGGATCAGGTCCTGGATTTGTATGATTATATGTGTAATTTTGTACATTATATCTATTTATATTAAATTGTATTATTATTTTTAGTTAAATATTTGTAGAGTAAAATACAGTGTATACTTTTACAGACAATTTTTAAACAATAGTTGCAAAAAATTAAACAAAATTTTTTACTAAACTTCTACAAACTTTTACAAACTCCGCAAAACTCCGTAAACCCCACAAAACTCCGTAAACCCCACAAATAAGCTTACCCCTAAAACTAAATCACTGTCTAATATCTTACGATAAATCATATCCAACATATTCACAAGAATCCCCCTGATTTTAATTTCTTTTTACACATGAAATATGAACTCTAAACGAGAATCTAATTTTTTTTTGACTTTTTGTGTCAGATATCGCCTTCAAACACACATGCACATACAAAAAATGTTAATAATAAAGTCCAATTATGGTATTATGTATAATGGGTTAAATATTTATCAAAACCCACGGTCAGACATTTTTAACATTAAACTCCACGGATAAACATAAACGGGGGAAAAAAAAGAATAACGGTTTTCCCCACAAACATGACTCAAGGTTGTACCAATGCCACAAGACAGAAATTATGCTTTTCTACATATAAATAAACTTACAGTTAAACTATACTATCTGTCTCTTTCTCGTCTGTTTGTAAATCATTCGATTTCCTTTATGGTTGCAAAGTCCACTTGTGATATTTTTCTGCTTGTATGTCAACTATTGCTTAATCAGGAAATCCAAGTACAAAATAAAAGCCATTGCGCTAAAAAAAAAAATTCAAGAAATCTTTGTTTTTTTTCTTTCTTTTCCATATCACAACAAATCAAAGATATAACAAAGGAAATAAAAAGGAATATATATACCTTGTACTTAAAATCAAGTGAATCAGACTACTGCTACTGCTGCTACTACTACTTCTAGATATTCTCCATACTTCCATTTCAATGCATCTAGTTAAGATATGAATTTCGATAGATTAAATCAACTATCGAATTATTTTCTTGATAAATCAATTGGTACTATTGCCACCGATCCTGGTGATGGCGCTGGCGCCACTGCCGAAATCAGTGATTGGGGAATTGAAGAATCTATATTACTGCCTACTATATCCAATGTTCCTTCCACAGCAATATATCTGCATCCAGTTCCCCCTCATCCGACATACAAAGATAGGCGACCGAGTGTATTTTCCCTGCTGCTGCTGCATACGTATTATCAACAACAACAACAACAACAACACCAACAACAACACCAACAACAACACCAACAACAGGATATCTTGCAATCCCCAGATTTCCATTTTTATTATGAAAAATATTGTGGTCAAGTCATACCATGTACAACAGAAAACTTTTCCAAATATATTAGGAAATATTTATCTATGGAGAATAAACTTAATCAATTTTGGGAGAAATTTAAATATGATTTAGTCTTGTCTAATCTATTACAAGATTCAATGATTTTATCTAAAAATGAACAAAGTTTGGCAGTTTTAACAAAGACTATTCAACAAGAACAAACAAATAAAAGTATTCCTCACCCGTTTGTTTCGATATTAAATTCAGATGGCTGCAAGTTGTACGTCCACGACAAACAATATAGGGTAATGTTTCCTGAATATAATCCCAAATTAATCTTATTAATTATCAATTTAATTATTTATTTATTAAAACAAAGAAAATTTGAAAAAATAAATTCAATTCAACATTTAAAAATGTTTAAAATCTTGGTTATATTATCTACAAAATTAATTAAATTCCAGAAATTTACCATTATAATCCAAACTAATCAAATTCTTGATTTGTTACAACAATTCTTGATATCAAATTATACCGTGAATAAGAAAATCATTTTAATGATGATAAACTTAAAACAATTACATACATTTACCTTTCAAGATTCAAACAATCTACGATATCATTTATTAAATTCTCTTGAATTTTTAAATTTAAATTTAACCAGTTTAATTCGGGATTTATTGCCTTCGGTGAATGGAGAATTGTTACAACAATATTGTAATATAAATACAATAGATTTACAAACTTTGACAAGGGAATATTTACCTGATGAATCTAAGGAATATCTTGATGAAATTTTATTTAATATTACAAAGTTTAATCAATTGAGAAAATTGTTTATTTGTCAATTGTTGACTTTACAAGTTCCTCCAAATAGTAATTTCTTTTTGAACAAATTAATGGATCAATTTAATGTAAATTCTCAACAACAACACAACAAATTGCATTTAATAAAAGACATATTAACCAGTCACAATCAAAGTTGTAACAATATAATTTCATTATTTGAGAAATTTGAATTAGTTAATCAACCAACTCATGAAAATGAAGATATTTTGAAATTACCCAAAAATCAACCAAATTTAGAAATTTTAATTTCAAAGCTAACAACATTTACTCAAAATTTACAATTCTTGGAAAAATTAGAATCCAATGAAGAGAAATTAACTATGATTAATGAATTTAAACCTGATTTAACTAAAATTAACCAATTATACTCCACAATAACTGAAGAACTAACTCCAGAAACAATCCCTAATTCTCCTCGAGAATCTCTATCTTCGACATCTTCTTCATTTAATTTAAAATCATTTCATACAAGAACCAAAAGTATACCTGATGATATTTCCGAAAAAAAAAGATCGTCGGCAGGATTACAATTGGGATTGGTTACAGTGATTGAAGAATCACAACCTGAATTTGATCGAGAACGATATCATCAAATTACTTTGGATCAATTATCCAATAAAAAGAGGTTTGCACTGAATAGATTTTCCTTAAATTCTATAAAGTCCAATGTTTCAGGTTTGACGGAATTGATAAATACTCAAATCACCAGTGCGGTTGATGATGAGGAAGTAGAAGAAGTTATGTCTAAAGATGCCTTACGGATAAAGTTAGAAGAAAGTTTTAACCGAATATATAATTTGGAGAATGAAAATAAGTTATTAAAAGAGAATATTAATTGAGGTGACAAAAGTGAATAGATGTATAGAATTAATAAATGTGATTATCAACAAATTAAAAGCTAGTATTCGAATACAATGTTTATTCTTAATCTAATACATACATTTTATGGAGCAGGAGTTACATTTCCTGAAAATTCACCTTCTCCTTCATGATACAATTCTTGAAGTTTCTTACTAGACAAAGCATCATCAGCACTAACGCTATACTTCTTTTTATTACCATTTTCTGGTTCTGGAGTTGAATTAGTTGAAGTTTTACCACTCAGAACATCACTTGAATCACCACCACCCAATAACAAAAACGCCACATCCTTCTTCTTATTGGCATGTTCTTCTTTCTTGGAAAGAGTAGCCTTACCTTCCATAACCACTTGTTGAACTTGTTCCTTTTGTTTGGCTCGATCTCTCATTCTTTCTTCAATTGTTCCTCGAGTTAATAATCTATACACAGTAACTTGTTTGGTTTGACCTAAACGATGGGCACGATCCATAGCTTGAGAATCTATTGTGGGGTTCCAATCAGAATCATAGAAAATAACAGTATCTGCTGCTGTCAAGTTAATCCCCAATCCACCAGCTCTAGTAGATAACAAGAATATGAATAATTCTGGTTTTGTTTGCCAATCATGTACTAAATCTCTTCGATCATCTAATTTTGATGAACCATCCAATCGAATATATTTATGTTGTCTATAGGTTAAATATTCTTCCATTAAATCCATCATTCTTGTCATTTGGAAATAAATCAACACTCGATGATCATTTTGTTTAAGATCAATCAATAATTCGTCAAGTTTGGATAATTTTCCTGATTCCGTAATGAAACGATTCATTGAAGGCATACGAATGTTGGAATAATCAATCTTGGAATTGATTGGAGTAGGTAACATGTTTGATTTAGGGTAACAATCAAGTGAAGTGTTGTTTACCATTAATTGATATTCTTGCGATAAAGACATGGGTAATAAACTAGATCTAATTTTCTCGTTAAATAATACATCTTGTTGTTTATATTGGAAATTTCTTGATGAACACAAAATCGTAATTGGTGGAGCTGAAGCCACAGGTTCATTTGCTGGAGACATTATATTTATAAACATATCCTGATATATTTGATCTTTAATGGAATACAAGTTAGTTAATATTGAAGAATTGGTAATACTGGAAAATTTATTATCAAAAATTAATAATTTCTTGTTTGGTGGAGTAAATTCTCCTTCATACATATAATTGAATCGACTAATTTTGGAATAATTAATATCAGTATATTCCATCAAGTCAATTGCTCGTTCAATTATATTCTGCTTATGGTATTGATTCAATTCTTGACGTGAAACATCGATTGAATGTAACCAATCAAACAGGTGATTTTCTGGTCGATAAATATTAAACATTTCAAAGATTGAATCTTTACTGTTTCTAGTTTCATTTGGAGTCAACATTTCATCATATATCAATCTTGGCAAAGTATAATTGATAATATTTTCCGTAGTATAATTCATTTCCAATTCATTTGTTTCTCTCAAAAAACTACTTGTTTCAGCAAATCTCCCCATAGAAAATGGAGATTTAACATCAGCTCTTTCAAACAAATCAGGATGGTTACAAACTTTTCTAAATTGCATAACCAAATTAATTAAACTAGTAGTATCATCCGATGTATTACTACTTGACATTGACAGATCTAATAAATCCATAATGGAAATTTGTGAACGTAACATTTGATAATATCTTTGTTGTCGATTAGTTAAATCACAGAAAATATCAATTTCTTTCTTATCTCCCAATTCACTTTGAACATTCTTTTTAATTCTTCTCAACATAAAAGGTTTTAAAATCACATGTAATCTTCTCAATTGTTGTTCATCTAAATTTGTATTTGATTGTGCATGACTTTCGATATCTTTTGAAAACCAATCACTAAATTCATCATGAGAATCAAACAATGAAGGCATAATAAAATGTAACAAGGCCCATAATTCTTGCATAGAATTTTGAATTGGGGTACCAGTTAACAACAATCTATTTCTACATGAAAATGACAATAATGATTTCCATCTTGAAGATTGCGAAGATTTAATCGCTTGAGCTTCATCTAAAATCATATATTGCCATTTCATCTTTTGAAAATAAGCTGAATCAGCAACAACTAATTGATATGATGTAACCAATACATGAAAGGGAGAATCCTTAGTATATCTCAAACTTTTCCTATCCCAAAATTTACGTAAAATCTTTCGATCTTTTGCATTCCCCCAATAGGGCAATACTTTAAAATTAGGAACAAATCGACTAATTTCTTGTTGCCAATTATGTAATGTTGAAGCAGGAGTGACAACCAAGAATGGACCCCAAATATTATGTGTCTCAGCTAAATATGCCAATACAGAAATACTTTGTACAGTTTTACCTAATCCCATTTCATCAGCTAAAATCCCATTGATACCTTGTTCGTATAAATTAGCTAGCCAATTTAACCCCTTGACTTGATATTCCTTTAAAGTACATGTAAGCATTGCTGGTTGAGGGATTGTAATATCTCCAAGTAAAGTAGGATTTTGGAAATTCATTTCTTCACCATTTGTATCAGGGTTTTTCAAAGGTTCTTCTTCTTCATTAAATTGTTTAGCTCTTGATTGGGCTAATTCTAAAGCATTTTGTGCATTTTGTGCTGCAGCACGATGTAATGCTTCTTCATCTTCATTTTCAAAATCTAAACTGTTTATATCATGAGATTTACTTTCAATATCAGTATACTTATCTAAATGAGTTCGATCATTCTTTATTAAATTTGGATCAGAATCACTTCCTTCAATTTCATCAGTTTTAATTTTCTTACCAATAAAATGAGAATATAATTCTGTTTGAGTAATCAAGAAATTTAATTTTCTTGATTGTCGTTTAGCTTCACGTTCTTCTTCTTCTCTCTTGGCTTTATCTAATAATTCCTTTTCATATTTCTTACGTAATTCTCGTTCAATTCTTTCATTACGTTTCCAGAAATTAAACATTTCTCTCATAGCACGTCTAGCTTTTGTAGTTAAATCCTTTTGATTCTTGTTATTTTTCAATTGCCAACGTTTAGCTTCTCTAGCAGCTAAAATTGAAGTTTTCTTTAAATTGATTAATTTTGCTTGAGTGGATTGTTGCATTAATCTACTAACTTTTGGACCATCTTTACGTGACATATCTTTCCAAATAGCAATACAAGTATTGTCATATTGTCTAAGAAATGCCTTGTATTCTTTGGAATTGACATTAACAGGTTTAACGGCAAGTTTGACTTTTAATTTACCATCTTCAAGTTTAACTTTCTTGTGAGGTCCTTCTTCTGTTTCTTCTTCTTGTTGTTCTTCCTCGCCCAGTTCTTCTGCTGGTTCGTCTAATTTTCTCTTTGGTTTTGGTCGCGAACTTCTTCTAACTGCGACATTTTGATCGGTAGTTTTTGGTTTGATTAATACTGGACCAGTTGACCCATTTACTGGACTAGTTGAAGAAACAACTCGTTTTTTCTTTTTCAGTTCAACCTTGTGAATTTCTCTTGTTGACCCCCACTTAAATTCTTTACCACGAGTAGTATTATGATGTAAAGGTTTTGAATAATCTATAAGAATTAATTCTTTACTTTTATTTGTGTCACTAATCTTGTTATTTCGGGAAGAGATATCTTCAGCAATAACACGATCAATATAATTTGAAGTGAATTTGTTAGTATTTATAATATAATTGTTTAATTTAACTTCATCAAATTTTAATAGTTTTAAATTTTGACTCAATGTTTGAAATTTATCTAATTGATTAAGAATTTGAAAATTTGATTCAAATTTGTTTTTATAATCAACGTCTATACTTGTCGTGATAGTATTGTTATGAGGAGATATTATATCACTAACTATTGATTCTTCTTGTGAAAGTTTGTCAGCGGCAACAACGGAAGAAGAAGAACTATCAACAGTGTTGACATTAATAGGAGCAACAGCGATACCGGTAACACCAGTAACACCAGTAACACCAGTAACAGTTGTAATATCTGATATATTATTCTCTTGTAAGGAACTTGTGGACAAACCAGGTGCAGTTGTATTCATCACCTGTTGTTGTTGTTCTTGTGTTGAGGGAGGAGGCACATAACTATCTTGAGATAGCATAGACGAAATGTTCATGATCTAGCAAAAAGGGTTTACTATTTATATTGATTGAACAAGTTAAAATAAGTTGTGTGATAAAGTATTGGTTGTTGAATAGTAAAAAAAAAATTTTAGAGTTAAGAACAAAACTACTGTGAGAGGGAAGGGGCGTAACATTTAATTGTTCAACATGGGTTTTGTTTTGTCCAAGCTTGTTACTGGTGTTCACATCAGAAAACTTAACTCGCTTTTTTTTCAAAAGAAAAAAAAAATAAAAAAAAAAAAAAAAAAGAAAAATTCAAAAAAAGTAAAAACCTTCAAAAATTTACTCTGTCAGTCATTTACTTGTAGAGTGTAGTAAAGAGTATAAACGCGTGTAAACGTGAATATTAGAAGTGCAATATAAAGAAATCGTTAAAAATCAATTTAAAATTAATTCATTTTCTATTGGTGAAATGTGAAACAAGGTTGCGTTGTATTGCTGTTTACTTGTTACTCAAACATGCAATTAATTCTTTTTCCCAACCAATAGGTTTTTTAAAGCTTAGTTATTTTTATCTTTGTTTTAATGCGAACTCTCTCTCACGGGTAATAAATGAATGAATGAAGGAAGGAAAAAAAAATAAGAAAAAGAAAAAGAAAAAAAAAAAAAAAGAAAAAAAGTTACCTCTCCCTTTGGCATTTTAGACTATGTTACGAATGAGGAGAAGTAGAATCACATCACTATGTAACTTTAAAAATAGTTGTTCATACATGGTCCTCATTTGTTTAGAGTAAAATCTGAAACAGTTAAAAGATTTTCTATAAAATTTTACAAGAATATTATTATATCGAGAGTTACGTGACCTGCCTTGACTTGGCTTATATAAGCCTCCTCCTGTGTGTAACTTCACCACCGCTAATCACCTCTTATAAAATCCCCTTATTCTTTTATACTTTTCTCATCTTGTAAAGAAACAGCAACAATAGTATTATCAAACAATCAAAAAATCAAAATGACCATTGATCATCCGGCATTCATATTATCTATACTATTAGCATTAGGAGGAATTCTAGGATACATACGTAAAAGATCCATAATCTCATTAACAACTGGGTTGATTTTCTCAGCATTATATTTAACAGCAGGTTATTTACTACGGAATGATTTCAATAATGCCATTGAATTTTCATTAACTATAAGCATTGTCCTTTTCCTCCTTGGATTATATGGTGCCATCCCTACATCATTTCAAAAACCAGTTCCGATGGTTATACTTATGTTTAGTGCAGCCTCTACAGGATATTATAGCAAGAGATTTACCGAATCTTGAGAAGTGATTGTGTTATAATTGCTCTTCTATAGATTTATAGTTCATCTCTAACTGTGCATAAAATAAAATAAAAGAAAAGAAAATAAAAGAAAAGTTAACATTTAACTTTGGGTAACAAACACTAAGAGAAATACTTGGAAAACTCCCAAACTACCAAACTACCAAACTACCATTCATAAGTCTGTGATCATTGTTGAAGTGCCAATGAAATGTATTCATAATTTTGTCACATCCTGTTCACAAAGTCTATTTTTTTTTGTTCAAACTCCTAACACGGAAATAAGATTCCTCCGACTTTTAATCCAACAAAAAATTTACTAAACCCGCTTTCTTTTCTTTTACTCTGTTGGAAACAACTTCATTCAATTGAATAGTACACTTATCTACAACTTTGACAAAATGGGTATGGATCATCCTGCATTCGCATTATCTGGACTTACTGCTATTGGAGGTATTATGGGGTATGCTCGTAAAGGTTCAATGCCATCCTTAATTGCTGGATTAACCTTTTCAGCTTTATATGGAACTGCTGGTTATTTATTAAATCAAAATGCTGATTATGGATTAGAATTAGCTTTGGGTACCAGTGCATTTCTTTTTGTTGCTGGATTAGCCAGAGCTATTCCTGGTTCGTTTAAAAAACCAATTCCTGTCGTGTTAGTTGCTTTGGGTGGTATTTCAACAGGATATTATGCAAAGAAATATAATGAATTTTATCCTGTTTTTTAAAGAAAGTTTTATTGAGTTACGTGACACCCTGTATATACCAATATATGTGTAATTAAATATATATCCGCGTGGTCAAAAGTTTGTGTAAGTTATTTTCTCCAATTCTACAACGTGGGTGACTCTAAAGTCTCTAGACTAACCAGTAAATTACTATGCTATACTTTCTGCAGTGATTGTTTGTAGTCAATGTCTCTAACTGTAGCTGACAAATGGCATATAAAGTTTCGTGTATTTTATGGGTGATACTGTGTCCAGGTTACTGGATTGCAAAATTTTTCATTTTATTTGATATCATTGAAACCAACTCTGTTATTTGCTTGAAAATTGCCAGATTTAAATAGATTAACGGTCAAATACAAAGAAGCTTACTGTAAAAAGTGTTACAACTTGAATTTAAAAGGCTTCAAGATTATATTAATTGTATGAATAATGATGAAAAATACAGATACAAGAATTTCAAGATTACTTTTCTTTGTGATTCATTCCTGGGAGTTGCTACTCATAATGTATTTAAGTATTTATATCGCAGAGTTGGGTTTCTCATTGGGGAGAAATATAATAAGCAGGAACACAATTGACTTCATGAAGTTATAAAGGCTACAGCTGAAGATAAAAATCCTGTGTCGACCATGTACAGATTATTCCCTGACAGACGAGCAATTCCATATACAATATTTCCTAGGCTTGTAAGAGAAGTAATACATAAAGAATATATTCTCACTACAAACTAGAGAATTCGACTTAATACATACTCGTATCGGAGAATTTTTAAACATAATAGAAAAACCATTGTTTAGAGCATTAAGATTGTTGGCAAAGAGGAAGACTATTCTCTGAGAAAACTTGGTATGCTTACGTTAATTATAAGAATAATAGTAAAACAACAACTGCTTGGGATATTTGGGTGGAATGTACATTAGATCCAAACTATAAACCATGTAGGGATGAAAAGAGGAGCGATCAATTGTAAAGAGGTGCATTCCTTTGATCCGAAACAGGCAAATTGGTACAGATCAACCGTTTTACAACTTTTCCCTATTCAAAAACTACTACCAAAATAACTTCACTTGTTTATACTAACTCCGTTTCAAGTTTTCCAATTTAGGAAGTCATTCCCCATTCTACATAAAAATATTTAATTCACCATGTGTATTTTATTTTTTTATACAAAATAATAATCACTATATAATCGTAACTGTGAAAAAAATAACGAACTAAACTGAAAATCCCAGAAACTTAAAACCAAATCTAATCAAAGTAAACCAACTAAATAAAAACCAAAACCAAAATCATGACATTAAATAGAACTCAATTCATATGTACAAGAAAGTATATCTATGTATTAGTTCAAGTTAATGCTTGGTAAATCTCTAGCAGAAATCAATTCATCATCATATTCATCTTCTTCAAAATGTGGAAGTGGTGTAACTTTATTAGTACCCATAACTGGCTTGGAAAATCTACTTTTTTGAGCCTTTAAATTTGGGGAAGAAATTGGAGAAACATTTGGAATGATAAAAGGTTCAGAAACTTCAGTAGATAAAGTTAAGAATTTAGTGTTAGATTGAGCCATTGTATTAAAAGTCAACTGATTGATAGTTTATAGAGATGAGAAAAAAAACTTCTTTGTAACATAAGGGATATTCACTCCTATTTATATAGTATTCTAAAAAAATAAAAAAGGCCTTTAGTCACAAATACGCAGTGCCAACTTCCTGATGATGGCGCTAAAAATATTTTCTGATATTTTTTTTGTTAGTTGCTGGAAATTAATGTCCGAATGATTGTTTTAACCGTTGTAAATCATCCAACTTTATTTTTAAGCGGGGACTCCGAAGATGTACATCCATACATCAATAGTAAACTTCGGAGATAAAACCGAGGGGAAGGGAAAAATTCTTATTTTCTTGAAAATAAAAATAATGATGATGTCAACTTTTGAGGCACAAAGTAATTACATTAGTAATTTGTTTGTTCTTTTTGTTTGTACTTTGCTTTATTGTATTTTTTGATATGGCAATTTTTCACATGCTACACATTGCTTGCTTGGAGTTTACCATGGGCTTTTAGTGGACTTTGCCAGTGTTCCAATTCACTTTTTACCAGTACCTAACTATATGCACCGTGTTATATTTTATTATTTTTTTAATATAAATTATTTTCTACTTAAACTTTTTTACAGGGTGTTTTGTTTGATCATGTTTTATTCGGTGGTATATGTCCGTAGGCTAATTTCATCTTTTATCTTAAAAAAACAAAACAAAACAAAACTGTGGAATTGTTTCCATAACAAAAAAAATTTTTACATTCTTTTGTAATCTAACAAATCAGAATACAAAATGGTGACATTGACTTCCCCTCGTTATACACACTTCAAACGTTTATGTGTTTCAAGTCTTATTGTTCAAATTCCCTCTCTCCTATTTTCACAAACATTTTCTCATCTGATTACATGTTAATTTTCAAATCTGGGGTGTATGCATGATGGCAATCTTTAATACCTCGGATGAAGGGGATATTTTTTTTGACTCGTTTATATTTCCGGGACCTTTGTCGGATAATTGTCCAAATATGATCATTTCATCGATTATTTTTACGTGCTGTGCCACTTCTACCAAAACAAAAAATATTATTTTGCAATTTTGTGCCATAATTTGATGACTAATGAATCATGTTTTATTTTTGAGATTTGAACTTCTACACAGTTTTCAGTGAAATTATCACCGAAGTCATAAAGCAACCTAGTTTCATTGAACTCCGGGGTATATACTCCATCGCTAATATTTACCTGATACAATTTTTACTCATTTGACATATCTATCTTTCGTAACCTGTTTTAAACAAAAGTTTAACCTATTTGGCGCAAGGGATGAAAGAAATCAATGATCGATTATGCATGGCGATAATTTGATAGCTTAGAGTCTTGTGATTATTCTACCAAGAGATCAAAATTGTCTTCAAACTGTTTTGTAAGATCGGTAAGCTCCTATTAAGGTCTTTAATGTTAACTTGTCACTATTAATAGCGAAAATCAAATCATGACTTGGAAAAGAGTTGTAGAATTTACACGTTATTAAGTATTCCTAATTTATCAAAACAACGATAATACTAGGGTTCATATATATTGATCTATGGCATAAAGAGAATATTGGCATATAACTATATAGAATAGACTGATTATACAAATCTCATTGTATAAATCAAACACTAAGCGAAGATGTTATGATCAGTTACTAAATCTGACCTTTCAGTCTTCAAGTATGACAAGAATCTTTCCAACATTGAAATGGAGAATCTCTTGAATCATCACAACTATGTACGTACAAACGATGCATGTTTTCCCAACTATATGAAATTGCAAATTGACTAGTACAAGTATACATTTCCAACGATTGAGTAGTCATGACCCACTTCAAGATGAAATGATATGGCGAATCACCAACAAGGTTGCGGTGAGACCAATCATCGTATAAAACAACTGGAGTATAAATATTGGGTACTTGGCTATCCATAAGAAGGATCGACTGTAGCTTTTCGATTGGAATACTGTCATCAATTTCAAACTCAACCACAACTTCATATAAGGAATCATCTCCTTTGATTGCTTTTATGGAATGAAAATCAAGCTTCAACAATTCAGGTGTACCTTTAGAAGGTTTCTTTACTGAAGCACCACAGACATAAGTACCAAAGGATGAAGGACAATCAATTGTTGGAGATACAGCTGGAGTGAATACCTCGATTGTTGAAAGTCCACCTATTATTGTTTCTGTAGTAGTTTTTGAAGTTGAAGTAGTTCTGGAAACTGGACTATTACGATTGTTTTCCCAACACTGGAGTGCATAATCACCCGTGTTACAATTATGATCGTATCTTGCCTTTGTTATGTAATCCGAATTTGGTGTTTTCCAAAAATAAACAATAGAGAAAGGACTGGTACATTCTAACAGGTCCTTGGAATCCACTGACATTGTCCATTTAGCAGTAAAATGATAAGGAGTATCCACAGAATCTTTCAAATCTTCGCGGTAAACAAACTTAATAGGGAAAAGGTAATTATCTGGTTGTTTTGAATGAAAGGCTCCAACTTCTATCAATTCATAACCAGCATATTTATGGGTTTCATCAATTTGAAATTCCACTTCAACTTCATATAAATTTGTGGTATTTGCAAGTGGTCGAATAGATTTATATTCGAATTTAAGTACTTTGGGTAAACCAGATTCAGATGCTTGAGCACCCAAGTCATAATCACACATATTTTTCCACCTTGTAGGGCATGGTAAGATTCCAGAAGTACGGGGTAAGGTATCAGAACTCAAGTGAGGAGGGCAAGTCAATGTTGTGGTAGGATGTTCATCACTTCGTCCAATGATTTCAACAGCTGTTAAGCCCGTTTCTTTATCAAGGATTACCCCCCTACCTTGGTTTGGATAACTATCCGTGTTAAAACGACGTTCGAACCTTGGGATAGTCTCATCATCCGGTTTTTTCCAAAAATAAAGAATTGAAAAGGATATAGGGAAAGTTCTGGTACGTACTTTCAGGCTGTGGAAAGTTTCTGGCATTGTCCATTTTGCAGTGAACTTGTATGGATTATCAACAACATTGAGAATCTTTTCGCGGTAAATATTTCTCACAGGAGAAAGATAATTGTCAAGAGATTGGAAATGAAAGGCGGTGAGTTCCCCCAACTGGAGACGACAGTATTCATGAGTCTCGTCAATTTGAAGCTCCACTTCAACATCATATAACTCAGTATTGTTAGAAAGACGCTTGGTAGTTTTATAATCGAATTTAAGTACTTTGGGACAACCAGGTTGGGAATCCTCGGAACCAAAATCATAAACACACACATGCTCCCACTCATTTGAACCTGGTTCAGCAACATCAGAATCCAATTTACTGGATGGTTCATCATCGCCTCTTGCATTAATTTTGACAGCTGGAGCAGTGGTTTCTTTAGCAGCTAAACTGGGGTTTTCATCAATATCAAAGATTCGCTTCCAACATTGAATTGGATAATCGCCCGTGTTACAACTATGGTCGTAAATTGCAGTGATAGTTTTATTTTTTGGTGTTTTCCAAAAATAAATAATAGAGAAGGGACTCGTGCAAGTATCAATGAACCTAAAATCAGCTCGCATTACCCATTTTGCAACAAAGTGATATGGGTTATCAGTAGTAATGTTCTCGTTGGGATTGTAAATATAGTTCACACGAGGATAAGATCGATCATGAAAGGCGACAGCTTGAATCAACTGGTAATTAGCATATTTATGTGTCTCGTCAATTTGAAATTCCAATTCAACTTCGAATAAGTCGGTAGAGTTAACAAGCGGACGAATGTATTTGTATTCGAATTTAAGTACGTTGGGAGTATGAGATTTTGCTGCATGAGCCCCCAATTCATAATCACAAAGTCTTTTCCATTCCTTAATACCAGGTTTAGTATCATAGGAGAATTCAGGAGACCAATACAAGTTGGTGATACCATCATCAGCAGAAACAACTTTTAGAATTTGCACTAGAAAGCAGCAAAAGATCGCAACTAACTCCATTGTAGTTGTTGTTGAATTATTGCTGTAAAAAGTTAGATTCTGAAAGAGGAATTCATGATGATTTATAGTTCTTTGTATATTAGCGAGTTTATCTTTTTGTAGAGTGAATCCGAATCGTATGTTCCGGTTTATTGTTTCGTGATGCTATTATTTAACTGCCAAGGTTTCAATTCCTGAAATATACAAATGCCGTTTGGCCTGATTGTTTCACTAAAAACATACTCAACTTTTTTGGATATTGTTTTTTAATGAGTTGCTGTGTCAACAAAAATCAACAATAGAAGGCAGCGGGATCAAGTTTATGTTACCCAATCTTCTAAATGTGATAGAAATTTAACTGTTTATTCAAGTAGGTCTCTTCTGTATGGTTTTTCTGGTTTCTTCAGAGAAGTTATAACTTAATATCAGTTAGTAAAAAACAGTATATTCATTGATTTGCTCATCATAAAAACACGAAAATTACATCTCTACCAGATCTGCGCTTCTCAAAAGAGGAATGCAGAGAATAAATTATCCGTAATAGAACACTTGGAAGAGCAATTAATTTCTATTTTTAGTTTTCGTCTATATGCTTACCAGGTTTTTCCGTCTTTGGAGGAAATAAAAGGAGCAACAATCTAAGAAACAAACAAAAGCGCAAAAGTATTTTGTAACAATGCCCATTGTCGGATAAATTATCCTGAATGATAATTTTGGTGAAGAATCTGTTTCATTCCGGTAGCTAAAAGAAGTATAGATTTATTAAAGCGATAATTCTTGTATAGTAATGCATTGTTAGGCAACTATGTAATACTTAATCGGTACCTCAAATATTAACTAAACTTGGATTAGAAGAAAGTGAAGAATAATGTTGTTCTTCATCAAAGAGGAGAAGATTAACTGTAGCTTTTCTAGGTGAATCCAGTTTTGTGTCACCGATATTGAACCTATTATGATTTTGCTGCTATTTTTTATTGTCAACTCAACAGAATTTTAGATCTCCAAGAACTATTCAAGTGATCTTTTACCTCTTTGGTCAACCAATTTTAAATGTCCACTAATTTTATGTTGGATATTTTGTTTAAAGTGTCATCATAGATTATCTTCTGCATTACATTCCTGTTCGGAGTAGCTATGCATTCTCTACTATTATAAAACTTTCCTATCAAGAACCTTTCTAAGATATAGGTTCATTTAGTGGTGGTTTTTTTAAGTTTATCTGTGTTAAAGGTATATATAAGATAAACTTGGGTCCTAGTCTTGTAGTGGCTAAGCTAATTTGTTCTGTAACCAACAATTTATGGTATGGAGTAATCAAAGAAAATATAATCTACTTTCAAATTATTTATCAAAATATATATTTATGTTCATATAAATGGATTTAATTATTGCATAAACAGATATATATAAATAGAAAATTAACTAAACAAATATTATGGTGCAAATAAACCACAAACATAACATGAAAAGATTACGGTTAGTTACAGAGGCAGAACCTTCGAAATCTCCATGGAACTCTTCAATAGCTGGGTTTACACCAGTATTATCATCACCATTTCCTGGTTTTGGGGCAACACCAAAAACTTCACCTTCAGTATTGGTTGTATAAATAGCAGGAGCAATATTTGTGAATGTTCTTCCATTAGATATAAAAGTTGTTATAACTGGAGTAGCATAAGTATCAGTACCTTGAACAAATGAAGGATCATTTGGATTACCAACAGGGTTGTTATCATTTGGATCATTTGGACTTGGGTCGTAATCTCCTGGTTTAGACTCGGTGGGTGTAGATGGATTTCCAGAAGGATTGGAAATTGTAGTAACAAAAGTAGTACCTGGTCCTGTAACTTTACTGACAAAAACTGAAGGGTTAAGTTCAGCAGAAGATGGGGTAACTCCATCACTTGTTGTGACTGTCAAGGTTATAGTTCTTGAAATAGTGGTAGTCTCTCGATCAACAATAACTGTGGTTAAAATATGAGAACTGGTTACTGGTGGAGCAGCAGCGACTGTGGTGTAAATAACAGTATCTATAACTACTCTGGTTGTTGTAGAATCAACTTCAGTTCTAGTATTGACTTTAGTCAAGGTTGTAGTAAACGCTTGAGTATCAGCAGTTGTGTAAGTTAACGTTTCTGTAAATGTTTTAGTGGTGGTAGGATCAACGTCGGTGAAGGTTACAGTGACAGTTCTGGTGACAAAAGAAGGAGGATCTTGCGAAGTCTCAGTGACACTAACAGCAGAATCAGTTGATGAAACAAATGGATCTTGTGTAACTGTTTCAGTTGATTCTTCAGTTGCTGATTTACTTGGTTCTCCACTAGATTGCTCTTTTTGATCTTTGGTATTCACTTCAGTAGTAGGTTCCTCGGTAGAATTCTTAGTTGGTTCATCTGTAACCGGATTAATAGATTGTTCAGTAGATTGTTTCGTTGGTTCTTCTATTGGTTCTTTTGATGGTTCTTTTGTTGGTTCTATTGTTGGTTCTTTTGTTACTGCAGTTGATACTTCACTAGGTTGTTCAGTTGTTTCCTCAGTTGTTGAGTCTTCAGTGGCAGGATCCTCGGTGGGTTCACCTGTTGGTAATACACCCGGTTTTTCTGCTTCAATTGGACCTTGAACTGGAGTCTCTGTTGGTGCTTCAGTAGAATCTTCAGTAGTGACTTCCTCTTCAGTAGCGGTTTCTTCTACTTCGGTTGCTATTGCTTCTTCTGCAGCGGTAGTTGCTTCTTCCTTAGTGGTGATTTCTTCTTCGGTTGTGACTGTCTCTTCTTCAGTGGTTTCCTCTTCAGCATTTGAAGTACTTTCTTCTTCGGTTTCAGTAGAAAGTTGTTCAGCTATAGTTTCTTCAGTAGATTCTTCATCTTGTGGTTGTTCAACTCCGACTTTAGTTGGAACTTCAGTACTTTTTGGAGTTGGGGTTTCAGTAGTTTCAACAGTTTCAATAGTCTCAATAGTAGTTTCATCTAACTCAGTACTGGCTTCAGCAATCGGGACTGCACAATCTAATCTCCAACATTGAAGTGGGGAATCTTTGTAACTATCACCTTCATTACATCCATGTCCATAATTAGCCCAGAATCCAAACGGCCATTCGGATTCATCATCCCAATGATACAGAATACGGAAACGAGTAGTACAAATTAAACCATCTGGAAACGTTTCAGCTTTCATTGTCCACTTGACAAAGAAATGATATGGTGAGTCACCAAGTGGACCTGAAGTATCATATGAATCAAATGCATATAACTCTAAGTAGTGAAGGTAATAGTCTGGTGTCATGAAATCGTACATAAAGATACTTTGTAATTTTTCTTTTGGAATGGAATCATCAATTTCAATCTCTACCAAAACTTCATAAGCATCATTTTCAACATGCTCAATAGATAAAAAGTCAAACTTTAATATCTTGGGAAAGCCATCCTCTCTTGAACCAGCGCCAACTGGATAATTACAATACAAAGGACCGAATTCTGTAGGACATTTTGTTGGTTCAGGTAAACCATCTTTGGTTGACACAATGGTGGAAGGCTCTTCTGCATTCACAGCTACTAGAAATTGTACTAGAAAGTAGCAAAAGGCTAAAAACATCTGCATTGTAAATGGTTACTGCAAAAGGAAAACACGCTAAATTGTAGGAGGAATTCACAATGATTTATATTTCTCTCCTATTTCATCAAGTCTGTCTTTTTTGCAACTGGAATCCGCATATATCCAAGTAGGAGTTTGCATCGTACGATCTTCTTCATTCTTTGATATACCGTTTTATTATTTAAACCAAGCTGCCTTCCAAGAAATAATACAAGACTGGGGTCTCATTTGTTTCAATTTGGAAATTATTTTTTAATGAAGTTTTGAATCAAAATAGTAAGAAAGAATCTAGTTCAAACCAATTCCAACCTTCCAAACTAACTGGAAATATAATTGTTTTTCTTATAGACCTCTGTTTTCCCAGTGATGTTTAAATTATACCTCTCTGTGTTTGTACTTCACTTAGGTATGTTATATATAACATTATACGGGAGAATGAAAAGAGTAAATCCAACATATTGCCAAGGAAAAGGACTATACAAAGAATTATTTTTAAACATCATGGTCCAAGAATTATTTAACTCGAAATAGAAAGAAAAACTCTCTGCCCAGATTAGGGGTTCAAGTGGAATCCAAAGTATGGATTAATCCAACAATATATTTTATAATAAACCCTGCTTGCAGAAACAATAGGAGAAAATCTAGTGTGAGTCTAAAGTATTTCTTATTTTTTTTGCAGACTCTTGGGAGTCTAAATATAGCCTCTATTGTTTTCTCTTTATCTAACTCATATTTTTTTCTTTCGTCTTATATTTTATGTCTTATGGGGAAAAAAATAAGAGCCGAGAAAAAAACCAAAAAGAAATAATATTTTGCAACATTTGAGTGACACTGAATAAAATATTTTCTGAGGCTCATTCAATAAAATAAATCTCGAGACCATATCAGGTTGTGCTTCGTCCGATAAGAATGGCTAATACTAAATACAACGTCCAATAGTAATAGGTCTATTCTCAAATATATGGTCTAATGTAGTACAGGTATTAACCAAAGATCTGCCTCACCGAATGAGAAACCGAAAAACCGTTGTAGATCTCCCTGATTGTTTGGCGAAGAGAGGCTTGGATGGTCATTTCGGCTTTGTGTGATCAGATTATTTTTGATTAACAGCCCCTAAAACACTGAAATATCCACGGAAAGAATTATCACAATAGAAAACCGTTGATCTTTTACATCTGATTGTTCTTCGATTGGTTCTTTTTCAAAGAGTTACTATTCCTGTATTGATTTCGTGTAATCGCTTTCTGGGTGAGCCGAATGTAATGTTATGGGAAATTGATCATATTTTGCATTATATTCTGTTTCTATTTTGGTTTTAACAAGCCTTCTATTACCATGACACTTTAATGGGTCTTTCTAAAAGGTTCAATAACCTTAATTATTACATTACTTTTAAATCTTTCGTAAATTTTCATATAAAATTCATATTGAAAATGAAGAAAATCAGTCATTTGTTCGTAATTTGATTACAGCATTTGAAAATACATTTACGAAAAATTCGTTCCAGTGTCACTTCTTTTCTTGTTTTTAGCTCAGGAAATTTCTTGTGGCACTTTTTTCTTTGTTCGATTGCTCCAGTGGTTTGCCTCAACCTGGGAAGTTGGTGGATTTCTTGGCTTGTTTTTTTTTTTACGAATAAGTTTTAATAAATGATGAGAAGGATAAATTCATATCTTGTGTATTTAGGGAAACATTTAACTTGATTCTTAAACCTTCTTGGCATATATTAGGCAAAGAGTTGCCTATCTATTATAAATTACAGAAATAATAACTTGCTCTGCTTATTACCGAATCATAATGAACGGTTGTCTTCCAAGTACTTTCAGAATTCGTAAATGAACTCAAATTTTTGGAAACATTGGAAAAAACAAAAACTGTCTACAATTAATTAATTGAAATTTTAAAATTAACTTATACAAAATTAAACTAACTTTAAGCTTCAACTGGAACTTCTTCAGCTTCAGCTTCTTCAGCAACAGCTTCTTGCTTGTAAACCTTGACAGTTGGGGCTGGGATAATTTCATCTTCATCCTTAGCTTCAGCAATCTTAACAGCATCTGGTAAAGCCTTTGGACCAACTCTGTTGGTAGCTGGGTCCTTCATGATCTTAACCTTGATACCCAAGACACCTTGTCTCATTAAAACGTGTCTAATGGCAACATCAATGAAGTCATTGGTTGGTTGACCAGAGTGGATCATGAAACCATCAGCGTATTTTTGAGATTTAGCTCTAGCAGCTCTCAATTTACCAGAGATGACAACTTCAACACCCTTGGCACCAGCACCCATAGCGAATCTCAAGACACCGTAAGCGGCTCTTCTGATTGGTAAACCAGCTAATAATTTGGATTTTAAAGCTTCAGCTTGAACGGCAGCAGAAAGAGCTCTTTCTTCAATACGTTCAGCATAAATGGCAACACCTTCTGGAGACAACTTGAATCTCTTGGTGATTAAAGAAGTTAATTCATGGATTCTTCTACCATGTTCACCTAAAACACCTTGAGTGTTGGAAGCCTTAACAATGATTTCTAATTTAGATGGAGTCTTTCTAACTTCAACACCAGCATAACCTTCTTCAGCTAATTCTCTAGTGAAGAATTCGTTTAATTCAGCGTAGAAGACACCGTCAGCGACCAACTTCTTTTTCTTGGATAAGATAGCGTTAACCATTTTTTGTTATTACTTTAAGATGAAGAGGAATTGTAAATATGAAAAAAAAAATTTTTGTAGTCTTAATTTAGTGTGAGTGAAAAATTTTCATATTGTGCAAGTACACGACTTTTTCGCAAGATTTTTTCATCCAAATAAAAATTGATCACGTGTGTATTCCCTAATTGGGAAATATATGCACGTGATATGTTTCTAGTTGCAAAACGAAATAATTTTTTTTATTTAAATATAAAAACACAAACTAATAGTTATCACCCACCCATTCTCTGGCTGATCTAAATAATTGAATCCAAGGTCCATGAACGCCCCATTCTTTTCCTTGTTCAGTTGGGTAATAAGAATTTGATTCCTTTCTAGTAACTCTTTCAGGATGCGGCATCATGGCCAATACTCTACCATTAGCATTTGAAATACCAGCAATACCATTTGGAGATCCATTAGGATTGAAAGGGTATTGCTCAGTTACATTACCGTAATTATCAACGTAATTTATCACATCATTATTGAATTTAGTTTGTGATTCACTCGATTTAAATTGGGCTCTACCCTCACCGTGTGCTACAGCGATGGGTAATTTTGATCCTTTCATTTTTTGTAAAAAGATGGAATTGTTCTTGGTGGAATCAATTTCAACCATGACAAATCTAGCTTCATATTGTTCAGACAAGTTACGTTCAAAAGTTGGCCAGTTTTCAGTACCAGGAATTAATTCAGCAATTCTACTAAAGAATTGACAACCATTACAAGCACCAAATGCAAAAGTATTTGTTCTATCTTGGAAAAACCTTTTAAATTCACTACGAGTCTTTTCGTGGAATAAGACTGATTTTGCCCAACCTGCACCAGCACCCAATACATCACCATAGGAAAATCCACCACAAGCAGCTAACCCGACAAAATCATCCAAAGTGACTCTACTTTCTAAAATATCTGTCATGGTAACGTCATAAACGTCGAATCCAGCTTGTTGAAAAGACCAGGCCATTTCTTGTTGAGAATTAACCCCCTGTTCTCTTAAAATAGCCACTTTGGGTTTTGTACTGAAGTGTCTAGCTTCAGCTGGGTTAAAGGTTAATTGGTAAGATAAACCAGGGTCGTTGTCATCAGAAATAGCTTGATATTCTTGAGTTGAAGTTTCTGGATTGTCTCTTAATTTTTGAATGTGATAAGATGTATTACTCCATAATTGTTGTAAATTACCACGAGTAGATTGATAAACTTGTTGACCATTGAATGAAACATTGATTGTTTGTTGGTTAAAGTTTGGTTGACCAATCGTGGAGATGTATTCTGAAGAAATGCCATTGGTGGCGAAAACTTGTTTGAATTGTTCATAGTCAGATTTCTTGATTTGGAAAACAGCACCTAACTCTTCATTAAACAATTCAGTAAATAGATCTTCACCATGAATTGACAATTCCAACCCTGATCTTGAAGCAAAGGCCATTTCTGCTACAGTAGTGATTAACCCACCTTCAGATCTGTCATGATATGCCAAAACATCAAATTGTTTATGTAAAACAACTAAAGTTTGCAAGAAAGACTTCAAGATTTGATGAGAATGAACAGTTGGAGCGACATCACCAACTTGCTTGTAAACTTGGGCCAAAGCAGATCCACCAAGGGCCTTCTTAGCTTTAGCGGCCAAATCAACCAAAACCAACACAGAATCTTCAACTGGTTGCAAATATGGTGTCCATGTATTTGAAGTATTATCAACTGGAGCAAAGGCAGTAATTGTTAATGCTAATGGAGCTGTGACTTCCTTGTTATCCCATTTCATCTTCATAGACATCGAATCCTTACCAACAGGAATAGAAATTCCTAAATCAGGGCACAAATCTAACCCAATTGCTTGAACAGCTTCATATAATTTGGCACCTTCACCGTCGTGAGAAGCAGCCGACATCCAGTTGGCGGATAATTTAACATGACCTAATGAAGGAATATCAGCAGCAAAGACATTTAAAAGAGATTCAGCAACACACATCTTTGCTGAACTACTAGCGCAAATTAAAGCTAACGTTGGCTTTTCCCCCATGGCCATGGCTTCCCCGGTAGACAAAACGGTTTCACCAAGAGAGGTAGCGGTTACACCAACATCAGCAACAGGCACTTGCCAAGGTCCCACCATTTGATCACGATCAACCAAACCAGTAATAAATCTGTCACCAATAGTAATCAAGAAGTTTTTGGAACCAACTGAAGGTAATTGTAAAACACGAGAAATTGATTCTGTAACATCTAAATCTAAAGTTGAGAATGGTTTTAAATTCAAGTTTTGTGTGATTGCTGTTCTTGACATTTTTGGTGGTTTACCAAATAAAACAGACATTTCTAAATCAATTGGAGTGGTGTTTAATAATGAATCAGTCAATACTAATCTTTGTTCTTCAGTAGCTTCACCTACAACAGCAAATGGAGCTCTTTCACGCTGACAAATACTAGCAAATAATTCCAAGTTTTCCGGAGCAACTCCCAATACATATCTTTCTTGAGATTCATTACACCAAATTTCCATAGGGGACATACCTGGTTCCAAAGATAAAATCGATCTCAATTCGAATTTAGCACCTAAATCATTATCGTGAACTAATTCAGGCAAGGCATTACTTAACCCACCAGCACCCACATCATGAATAGATTGAATTGGATTACCATCCTTACCTAAGGAAACACAAGAATCAATAACTTGTTGAGCACGTCTTTGAATTTCAGGATTACCCCTTTGAACCGAAGCAAAATCTAAATCGGCAGAACCTTCACCTGAGGAGATTGATGAAGCAGCACCTCCACCTAATCCAATCAACATTGATTGGCCTCCAAGTACAATTAATTTTGCTCCAGGAGTAATTCTAACATTTTTAAGAGCCAAATCTGGTCTAATTGCACCCATTCCCCCAGCCAACATAATCGGTTTATGGAAACCTCTAATTTCAGTTTCACCTTTGTTATTTTCAACTTCAGTAGTTAAAGTTCTAAAATAACCATTTATAGCTGGTCTACCAAATTCATTATTGAAAGCAGCCGATCCAATTGGTGCTTCAATCATAATATCTAAAGAAGAAGCAATGTGGTTTGGCTTTCCTACATTTCTTTCCCAAGGTTGAGGTAATGTAGGAATGTTTAAATCAGCTACAGAAAACCCAGCTAACCCAGCTTTTGATTTGGATCCTCTACCTACTGCACCTTCATCTCTAATTTCCCCACCTGAACCAGTAGCAGCACCAGCAAAGGGGGACACTGCAGTTGGATGATTATGTGTTTCTACTTTAACTAAAGTATGAACTTTTTCTTTAATTGACTTCCATTGCTTGGTGGTGAAATCTGGGGTGAAAACATATCCATCAGGACCTTCAAAAACAGCAGCATTGTCAGAATAAGCTGAAATGGTATACAAGGGGTTCTTTTGATGAGTATTTCTAATCATTTTAAATAAAGACATGTCTTTTTTGATATTATCAATTGTCCAATCGGCATTAAAGATCTTGTGACGACAATGTTCAGAATTAACTTGAGCAAACATAAACAATTCAACATCAGTAGGATTACGACCAATAATCTCAGTAAAAGCATTGATTAAATATTCAATTTCCCCCGAATCTAAGGCTAATCCTAATTCCTTGTTGGCTTTGGTCAAGTTGTCCTTATTGGAGATGATATCAACAGTAACTAAAGGTTTTGGGGTATGGTGAGCAAACAAATCGTTATATTTAGGAACATTGGCTCCAAAATATAAAGTTTGAGTCATTCTATCGTAGACTGAAGTCAAAACTTCCCCACCAAATTGTGTCAAATTGAAACCTGGTTTAGTCTTGATTAACAAGGACAATCCTCGTTCAATTCTTTCAATTTGGTCACTTAATCCACAAATTTGAGCAATATCAGTGGCTTTGGAAGACCATGGAGAAATAGTGCCTGGTCTTGGTAAAACTTGAACCAAAAAAGTATGATCGTCTAATTGAATTGCAGAAGTATCTTGATCTCCACTTATTGTCGAATATTTCACCAATTCTTTATTTAATGGATTATCAAGATCAATCGGATTGTCATAAGTTAATAAAATTTCAAGCAATTGTAATTGTTTATCAGTTAATTGTTGTTTTAATGAGACGTAATGGGTGTAACTGGTGGCAACATCGACAATAATTGAAGTTTGATTAACCTTTTTCTCAATTTCTTGAATAAAATTTTGAACTCTAAATGAGGATAAGGCTCTAGGACCTGGTAAAATTAAGAAGTTACTCATGATGAAACAAATAGTATCCTCTAAGAGTAAGTACAGGCTAAGCAAAAAAGCTCAATGAAAGGTTTGTTGTGAACTGGGGATCTGTTGAAAAGAAAGAAAGGAGAAGTTGAAAATTTGTGCGATGTGAGTGAAATTTATTAACCCATTTTGACCATTTCTGACTCAGTTTTTTTTTCTGTGTCTGTGTCGGTTCTGTGCGGCTCACTAGAGGTCATCTCGAAATCAGTTTTGTCTGTAACAAATTATCACTAAGAAAAAAATGTTAGAAAAAAAACAATATCAAAAGTAACACACTGTAACTGATATGGCTCAAGGAAAGATTAAATTAAAAGCAAAGGCTCCAGCTAGAGTGACCAAGAAACAACAGAATCCTAAACGTGCAGCACCAAAGATTATTAAACCTAAAAAATCAGTAGCTAAAGACGCAAAGAAGTTAACTAAAGTTCATCAAAGTCAATTAATGACTTCCACAGAGAAATTAATTGCTAGTAGAGTAGGACATTTAGAATTGATTAAAGGATCAAGAAGAGAAATTGAAAAGGAACAAAAGGCTGCTGATAAGAAGAAAACAAGTAAGTAATGAGTGAGAAGGAAACACGAGATCAGACGGAGTCTGATTTGACATCCGAAAGTACATACCAACAAGAACTCGAAATGCTACATACACGCTTTATGTGCACTGTCACAGAAATTCGACCTAACATCGAACCTACATTAGCTATACCTGAATTAACAGCATTAGATCCTGATCTTGTAAACCAGAAGAAACGACGAAGAACTCGTAGAATATAGAAAAATGCACATGTATTAGATTCCCATCTACGTAGGAATAGGTCTATTTATCGCTTCTTGAGCTTCCACTTCCAATTGTAATCTCTTTAAATCCAATTCTTGAGATCTTACAAATCCCACAATTGCAAATCCAGAAACTCCAGTCAAGACAGTCAAGACTATATTTATTGGTCCTGGGTTTTTATTAAACATACTATGAGTTATTTTATCCATTACTTGCTGGAATATATTACATAATCCGGAAAAGGCAATTATTGAACCATACACAGTACCAAAGGTTTCATATCCAAATACTTTGGCACAAAAATCACTTACTGAAGTATAAAAAAATGGTCGGAAAACAACAAGGACCACGATTCCAGAATATGTTGCTGGTAACCAGGACATTAGTCCAGTTATACCAATAAATAAAGTTAATCCCGTTAATAACGACAATACTGATAATGTAGTGCAATTATCTAATATTAACCCAATAAATGGAACTGCGATTATTCCACCTACAGGTAATGCAACATCAAAGAAATGATTTATTCTAGTGGCAATTTCTTCATTTTGATACAAATAAAGTTCTTGAGATTTGACTGTTGCCACAAAATAATTTATTCGTAACATTTGACTCATTGTGAATAAACACATTAGCAAGAACCAAGTGGAAGATAATTGATCTCGTAAGGAATATCCATGTAATACTCCAAATACACCTCCTGTAGATTTAGTCAATTTTACGTCTGCTTCTTGTTCGTAGATTGACTTGTTAGAATTAACTGAGGAAAATGATGCACGACGGGTGTTGGCACCAATTGATCTTCGTCTTAATATAGTTTCTTGAATTGTAGGTTGATAAAATTCGACAATTTCCTCGTCTTCTGTTCTTACATCTTGAGGATACAATAAATCCTTGTTAATTGGTTCCCCAGTTTCATCTATACCTGTTTCTGCAATCTTTGCTAAAGTACCCACAGTCTTGTATGATTCATCCGGCATAATTACCAATTGGCAAGTGAAGATAAAAATTGGAACAATCAAATAAATAGCAAAGAACCAATTAATTGACAACTTGTAGATATTATCATAATACATTCGATAAAATAAAAACAAAGCTGAACTGGAATCAAAACTGCCTGTTATTAATGCAAGTACTAATCCTGAATGTTTGGGGAAACTATTTGCCAATTGGAAACAAGAAATAAACACAAATGGTCCTCCGAGTGCTAAAAACATAAACCCAGTTAAATATCCATCTATTAAGGAAATACTTGAAGCTAAACTTAAACTAATAGCTCCAAAACTTAGTACAATTGATCCAATTATCCCGGTTATCTTGGGACCATAAGAATCAAGAATCCAACCAACGGGTAGTGCAGAAATGTTGGTGACCATACACCCAGCAGTAAATAAAAAATCTAATGCTAATTCCTGTTGTGAACAGGCACTGCTGTCCTCACATTTATCTTGATATACTCCTTGTTGTATGAATATAGGTTTTATAGCAGCAAATCCAAATATAGGTCCAGCAGCAAATAAACACCAAGTTATGGCACATATTACTTGGAGGAGTCGCTTGGAGTTAGAAGGGTAGTATCCTAGACCTCTCATTGTGTGAGTTTTCTAGCAGAGCTTCGACAATCTACGGCTTGAGCAAGTAAGTGGGGCTTTCAGGTGTACAAGTTTTTTTCCTTAGTTGTGACTCGTGCGGCTTAAACAATCTACAGTACAGTCTTTTTTTTTTACATACCAATCCGACATTTCGTTTGGTAAATGACGCGACATTGCACTTTTAATACAAAGACTCGTTTGAACCCTAACAACCTTATTATTTCTAGGAAATACCTTTAAATCAAATAAGATTAATAGAACTCCAGAAACAAGCTATTCACACCACGTGGGTTTTTTGTATTTCAGTGATCTTTGTTGGCAGATGTTTTTGAATCATCAAAACAACTTTGCAGAGGAAAATGTGATTGGAGAAGGTACGTATATTCCCTCTAGCTATCCAATATAAAAGAGTATCTTCGTATTGAGACAAATGAAACGTTGCTCGTATCACAAAATAGAGGAGGAAGTCATAAATAAAGACACAAAATAGAGTTTAACCTTGAACTAGGTGAACGTCTACAAGAAGTACCAAGCTCATAGACTCAACTGATTTTGTCTAATATATCAACCTTTATTTCTGACCATGGTGGTTCACTTTTGGAAGTGAATACTTTATGTCTGATCTTCATTTTAATTATGGCATTCTTTTATTAGAATGCTTTTTCTCGTCTATTTTGTTTTCCTCTATATCTAATTTAATAACACGTTGTTTTGTTCAACATTTAGTAAAACTAAGGAATGTGATTAGCATTTTTTGGGTCCAGTTAGCACAGTGCGAAAATTTTTGGTTAAGCTGAATTTTGTACGTAATTTGGTTTTGGTCAAGTTGCCAGGATTTTGGGTGCCACAGCTAATTTGGTTGTTAGTCAAGGTAGGGTGAAAGTACTGGTTGCGAGTGCCAGTCTACAGCTTAGAGGGCAAGTTCTACAGGTTAGCAGCAAATTATAAATAAACCCTTATTCCAAATACAAAAAACTATATGCGTTAAAATGGTGATATATCATCATCAACCGTTTTATAAACATTCCCAGCCTTTGAACTAATCAAATAAATATGATGTACGACAATGGCAAACATGTTTAAAAGAATAAATCCAAATAAGGCAAATACAAATCTAATACCCGGTTGATCATAAATTGGAACAGGGGCAGAAGTTTCAGTTTCTGTTGGAGTTGGAGTTGTTTTGTTTGTAGTTTTACTTGGGGATTTGGACGTGGTTGTTGCCTTGGAAGACGTTTTTTCATCTTTCTCCTCATCTTTCTCCTCATCTTTTGGCTTGTCGGTGGATTTACTATTTGGCTTGTCGGTGGTTTTGTTTTTGTCTTTGTCTGTGGTTTTGTTAGGCTTGTCTGTACTCTTTGCATCTGTACTCTTTGCATCTGTACTCTTGGCATCTGTAGTCTTTTCTTCTTTCTTGGTAGTTTTGCTTGGTTTATCTGTTGTTTTCTCTTCATTCTTGCCTGTGGTAGTGGCCTGCTTCTTCTCTGTCGTCTTTTCCTCGTCATCCCTCTTAGTCAAACTAGGTATATCGTTAGTTTCCACAGTGTATACTATATCATTTGAAGGTTTCCCGAAATACAGTGATAAATCATGACAAGTAACTCGATTATTAACAACATATATTAACGAAGTCACTAAAAAGAGCGATATTAATATTTTAAAAGCATTAATTCTTCTCTTTGGTGGTCCTGGGTTCAAGTCAAGAGGCTCTTTTTCAGGTATTACATGTAATGGATAGCCATACATTGTTGTCTATGTGTTTAAAAGAAAATACTTGATAAAAGTTTATAATTTTCGGTGTTCAAGTTAAGGGGGTTAAAAAAAATTGTATAATGGAACAATACTAATTGTGCTTCTAAATTTGGAAAATTGAGATCCAAAAAAAAAAAATTATGAAACACAAATTTTGTTTATGTTTTTTCCCGATTCGTGACATTTTTTACGACAAAGTGTGTCAGGTGATTTGTTGTCATATGATCTTGTTCACGTGAATAATTTCAAAGAAAATTTTAATTCATTGATTTTTCAGCTCATCAAAAGAAGACATTGATTGAACTCACCAACCACTAGACACACTCCCACTACACATACAGAATGTCAGGTATATTATTTGAAGATATGTTTATTGTGGATTCCACAGATGCTGCAAGATACAATCGAGTTTGTAGAATAACAGGTCATTCATCTACATCTCAAGACATTAAAATAACTTTAGATATAAATAGTGAATTATTCCCCGTTAAAACCAAAGATTCTTTAACCATCACCTTGGCTTCTTCTTTAGGTAATGAATCTTCTATGTTGACTTCCAATGGTTCTTGGAGACCTCCAAAATCAGATGATAGATCTTTAGCTGATGATTATGATTATGTTATGTATGGAACTGTTTATAAGTTTGAAGAAAATGCTGATAGTGATAAAATGTCAGTTTATATTTCATTTGGTGGGTTATTGATGAGATTAGAAGGTGGGTATCGTTCTTTATCCAATTTGAAACAAGAAAATGCCTATATTTTAATTCGTCATTATAAAGATAATTAATTGTTTAGGTTTGTGTATTATATGTATATGCATAATAGAGGATTTGTTTAATGTGTAGATGTTGACACCATTTTGTAGATTTCATTGTGTAGTTTATTTATGTGTGCTTTTTTTTGGTACAGTGCGAAATACTCAACTCTCTAGTTTCCTTAGCAATGGACGAAACAGATAAACGTATGTACAAACATACAACCCTGTTCTAATTAATACTAACAATTCCAGCTGATCCAGTTCTCAAGCAAATCCCTTTGATCAAGAATCCTTCATATCAACCACCAAAACCAATAACATTAAACACCAACTATAACAAATTAATTCCTTCCCTTTCAAACACTGTAGTACCACCTAAATTAAATATCACAGAAGCAGAAATAAACGCTTGGTTAAAGGAAATACATGCAATTGAATCACGATTAACGGAAAATATAAATAATGATAAAAACATGCAACAGTTTCAACAATGGTCACATCAACAAGCTATAAACGTGGCACCGGGATTTGAATATGCTACAGTTATGCAACCACATAAAGTGGAAACACCAACTCCCAAACAGGAACAAAAGGTTGATGATAGTGTTAATGAGTTAGATAAAGTATTTGGAAAAGATTTAAATATATAGGTGTTAGTTTGTCCCAGGAGCAAATTTACCTTGTACATTACTTAATTTCTTTAATAGTTCTTGTTTGACTTCTTCATTTAATGCCTGTTCCAGATTGAATGTAGTGGGTTTATTTTGTTTTCCTTGTTGATGAATCTCAAGTAGCGACAAGGGTTTGGGTTGATTTGGAGGAGGGCTTGTCTGGGAACTATCTACAAGCACAGGTCCTATAAAGTCATCCAAGTCAGATTCGTCTTCATCTTGACTTCTTAGTTCCTTCTCTTTTCTTCTTTTCTCGCGTAATTCTTTAGGTATACTTGGGCCAATCATCTTATCTAAGGAAATATAAAAGTGTGGTAATTTTTCAAATTTTTAACGCGGGTAAATTTCAAATTTTAAACTTTTCAAATCTGTCAAACATGGTCGGGTTAAAGGTATTACTACGAGCCAAGAAATCGGTTCCTTTGCTATTGGTTCTTCTAATATGTTTATTCATTTGGAATAGATCTTCCCCAGTTACACCTCAACTACCATTCGACTTGATTGAACAACGAAATACTTTTGTCAATCCAATATATCTGAAATGGATGATCCAGGGATCAAAATCTAGACTCAAGTTGCAGCAAAAACCTATTTCTGACAAATGTGGGCAATATTTCCAAGATTTATCAAAATTACATCATTCTAATGAACCTATGCTTGATCTTGAATCTATTGCTGGGAAACCCACAGATCCATTAATATACAAGAAAAGTGCCTGGATTAGACAACGAGAAGGGGAAATTAAACGAAGCAAGACTAAACGATTGACGAAAGAAGTTGAAGAACAAGTTGAACAAGAGTATAAAAGAGAACTTGAGAAACAGTCAAAGATTGAAAAATCAATGGTGGAACAATTTAATCATATGAGAGTATATGGGAAATGTTTCCTTGATGAAAATGTGTCAAATGACAAGTTGTGTATGAATTTTCAAAATAAATTATATCCTTGGATGTCAGGAAAGTATCCCGTGTATGAAAATTGGAAGAAACAGAAACTTCCAGAAAATACTTTGCCTGTATTTGACAAATCCCATGAAGTCCAGACTTCAAATTGTTTTATACAACAATTTAAACTACAAAGTAATGGTAACGGTATAGTCATTCCCTTTCATCCTACAAATGAACAACCTCGTGATAAACAAATTGACAATCTAAGTCGAATAATCAAAGTTCTTCGAGCATTAAAGAATAGAAAACCAATTCAAATAACCCATATGGGTACACTTACTCGACAAGAAAAGGATTTATTGATTGATGCTGCAAGAACAGAAATCAGATATTTACCTTGGTCCTATTTAAACTATTTTGAATTCTTTAAAAAAGAAAATGAAGTATATCGTGTTGTCACTGATATTCATTACCCTCAACAAAACTTGTGGTTTGTCGACTTAAATCCTGTAAAGAATACTCAGCAACATCCTATCATGGTTAAACAATATTTGTTTAATAATATTAACTTTCATCTATCATTAAGTATGATATTCAATTCATATGAAGAAGCAATAGTCATTACTGAACATGGACTTCCCTTGTTGGAAAATGCCGATTATTTCAATGATAAAACTTATAAAGAAAATGGATTACTTTTCTTCAAGAATCCCACTATACATTCAAAACGACCTAAACGATTCAATCCGGGATTCCATGAAGTTACAAGTTTGGTAAAACTGTTGTTAACCCCAAATGACTTTGATAATACTTATTTTGGACTTTATAAACGAAATGAAATCTCAGCTGCCCCGAAACGATTCTTTGATGATAGTTTTCAAAATATTCTTGATCCTTCAATAATGATTATCAACAAGACTAAATCCTTGTCTGGATTATTAATCTCAGTGAATTTTCAAATTCAAAGCACGTTGAATATAAGATTTTCTACCCAGAAGGATAAACTAACTCCTGATTTCATATGGATGAGTCAGGAAATTGCTGGAACCCACGAGGTGATTCCATTTAATCATAATCCCGCAATTGCTGCAGGGATATTCACTCCCAAGGAAAACTTACCTAAGGATGTAACTGGATCTCAAGAAATATGTTCATCTTCATGGGGTCAATTAAATGACGACGACAATTTATTCTATGTCTCTTCTCATCAATTACAAAATTGGCGAAATCAAGGAGGTGATCATTTCCAACAATTATTAAAGGACAAATACAAGGTAATAACCACAGAGGATGTAAAAAATATGTTTGTCGAAGGTGAGCAAGAGAAAATCGAAATGAAACGAGAAAATAATGATATTTTCGAACACAAATTAACCTCGAATCCATTGACGATTGAAAACATAATCATTCCACCTACTTTAACCCAACCGGTTTTTGTACATGGATATAATGAACCAAGTGAAGCTTGGGTTGAACAAAAGGAATTTGAAGGAATAGTTCATCCATATTATTGTGTTTATGACATTGTTGGGAATCCTTTAAAGGAAGGCGTTCGTGGATTAAGGAGTGATGTAGGTGATGAAATGAAGGCAAGATTGAAGTTCTTGTTAGATGTTTGGTTTGAAGATATTACTGAGGAATAATAGACTTTATAGATTTTTTTTTTGCAGCAAAAAATTATTTCATGATTTGTATAATACGTTACCCTTTTAATTAATAGAGAATATGAGATGTATTCTATGAAGTAGATTACCCTCGTGTAATCACATTATTGTATAAGAGTTCAAAAAAATAAAAAATAAATGGCGTCACAGACAGGATTCGAACCTGCGAAGGTAAAACCCAACGCCTTAACCGCTAAATTAGCAGGGCGTCGCCTTAACCACTCGGCCACTGTGACCCAGTTCGCGAATTGTTAGCGTTGTGTCTAGGTCGATGGCAATCTTAATATATTATTGAGTGGAAGCGCGTATTATACTATATTGAAGATATAGAAGTAATGGCGAATGTTTGTTAAGAAGTGATTGTGAATCTCTTAAGTGATAATCTATCTAATCATACCCAAATCAATCCGAAGATCTCCTACTCTATTTATATTCTATTTTCGCTAGCTCTTCATCCTTAGCTCTTCTTTATCTTTAGCCTCGGGGATACTGACACAATAATACCGTTATCCAATCTTATCTTCTAATTCTCTTATCTTGTAATTTATTCTTATCTTGCAATTTATTCTTATCTTGTAATTTATT